>NW_004624751.1:127926-159347 GCF_000247695.1 Heterocephalus glaber | reverse complement strand
CAGAAGATTACCAATACCTACTTTGAGAATCTGTACTCTAACAAGATGGAAAACTTAGAAGAAATGGACAGATTCCTAGATACATGAGCTATCAAAGCTGAATCAAGAAGATATAAAGAGGGCTGGGGGTTTAGCTCAGTGGTGCCACCTGCCTTGCAAGCGCAAGGTCCCAAATTCCATCCCAGGTACCAAAAGAAAAAAAAAAAAAGAAGAAGATATAAACATTCTAAATAACCCAGTATCAGTCAATGAAATTGAAGAAGCATATTTTTTTTTAAAAAAACTACAAACAAAGAAAAGCTCAGGTCCTAACAAGTTAACTGCTGAATTCTACAGAACTTTAGAGAAGATCTAATGCCACTACTCTTCAAACTCTTTAATAAAACTGAAAAGAAGCAATATTCTCAAAGTCATTCCTGGAAGCAAGCATTACCCTGATACCAAAACCAGAGACATATCCATCCAAAAAAGAGAACTACAGGCCAATCTGATTCATAAGCATAGATGCAAAAATCCTCAATAAGATCCTGGCAAACAGAAGTAGCCACTCATCAAGATGATTATACACCATAACCAAGTAAGATTCACCCCAGGGATGCAGGGATGGTTCAACATATGCAAATTGGTAACTGTAATACACCTCATTTACAGAACCAAGGACAAAAAATACATGATCATCTCAAAAGATACATGCAAAAAAAGCATTCGACAAAGTCCAACACCCACTCATGATAAAAAAAAAACCTACAGAAAATTGGAATAGAGTCTATCTCAATCTAATAAAAACCATCTGTGACAAACCAAAGGCCAACATCATACTAAATGGTCAAAAACTGAAAACTTTCACTCTAAATCAGGAACAAGACAAGGATGTCCACTGTCACCACTCCTGTTCAATTCATAGTTTTGTAAACATTAGCCAGAGCAATTGGACAAGAGAAAGAAATAAAAGGCCTAGAAAAGGAAGAAGTTAAATTATCATTAATTGTTGATGACATGATACTCTGCATAGAAGACTCCAAAAACTCCAACAAAAGACTCCTAGAATTAATAACCAGATGCAGCAGTGTAGCAGAATACAAAGTCAACACTCAAAAATCAATTGAATTCCTGTATATGAATAATAAACTCACTGAGGGAGAAATTACATAATACCTTTTACAATAGGATCAAGAAAAATGAAATACTTAGGAATCAATGTAACAAAAGAAGTGAAAGACCTATACACTGAAAACTACAGTACTCTGGAAAAGGAGATCAAAGAGGATATCAGAAAATTGAAAGATATCCCCTGTTCTTCAATATGCAGAGCCAATATAGTGAAAAATGGCACTAGTCTCAAAACTGTTATACAGATATAATGCAATCTCAAACAAAATACTAATAGCATACCTCACAGAACTACAAAAAACAATTTTTTTTTTTTTGGTACAGGGGATCGAACTTGGGACCTTGCGCTTGTGAGGCAGGCACCGGAACCACTGAGCTAAATCCCTAGCCCCAAAAAACAATTTTAAAATCCATATGGAAGCAGAAGAGATCTAGAATAGCAAAAGCAATTCTAGGCATAAAGGCAAGGCAAGGAGCATCATAATCCCTAATCTGAAGTTATACTACAAAGCCACCATGATAAAAACAACATGGTACTGGGGGGAAAAAAAACAGACCTGAGGAATAATGGAACCAAATAGAAGATGCAGAAACAACTCGAAGTACATTCAGCCACCTTACCTTTGACAAAGGGGCCAAACACCTGCACTGGAAGAAAGACAGCCTCTTTAATAAATGGTGCTGGAAAAACTGGCTTTCCACGTGCCAAAGGTTAAACCTAGACCCATATCTCTCACCATGCGCCACACTAAAATAGAAGTGGATCAAAGATCTAAATATTAAAACAGGAACACTTAATCTACTGGAAGAAAGAATAGGTAGAACTCTTGTATACATGTGTGTAAGCAAAGATTTTATGAACAAAATCCTGTTTGCAAAGGAAATATTACAAAGAATCAACAATTAGAATTATATCAAATTAAAAAGCTTCTGTACAGCAAAAGAAACCACCAACAGAGTGAAGAGACAACCCACGGAATGGGAAAAAGAATTTACCAGCTACTCCTCAGACAAAGGACGAACGTCTAGAATGTATAAAGAACACAAAAAACTCAGAGCCCCCAAATTTAAAGATCCAATCCAAAAATGGGCATCTGATATTAACAGACATTTCTCAGATGAAGAAATACAAACAGCAAATAAATATTTTTTAAAATGCTCAACAGTGCTTGCTTCAGCAGCACATATACTAAAAAAAAAAATGCTCAACATCACTAGTCATTTGAGAAATGCAAATTAAAACAACACTGAGATTCCATCTCACTCCAGAAAGAACAGCTATCATCAAGAAATCAACCAATAACAAATGCTGACAAGGCTGTGGGGAGAAAGGAACCCTTCTCCACTGTTGGTAGAAGTGTAAAACCGGTACAACCACTGTGGAAATCAGTATGGAGATTCCTCAAAAAACTAAAACTAAAGGTGCCATTTGACCCAGCTATCCTCCTTCTAAGTATCTTCCTGAAAGAGTTAAAAACATCACACCACAGTGATATATGCACACCCATGTTTATAGCACCACAATTTATAATAGCTAATCTTTTAAAATTTATAATTTTATTTTATTGTATTTTATTTTGGGCGGTACCGGGGATCAAACTCAGGTCCTTGTGCTTACAAAGCAGGTGGTAGAACCACTGAGCTAAATCCCCGGCCCTTAAAATTTATAATTTTAAACAGCCCATATGCCCATCAATGGATGAATGGGTAAAGAAAGTGTGGTATTTATATACAATGGAGCACTACTCTGCCATAAAGAAAGATAAACTTTAATCATTTGTAGGAAAATGGATCCATCTTGAGACCATAATCTTAAGTGAAATAAACTGGACACTCAAGTTTCAGTATAGCATTGTTTCTGTTGTGTGAGAAACCCAAAGGATGAATAAGGAGCAAAATGGAGGACAGATATGGGAAGTAGGAAGAAAATGTTCAAATGGGAAGGGGAACCAGGGAGGCACAAGGGTGAAGGGAAGGAAGGGAAAAGGAAAAAAAAGAGAATGGAAGGGGGAAAAATGGAAACAAAGCTTTTGTAAATGAAGAGAGAAAGAAGGGTTGGAGGGGAAGGGAATGGGAAAAAGGAAGAATTAAGATATATTATATACAGTACAAATTTTTCATGATGAATGTGATAAATATGTATGACAAATATGTACTAATAAAAAATAAAGTTAAAAAAATCTTATACACTGTGATCAAGTGGATTTATTGTGGGGGTTTAAGGATTGTTCAACATACGCAAATTAATAAGCAAAATACATCACATCAGCAGAATGAAGGGCAAAAACCACACAATCATCTCAAAAGAAAAACATTTATAAAAGTCAACATTCTTTCATAATAAAATCCTCAACAAACTCGGTATAGATGGGGCACCTCAACATAGCAAAGGCTGGATATGACAAATCCACAGCCAACATCATGCTAAATGGGGAAAGTTCAAACTGTTCCCTCCAGGATCTGGAATAGGACAAGGGTACTCATTTCTACCACTCCTATTCACCACAGTATCAGAAGTCTTAGTCAGGACAGGTAGGTGAGAGGGAGGGAAACAAAGATCATCCAAATTGGAAGAGAAAATCAAATTATTCCTGTTTGCAGGTGACATGTAGGAAACCCTAAGGAAACCACCAAAAATATATTGGATTTAAGCCACATGTGGTGGCATACACCTGTAATCCCTGCACTTAGGATGCTTAGGCAGGAGGATCACCATAAGTTTGAGGCCAGCCTGGGCTACATAGGGAATTCAAAGCCAGTCTGGACTACACAGTGACAACCTGTCTCAGAAATAAATAAATATAATTTTTTTTTTTTGGTACTGGGGATCGAACTCAGGTCCTTGCACTTGCACAGCAGGCAGCGAAACCACTGAGATAAATCCCCGGCCCAATAAATATAATTTTAAAAAAGGTATTGGAACTTGTGGAATTATGAACAATTTCAGTAGTTACAGGATACAAACTCAACACACAAAAAGCAATAGCATTTTTTATATGTCAGTAATGAAGTGGCTGGGAAAGAAATCAATAAACCAATCGCATTCACAATATTTACAAAGTACAATACATAGGAGTACATTGAACTAAGGGAATAAGAGATCCCTATAACAAAAGTTATCAAACACTGATTACAGAAATTATGAAGGACACAAAAAATGGGAAGACTTCCCATGCTCATGAATCGGAAGAATATTGTTAAAATAGTCATGCTACTCAAAGCAATCTATAGATTCTGTCCAATCCCCATCAAAATCCCAATGCCATTCCTCACAGAACTAGAATAGATAATCACAAAATCCCCATGGAACCACACAATAGACAAAACCACACTAAGGAAAAAGAACAAAGTTGGAGGCATCCCAACACTTGACTTCAAAACATACAGTAAGGCTGGCATAATCAAAACAGTATGATACTGGCATAAAAATAGACATATAGACCAACTGAACAAAACAGAAAATTCAAAATTATCCCATGCATTTACAGCCAACCGATTTTCAACAAAGGCACCAAGAATATGCATTTGAGAAAGGACATTCTCCTCAGTAACTGGAGCTGGGAAACTGGATACACACATGCAGAAGAATGAAACTTAACCCCACCTCTCACCATAGCCAAAAATCAACTCAAATGGATCAAGGACCAAATGTCAGCACCCCGACCTATGAAACTACCAGAAGTAAACAGAAGGGAAACACTTTAAGACATTGGCATAGGAAAAAAAAGTTTTTTGGATAAGACCTCAAAAGCATAAGCAACAAAAACAAAACTAGAGAAATGAAATTATATCAAACCAAAGTTCCTGCACAGCAAAGGAAGGAAACAATCAACAGAGTGAAGAAACAACTCACCAAATTGGAAAAATATTTGTCATATTACTCATCTGACAAGAAAGTAATACCTAGAATAAACAAGGAACTCAAACAACAGCAAAGAAACAAAAAATATATAATTTAAAATGGGCAAATGATCTGAATAGACGTTTCTCAAAAGAAGATACATACATGGCCAACAAGTATATTAAAAAAAATGTTCTGCATCACAAATGATCAGGGGAAGGCAAACCAAACTCACAATGAGATATTATCTCACTCCGGTTAGAATAACTGTTATCAAAAAAGACACTATTAATGCTGCCAAGGAAGTGGAGAAAGAGGATCTCATGCACTGTCAGTGGGATGTAAATTAATATAGCCATCATGGAAGGCATATGGAAGTGCCTCAAAAACTAAAAACAGGAATACTATGTGATCTAGCTATCCACTCCTGGGTGTGCACCCAGAAGAAATGAAATCATTGTATCAAAGAGACACATCTGCTCTCCCATTCACTGTAGCACTATTCACAACAGCCAGGACATGGAACTGACTGACATGCCTATCAGCAAATGAATAGATGAAGAAAATGTGGTACTTAAGCACAAGGGAATACTATTTATCCACAGAAGGGTGAAATCCTGTCACTGTCAGCAATGTGGATAGAACCAGGGTGACATTATGTTAAAGTGAAACAAGCTGGGAATTGAAAGTCAAATACATGTTCTTCATTTGTGTAGGCTAAAAATGTGGCTCACACGTAGGGAGTAGGGGCTGGGGACATAGCTCAGTGCCACTGTGCCTGCCTGGAAAACCCAAGATCCAGAGTTCGATCCCCAGTATAAAAAAAAAGAAGAAGAAGTAGGGAGTAGACTAGAGGTCACTAGAGAAGAGAAAAGGAGGGCGGTGGACAGGGGACCGAGTAAGGGAGCAGTTCTGACATTCTATGCCGCAGCACATGAGCACAGCTACATTTCAAAGTAACAGATGAAGGTGCTGAAGGCTGGCCGCACACAGCAATGATGTGCAGAGGAGAATGCTAGTGACTCTGATCTGACCACTGCACGTCGTACACATGTATCACACTGCACTAGTGTAACTCATCAATAAGCACAAATGTATGTCAATTATAAAATAAAAACTAAAAAATATTTTCTAAGTAAAAAGAACTGAAGACAGTGAGGAATACAGAGGGGAAATCATGGATGTGCTGTTACAAGTGTGCCACGTCCCCTCTTCATATGCATGGAGCATGGCTTCCTGCCCATGCCACGTCCAAGCCCTGCCGATCCTGGTCCCACGGCCACCACTGCCCACTCCTGCCTCTGACCACCCACCCTGCTCAGGCCTGTGTCCACGAGATGGGCTGGTGAGGACATGTTGCCAGTTCTCCTCTTCACAAAAGTTCTCAGTGCAAGTGCTCCTCGCAGACACACGGGTACCTGCCCTGGTCTCGGGACCTGGCCTCTCTGGGGACTCTGACCCCGGCCTTCTTCTTCCCCACCTCCCTGTTCCCAGGGCACTTGCTCTTCCACTGCCCCTTGGCCTGGAGCAGCCAGGTCCCCACTGCACCTGCACCCGGGCTCTGACTTCAAAGCTCACAGCCTGCTTCCGCAAAGCTTCCAGTTTTAGTTTCCTTGCTGCTTCCATTTATGTTTCGTTTTGAGTCAACGTCGGATTTATAGCAGTTGTAGGAACACACCCCAGAGAACTTTCCCAGAGGCTCCCCCGCAGTTTACCCACTGTCCTAACAGCACCCAGCTGGGCGCCGGGGCCGGACTCTGCTGCAGGGCCTTTGCACCGCACCACCCTGCCCTGCCACTGACCAGCCCTCCACCAGCCGTCCCTGGCACGGTGCCATCCAGACTCTGAAGACGACAGGCCCCCTGCTCTCCAGACAGCCCTCTCCGGGTGTGGGCATGTCCTCATGGTCATGTGGCGGTCACACAGGGATGCGGGACTCCACTCACATGACGCGCTGCATGGGTCTCCGTCAACTTACGCACTCTTGGCAGGGACAAATGTAACCACCAAGGACAGTGAATGCTGGTATCTCTCCCCACAAGTGTCTCCCTCTTGGATGAATGGACAGTTTGTTCAAGATTATAAACATCCATTTCTTATCCCACTGTCAGCACTAACTTTAGCAGCTGTTGATGTTTTGGCCTGAATTATCAATGCAATGATCCCTGGCTGAATGGTGATTTTACAGCTCACCTCTTCTGCAGAGCCATCTATTAGCCTCTATTAGCAAGCAGTTCATTGCTTGTTTGTTTTTGCCAGAACTGGGAATCTAACTGGGGACCTTGTGCTTGCCAGGCAGGCACAGCACCACTGAGCTAAATCCCAGGCCCTAGCAAGCAGTCCATTGTGAGAAGAACTTTCTCTTATTAACTCACTCTACCTATATCAGTGTGGACTGGCAGAATCCTATGCTGTTCAATAGGTTCTCACCCACTACTGCTGTGACCCTGTTAATGCTGGAGCTGCCCAGACTCAGCTGGTGGGCCCCTTCTCTGTGTCTTCATGTCAGACAACAGGCCTGTATTTCTCCATCACTTGCCCTCTGGCAGAGGAGTCCCAAGCTTGTCTTGCTCTTTCCTGTTACAGCTGGGGAGTGGGGGGCAAATCCTCTTAGGGGCAAATAGTATTAGGAACCAAGATCCAAATCTTGGGTGCACTCACTGCTGCAGGGCTGCATGGCCCCAGGCTCCTTTGCAGACAGGGCTTGTGTGTGTGAAGCATACACACTTTACATACATGTTCATGTCCATCTAGACAGACTGGAAACCTCACCTTCACACCAATACCTCACTCAGTTCCAGGTCAGCACCACACATTCAGAAAAGAGTGGAATCAGTTTTTCTTTTACATTTTGTAGACACTGCATTTAAAACCACTGATTCAATTTCTTCAATGGTCACACGACTATTCCTGTTTTCTGTTTCTTCCAGTCTTTTTTTTTTTTTTTTGAGACAAGGTCTTGCTGTTCAGGCCGGCCTTGAACTCACTATGCAATCCAGGCTGGCCTTGAACTCTCAGGCGATTCTTCTGCCTCAGCCTCCCAAGGGCTGGGATTATAAGCATGTGCCTCCATGCCCAGGGCGAGTCAGTTTCAATAGGCTGTGTTTCCTAGGAATTGTTCATTTGCTTTCAAACTTCAAGTTTTTTAGCATTAATTTGTTCCTAAGAGCCCCAATTATCTTTTAAGTCTCTGAGGCATCTGTGTGTTCCCTTCACATTCGTAATGCTGTTTATTCTTTTTTCCTTGATCAATCTCAACAGAATTTATAAAGTTGATCATTTAAAGAATTCTACTGAATATTTTCCTATTTTATTTATAGCTTCTTTTTACAATATTTTCCTTTGTTCTCTTTTTTGTTTATTTTGCTCTTCTTTATCAAACAATTTAACTAGATGTTTAGCTCATTAATTTTCAGCCTTTATATATATCTCTATGTCTCTCTATATAGAGATATATATAAACATAGTTATTTATTCCTATTGCTTTGGCTATATCCTGCATATTTGGACTTACACATATTTCTAAATTCCATCATGTATCTCTTCTTTAAGAATCATTCACAAGTATGTTAATTATTTCCAAATAAAAGTTTTTGCCAGGCATGATGGTGCACACCTGTGATCCCAGCACTCGCAAGGCTGAGGCAGGAGGGTCACTGCTAGTTGGAGGACAGCCTGGGCTACACAGCGAGACAAAGGCCAGTCTGACTAGGCCCTGTCTCAAAAACAAAACTGAGTTTTCAAGTTATCTTTTTATTACTGATTTTCAGGTTATATGCATGTGAGTTCCCTCCATATGTTCCTTTTGATTTTGTCTGTGGAAATGTTTGAGACTTGTTTCATTGGCCAACAGGTTTTCAATATATTTACAAGTTCCCTACACACTTGAAAATATGTGGATGCTGTAGTTCTGGGGTATAGTGCTTTATATATGTCCATTAGATTAACCTTATTTTTTTGCATTATTGTTCAAATCTTCTATAATTTTTCATTCTATTTTTTCTATTAAATAATGAGTTATTTAAAATCTTTCTCTTTGATGATGAGTTTGTGTATTCCTTTCTATAGTTCTGTCAACAGCTGCTTTATAGATTTCAAGGTTATCAGAAGCACTGTTCTATCTGCTTGCTGAACGGAACCATTTAACCACTTAGCAGTTCGTCCCGAGCCTCACTCACGCAGGTGTCATTGCCCACAGTCGATTCTTGTTTACGTGAGATACATCCATAGGTCAGTTTACTTGTTTTATGTCGACTATACTTTGCATATTTTTTTATTTACAATGTTGTATTCGCCTTTGATGTTTGTTTCTAGTAAAATCTAAGACTAAGTTCTGGTTACCTTCTTTTACCAATTGTGTTTATTTGTGAAAAATAATCCATAATTTTCTGCTACAATCTATAAAAACTTTTTTATATAAAAACTCTTATTGTAAGTACATTAGATATAATTATTTTTTTGGTACCGGGGATTGAACTCGGGTCCTTGGGCTTGCGAGGCAGGCGGCAGAACCACCAAGCTAAATCCCCGGGCCCCTAGATATAATCTTTATACTTCTCAAGAACTCAGTGATTTTCTTTTACAATACAAAACAGACATGTTTGGGACACTGAGACTGAACAGGAAGGAAGTGCCAAAAGATCAGCAAAAGGAAAAACTGAAAAAAGGACAAACGTCAGCATATCGGAGAGGAAAAGTCTGTGTTATTAAATGGAAAGACAAAAAAAGATGTCTCCTAATTGTCAACTATTCATAGTACAGAAATGACAGAACTTCAAAGAGGAAACAAAACTAAAAAAATTCCAATAACGATCAATGATTATAATAATTCTATGGTTGGTGTTGACAGAGTTGACCAACATGTAACAAGCTATTTTGTAATAAAAAAGTGAGGAAAACAATATTATTTAAAATATGTATGTGCCTTCTGGACCAAACAATATGGAACCCATTTGTTATTTATTCAAAACCAGGGGGTTCAAGAAGTCATTTACAATTTAGATTGGGTCTAACAGACCAAACAACTGAAAAATACAAGACAGCCAAATGCCAATCAGGGCCAAGGATTTAGCTCAGTGCTTCCAGCGCCTGCCTCGCAAGTACAAGGGCCCGAGTTCAATCCCCGGTATCAAAAAAAACCGCCAACCAAGGCATCCACCATTGATGTCTTCACCATTATGTTGAGTGGGTAGACATCTTAGTGAAATTATACCACCCACCCACAGGAAAAAAAGAAAGCCCAGCACAACAGTGTAAAGTGTGTTGTTCAAAGAAAGACAATAATGTAAAAAGAATTCAGAAAGACACTAGATGGTACTGCCCAGATTATAATATTCCATTGACCAGAAAAATTATTGAATAAATTTGATAAAACTGTCACTTTTATATTTCCTGTTATATTACCAGTTGGACTGGTGAGTGGTTAATAATTATGTAGTGAATCAATCTGTCTCTCTCCCTCGCCACCTCCAGTGATACTCTTTACCTCAAAACCAATTTCTGCCATTAGCATAGGTCATCAGGTTTCTTTCAGGCGGGAGTTCAGAAACACATCTTCCCCACCTCTCCTCCACTCTGCCTGCACCGAGGGTGAGGGCGTGGGGTTCTCTGTGAGGAGCTATGAGGTTCCACCCTAACTCTGTCCTGCACTTGAGGTGCTCAGTGCATCTGCATCTGTATTTACTCTAATTACTGGCATAGCTGCACTTCCCTGCTTTCTCTGTCTCTTCCCTCTCCGGTTCTCCCCTATTTTCTTGTCTTTTTCATTGGATTGATTACATTTTCTCATTCCTTTTTCTTTCCATTAGTTTGAAAGTTAAACCCCTTATCTGTCTTGAAGTTAGATAAACATCCTCCAAAGATAACATCAGAACCTTAAAGTTCTCTAACCCAATGACCCTCTTCCAATCTGTACACTTTTGTGGCTGTGCGTCCTCCGGGTGTTGTTTTATACAGTTAAGGCTCAGGTTGCTGGTCCAACAGTCACTGCTTCTTGGTCCTCATCCATTCTTCCATTTCAAACCCTTCACCTGGAATTCCCTGCCTTCTGTGTGAAGGACACCTGTCAACGATTTCTTTTAATAAGGTTATCTCTGGGTTCTCACTTTCCTTAGCTTTAGGGCTCTGGGTATTACTCAATTTTCTGCCAGCTCATTAATATATATATATATATTTTGTGTGTGTGCGTGTGTGCCGGGGATCGAACTCGGAACCTTGCGCTTGCGAGGCAGGCGCCGGAAACGTTAATATATTTTTTAAGGTTTCCAATCTCTTGTCTGTTTGGCTGTTAGCAGCAGAAGGGAGCCTGGTCATCTATGCAGCTGGGAGAAACTGAGCTTAGTAGCAGATATTCCCTGACCAGTCTCTAAATGCCAGGAGGGCAGAGCCCCAGCCGCAGTGGCGGCTGTTTTCCACCTGTGTCCCAAGGGCACCAATATGGAACTTCCACTTCTGAAATAAGATTAGGCAGAGGCGGTGCTGGGTAGGAACTTCAAGGTGACCACAGGGAACTGAGCCCTGAGTCTACCCTATGCCACCACGCCACAGAGGGGTGTGTTTCTTCCTTCCTGCATGTCTGCTGAGGGGGCTTGGTGCAGACCCCGTGAGGGCCTGCTGTGCCTCCTGGGGTGCCACTGAAGACTTCTATCTCTTACACTGAGAAATCCAAGGGCAAAAAGTTCCTGGAGGTTGGGGCCAGGGCACCACTACAGGAGGAAACACCTGGCAATCCGTACTTCGAAGGTGCACATTCGCTGTGGACTGGTCGGTGGGGCATGTTGCCTGGGGAATTTACACTTGCCCATCGCCTGTGCTGACCAGGGCATGGTGGTCTCCCAGGACACCCAAGAGTGCCAAGGTCCCCTACTGCTATGTGCCAGGTCCCAGCCAGCTACCAAGCTCCCATCCTTCCTTCTCCCTCCTTGGGGGTCAGGAGCAGTGGGAAGATGCAGCAAATCTGGCCCAGCTCCATCTGTGTGGCCCCAGGTGAAGCTACTGGAGATAGCTTTCAAGTTTCAACTGTGTCACAAGACTCGCTAATGACCAAGCAGGCCTGCTGGGGCCACCTGACAGGGGATGTTGAGCCATGAAGAAGGGACCAGATCCTCTGAAGGCAAAGGAGAACAGCAAAAAGGTCTGTGAGGCAGTAGGGGAGAAGCCAGTTCTGGCCAGGCTCCTTCCTGCAGCCTGTGCGGACCTAAGCACTGTGAAGGAGGGAGAGAACAAGACCTCTTCTTCTTGGGCAGCTTTATCTTTTGGAAACAATTAAAAAAGGTAGGAAAGAAATTAGCTTATAAAATAATCAAGAGTGATCTCTCCATGTAATCACAGTGGTACTCATGGAAACCATCCATCCCCAAAGCACTAAAAGGCTCAACTCCTTCACATGTGAACTCTGAAGTCTGAAGCCAAATTCTCATCCAAACACCACCTAAATCAGACCTGGGTGAGACTTGAGGCAGGATTCCTCTCCAGCAAGTAGCCTATGAAACCACACAAGTTACGTGCTTCTATCACTCATGGTGGACAGGCATGGAATGGACACTTCCCTTCCAAAAGGGAGAAATCAGAGGGAAGAAAGGGGTGATGGGTCCAAGCAAGTCCAAGAACCACAGGGCACACATCATGGGGTCTGGGATCCTGGAGGAATACCCAGGTCTCATCACTCAGCCCTCAGGCAGGCTGGATGGGCAGCCTGGCCAGTGGCTCTCCTGGTAGGGAGCCTCTGAAACCCGGAGGAAGCAGTCTCACCCCAGCCTGGGGTCTCTGCACCAGATCAAGGCCACACTGTCCCTTCCTGAAAGCTCACAGGTGGGGATGCCGGAAAGGCCCCATGGCCTTCCCTGTGCCCATTGGTCCAGGCTGGCCATGCCTGCAGCACCGCAGGCCTCTTCCAGATTAGACTTGGAGTTCACACCCACAGTTTCCTCAGCACTCAGCTGTCCAGCTGTGCCCTTTCTGAATTTTTGCAAAATGATCAGGCTGACAGTTTTCCAAATCTTCAGGAGGATGGCAAGTTTGAGTCCAGCAAGATCCTGTGTTAAAAATATTTCTAGAGGGCCGGGAATTTAGTTCAGTGGTTCCGTTGCTTGCCTTGCAAGCGCAAGGACCTGAGTTCAATCCCTGGTACCAAAAAAAAAAAAATATTTCTAGAGCCAGGTGTGGTGGCACATGCCTAAAATCCCAGCACTTGGGAAGCTGAGGCAAGAGGATTGCCATGAGTTTGAGACCAGCCTGGCTACACAGTGAGTTCAAAGCCAGCCTGAACTACATAATGAGACTCTGTCTCAAAAAAAGCAAAAAAATTAAAAATTGGGAAAAAAATAAACCAGCATAAAATTTTTAAAAAATATATTTCTAAAAGGACTTGGGTGTAGTTCAGTGGTAGAGTTAGCTAGCACATGTGAGCCTCTGGATTCAATCCCTAGTACTGCAAAAAAAAAAAAAAAAATCTCCTTAGCTAAATATCCAGTTTCAGCCCTTGCAAGTCCCACTTTCCTGAGACTTGAGAGCCAGAGAAGCAAGCTGTTGGCACTCCACAGCGAGGCCCTTTCCTCAGTGAGTGCCATGCTCCTTGTCCCACTGACCCTCAGCACAGCCACTGTGACCGCTCCTTTCTGCTGAGATTCCACTTCAGGTGACCAGCGAGCCTCACGATGGAGCTTTCTCTGCAGCAGCCTCTCGTTCCCAGGCCTTGCCAGGACCACCCCAGCAATGGCATGCTGCCCTCAGACCCGACCGCCTGGCTTTCCCCAGCACCTCCCCTGCCCCTCCAAAGCTGTGCTCACACTTCCAGGCACGTTTCAGAACGCACCTTGATTTTCAGTACCAACACGCTGGCCCGCTCAGGCTGCGTGGAGCACAGTACCACAAACTGGGCGGCTTGCACACCTGCAGGCTGGAGGGCAGGTCTGGGTGCCAGCTGACATGCGCAGTGAGGGCTCTTGCTGGCTGGGGATGTCCACCTGCTTGTGTTGTTTTCACGTGGCCTTTCTTGGGTCCTAGAGAGCTCTTTGCTATGTCCTTTCACAAGGGCGTAACCCCATCAGGCCCAGCCTCATTTCTGCAGGCTTACTTAGACCAATTACAGAAGTCCCATCTCCACCGACCACACCGACATTAGGGCTTCAACACGTGACACAAACTCTCAATCCATAACAAGAATCATCAAGAGAAGAGTAACTCTTAGGGAAAGCTGAAAATCAGTGCACTTTCACTTAACCACTGCACACTTCAAGCCTGTTTAAAGTCCTGAGTGGTTTCCAGGGATGTCTGGTTCTTTCACACTAATGACTGTGGCATCCTGCATTCAAGATCCCACCACACAGCTTGTGATGTCAGGGGCTTCTGCTCTGACCCCAAACAGGAGGGCATGAGGCTAATGCCCCTGCTCAGCCTGGTGAGTGGCTCTGGGCAGTGGCTCCTGGAGGGCCAGGCGTGGGGGACAGGAGCCATACACTGAGCCCAGAGCAGAGGAGGTGGGAGAGCTGGTCTCTCCGAAAAGCCCTCCAGGCCTTCCAGAGGGCTGAGTTGAGCCTGCTCCTCCTTCCCTTCCAACTGTATTCCAGACATCCTCTCTCCCCGCACTATCACCACAAGTACATGTCTGCTTGCCAGATAGCCCGAGTCATCAGGTGGACATGGTCCACACGCCAGGCCTGGGGGGGCCTGGGCCCTGGACCCTCAGTGCCCAAGGTGTCCACTCCCAGAGGCATCCCTGGACCTTGTCCTGCTGGCTGCAGTGCCCCCTGGGAAGCCAGAACTTCCAAACAAGTGACCCCCACGTGCTTCTGCCGAAGCTGATCAGGAAGGGGGGCGAGCTTTGCAGCCCCTCAAGGTCAGGCTCAGTGCTGAGCCTGGACGGGCTCCAGCTCCGCTCTCTACAACCCCATGAGATGTGACAGCCCCTACACTGCCTCTCCCGCTTTCCTCTTCACCCTGAATTTCCCCTTTTGTGAAGAACAGATTCTACAAGGGTGGAAAATCCCGGCCTGCCAGCTACCCACAGAACATGGTAGAAGCAGGGGTTGTATAACTGAAAACTGCCGGCCCCTGCTCTACAGAAACCAAGAAAATAAAGCAGCATCACCCACTGCCTTTTAACTTTCAAGAAGCCAGCCCCAAACATTGCAGCAGATTTCCAGGCCACTATCCCCTCTGAGGCAGAAACTTTCCAGTTCATGTTCTTCCCAAAGGTGACTTTCTACAGGCGTTTTAATGAAATTGACTCATCTGTTTCTGAGTCAACAAACATAGACTAAGATCCAATTTTCATGGCTTGGCTATTTATTTTCTAACTACACAGTGGAAGTAAATTCAGGAAGGCTTGAAGGAGATCTCAGAGTTTAGAATGCTTGGGAAGATGTGCAGTGAAGAAATCAAGAGGGATGTTATTGGGGCTGGGGTGTGGCTCTGTGGCAGGTGCTGCCAACATGCACAAGGCCTTGGTTCCACCCCAGTACCCACCCAATGCACACACACACACAGTACTATTTCACCTGGCTGTGAAATGAATGCTCTCATGAAGCCCGTGGACCCAAGGGTTTGCTTTCTCTCAGCACCTGCAGAACCCTCGAAGGTACAGTGACCCAGGCAGACAGCCTGGGCACCTGCCTGCATCAGTAGAAGTATAACAGTTCACATCCCTGACCCTGCAGCCAATGGCAAGAAGGGAAAGTCAGTGTGACAACCAGACACCCGGGTGGACCCCTGGAGAGCCATCAGAACTGGCTGGAACAACAGAACTGGAGCTTTCCAGAGGCACTGCAGTCTGGTTGAACACAGGTAGACTTGTCTGGAGAGGAAATGCCCCCAACCTTTCCCATGTCTGGCTGATGAGGGACACAGGGGATGTAGAGAGGCAGGGGATGTAGGGAGGTGTCCCTGGGCAGATGGCTAAGTCACCTTCACTTCTGGAGCCAGACACCAAGGCTGTCCCCTCCAGCCACGGGGTTTGTTAGTGTCCCTCGAGGCCAGGAGTCTACTCGATCGACTGCAGGGCTCACCTATCCCACGGGTGCTCCCACAGGAAAGAACCCAGAGACCTCCACCCTCCCCAGCGTCTACACAGGGAGGGTTTGAGAGACCGCCTCACTGCCCTGCCCCGGCCCCTGGACAGACACGGGTGCACACCTTCTGTACCCCGCTCCCTAGGGCCAAGGATGGAGCTCAGCGGTTCCGCCACCTGCCTTGCAAGCACAAGGACCTGAGTTTGATCCCCAGTACCAAAAAAAACAGACCCTACTCCCTGGGGGGGACATACATAGACACACTTCTTTGGTCCCACCCTGGCCCCTGGAGAGTCGAGGACCTACCCTGGAGAGTGGAACCCCTCAGGCCTGACACTGCCAGCGCACCCAGAGCACAAGCTAAGCAGCATCACTCAGAGCCAGTCCACTACCAGTGTGCAAATCCAAGCTCCCAGGCATCCAAAACTGTGACCCTAAGAAGCCCAGGACAGGCAGGACCTGCCCATGGCCTGCAGACACTGGTAAGCAGGGTACAAGTAAAAGTCTGATTGCAGGCCAGTGAGGGACACTGTGTATGCAGGAAGGCAGAGCAGGGCCAGAGCCCCTTGAGGGGTACCTGCCCACCTTCATTCTCGCCAGAACAAGAGCACCAGTGTGCAGGAAAGGACACAAACCTGTCACCCTAGCATCGGCTCAGGAAGGGAACAGAGCAGCCTTGGCCTTGGTACAGGACACAGGATATCAAGCAAGTCTGGCGGGCAGGGAGCAGGAAGAGCATGGGGTGGGAGGGGAAAACAGCGGCCACATGTGAACACTTAGGGTCCCGGCCAGTGGTCCTTCTCCTCACAAAGCAGCCCCCATCTTGGGGCGCTGGCCATAAGAGCCCTGGGAGACAGGCAGGGGCAAAGCCCTGGTGCTGGCACTCGGCAAACCCAGGATCCTCGCCAAGCGAGTAGAAGTCCCTGATCTGAGTCATGGGTGCCACCCAGGGACCCCTTGGTGAGCAACAGGGCAGGTGGGGGAGGACATGGGCCACATCACTTCTCAATCACAGCAGGACACTGCAGGCCCTGCTGGTCTCAGAAGGACACAGGTGGGCACCGGTGAGCCCCACCTTGGAAGAAGCTCTTCACCCGGAGGTAACTGACGCTGAGGCGCAGGACGGACAGCTTGTCCAGCTTGGAGATGATGTCAGGAGGGAAGGGCAGCAGGCTGGCCAGGTGGTCCAGCTCCGCGTTGAGGCGGTCCCGGTGCCGCTTGGAGGGATTCGACGTCTCGGCCCCCACGGCAGGCCTCCTGTGGGGAGGAGATTGTCAGATGGCTGCCACCAGGAGCAGAAGCCCTACAGCCACTGTCCCAAGACAAAAGCACTGAGAACTAAAACTCACCCAGCCCTGAAGATGTGCCTCCAGAAACTGGGTATCACATCATGTCAGCAAACATAACTCAGCATGTGGAGGAAACACACAGGAAGTAGACAACAGGCTCCGTAAGAACAGAGGCTCCAGTGAGCCATGCCTAAGGGCATGGCTTTCTGTGTGTGACCCTGCCTTGTGCCTTGGCCTCTCTGTACCACAGTTCCCTGGGGTCAGAGGACACCTGGCCAGGGTTATCTAGGCAACTGAACCTGCATTCATTCAGCCTCCTTCAGGGTTCCCTTGGAACCTAACCAAAACCCAACACCATCCAGGAAAATAACAATTCCCTCATGGGTGGTGTGCACCCCACTGACAGATCTCCACCTGCTGTTGCATGGCTCTGGGACTTGTAACACCCAGGACTTGAGTCAGGGCTCAAGGGGTTGGGGAACCTGGCTCTCAGCACAGGAGGCTAGATGGGCTGAGGGTCACATCCTAGGGTCACCATAGTGGTCCAAGCTGGGTGCTCGGCCCTGTGTGACCCACAGCACATCTGTGCCATGGGCAGATGGGGCTTCTGCAACTCTATGCCACCCAGGGGAGCCTGGCTCTCCACCCCTCAGCCACCTATCACCACCACCAAAGTAGGGTGGCCCAGCACCTGATGTGTGCTTCACGGTAATGGCCCCTTCACCCAGCCCTGTCACTTCACCCGACCCTGTCACCTCACAGTGGCAGGTCCTTCATCTGACCTTACCTCATAGTGATGGTCCTTACATCTGAGCCTGTTACCTCATAGATATTTTCCCTTTTCTCTGACCCTGTCACCTCACAGTGACAGTTCCTTCACCTAACCCTTTCAATTGCTACACAGAAACAACTTCAACTGACCCTCCTTCTAGACATCACCTGGAAGCCAGACTGGGATCCAGTCTCTGGAATGGTTGGGAGCATGGAAGAGGTTTGTTATTGGCAGAATCAGAAATGGAGCGGCCCTGGGCCAGGGATTTAGCCCAGTGGTTCTGTCGCCTGCCTCGCAAGCGCAAGGACCTGAGTTCGATCCCCGGTACCAAAAAAAAAAAAAAAGAGAAATGGAGCTGCCCAGCTTACCAGACTGATCCTTTTGGGGGGTCCTAGTGAATTTCAGGTGTGAGCAGCTGTTATGTCTTTATCTCGTTCACCCAAACCCTCATGTGCTCATAGGTAGGGCCTCTTCCTGGTGGCTGGATCTAAGGTGTGTGAATGTGGATTAAGGGTGTGATGCTAGAATTAAGGGTATGTGGATTAGTCCATTAATTGGTTTAACATAGTTCTGAGTGACATCACCCAAAAGGTGGGTAGCCTGGATGAAATATAAAGGAACAGAAAGAAGTTGCTGCTGCTGCTTTCTGCCTTCTGCCTGCCCTACCACACCATGAACCATTTCTCCTCTGCAATGCCTGTCTGCCTTGCCATACTGCCTTGGAGCCAGCTAACTACAGACTGAAACCTCTACAAACTATGAGCTGAAATACACTTTTCATCCTTTAACTTTGAGTGTCTGGTATTTTGTCTCAGCAATCAAAAAAGTAACAGACAGGGGCTCTCTCTGTTTTCCAGGAATTGGATGTCTTTGTCCAGAATGTCCTTATTTTCTAGTCTATTTGTGCCTTTCAGTAGCCAACATCATGCAGATTATATCCTAAAGAACCTATTCTATCAGAAACCCCATAGCACAAATCCCTCTGTTCTTATCATTGATTATCCTAGGTCACAAACCAAATAGGAGTGTCTGGCAGAACCAGACTCAGAATCTATTCCTTTTGATTTATTAAACAGATTAATTCACACAAAATTAACCACCTAAAAGTGAGCCATTCCTGACATTTAGGACGGTCACAAAGTTGTGCAACCATCCCCTTTATCTAGCTCCAGAGACCTTTACCTCCCCCAAGAGAAACCCTTGCCCACTAGGATTCTCCTGAGTGTCCTTCCTCCTGACCCCAGCAGCTGCCAATCTGCTTTCTGCCCATTTGGATTTGTCCATTATGGATATTTCCACAAATGAAGTAGATGGATTGAAACAATATTGAAGTTTTGTGCCCAGCTTCTTTCATGTAACAGAATGCTTCCAAGGATCACACATGTCGTGGTGTGTCATTTCTTTGTTCCTTTTTATGGCTGAATCATATTCCAGTGTGTGGATGGGCTACATGTTAGATATGCATTCACTAGTCGGTAAACATTTCGGTTTTCCACTTTTTGGTTGTGAACAAAGTTGCTCTGACCTTGTGGTGGTTCAGTTTAACTGTCAACTTGATTGGTTTGGGAGCTGCCTACAGGCTTAGTAAACCACATGTTTGGGTGTGTCTGTGTGGGTGTGTTTGGTCCCTAGCCCTTTCTTGTCTGGCACTGTTCCCCTGCTTTGTTTCCTGGTAGCTGTGAACTAAGTAAGCATCTTAGCTCTGCCATATCCTTCTCCCATGATGTTCCTGCCTTGGAGCAGCCAACCATGGACTGGATCCTCTGAAGCCATGAGCCAGATAAACCTCTCCTCCCTGAAGTTCTGGGTGCTCAGTATTTTGTTCAGCAATAGAAATGCTGACTGTTGCAAACGTTCAGATAGAAGGTTTTGTTTGAACACAGTTCTTTGAATTGTCTCAGGTTTACACACAGGGATAGAACTGGATATGATTAGAACATGACAAGGACACAAAGGAGACAAAGCAAGGACACAATAAGGACATGGCAGGGGCATGGAAACCATGGAGATGATGAAGACACAGAGGACACAATGGGAATACATAGGGGCATGCTGGTGACCCAGAAGGGACACGAGGACACAGAGGACACAAGGGAGACGTGCAGGGACATGGCAGTGACATGGACGTTGTGATGGAAACCCTGTGAGGACACAGGGTATACAGTAAGGACATGATGCTTTACCGCTTCTGGATAGGTTTCCTCCTCTTCCTGCCCGCGTATGTGCATTCCCCCAGTGGAATCATTGTCTTCAGCCCTGAAAAGAGCCCATTGAGGCAGTCACACGATGACACCCTACGTGATACCCCAGGGCCCACCACAATGCCCCAAAGCCACCAATAGCAGGAAGGTCAGCCAGACCCACTTCACCCAGGTCCATGGTGCCCTGACCCCACACAAGCGGCCATCAGGGCATGCTGGGGAACCCACTGGGGACTGAGACACTACTTGTGACCCACACACGCCTACCCACACTCAGTGCAGAATGGTCGTGTCGGTGCCAGGAGCCCAGCACACAGCTGAGGCCCAGGTGGCAGCTGCCCGCAGTGTGGAGGCACTGGAGAGACTGCAGCCTCTTGAGCTCTGTGCTTCTGCTGGTCTCCACCTCCCCATCCTTTCCCACCGCATGCTCACAGCTAAGGCTTCTGAGCCCAGGTGCAGTCTCTGTCCAGCTCTACCTGCCGGGCTCCCACTTTGGCCACCTACTCAGGCCGTCTGGACCGAACTGACCATGCCCAACAGTGTTGGACACAGTGCAGGGACAGATCCTGAAGCAGCCCAGGACCTGGGCAGTTTGCCTGGCACCAGAGGGGCCATCTCCTCCTGTTACAGACCCTTGGCCTTTCTAACCATGAGGACCTCTGGGCCCTCACAGTCCCCTCAGACCTCTGTGACCTCGGAGGAGGCAGAGGAGCCCTTGCCTGTCCTCACAGCACGTGCAGTCTGCAAGAGGAGGCCAATCCATAGTCTCCACCCAGGGATGCTGCTGTGGCAGAGCACAGAAGGGTAGGATGGACCCACCCTGCATATGAAGACACGGAGAGGCAGTGAATGGACAGAAAGACCCACCATGCAGGCTCTAGTTTCAGACAGACCCTTCTCAGCAGGGGTGGAGGTACCGTGCAGTGATAAAGTGGCCCCCTATCCAATGAGACACGGTAACCCTGAATGTGCACATGCCCAGCAACAAAGCTTCAAAAAACATGAAACAAAAACTAATCAAACTGGGAGTATGATTCATTGGAAACGCCGACACCCCTCTCAGTGATCAACAGAAAAGACAGCAGAATCTCAGCCAGGGTACAGGACGCCCAAGATCTGTAGCCCTAACAATGGTGCTGCACAGAATGGCCGCCCAGGTCACTCTCTGCACATGGACGTTCATCTGGAACTCCAGCAATCATTAGGAAATCTTTAAAAATGGAAATTGTACAAAATATCTTTCTGAAATAACGAAATTAAACTAAAAAGATATCTGGAAAATTCCCAAATATTTGGAAAACAATTCACTTCTAAATAACCATGGGTCAAAAAGAAAGTACCAGGGCCAGGGATTTAGCTCAGTGGCACCGCCCCTGTCTGACAAGCACAAGGTCCTGAGTTCGATCCCCAGTACCAAAAAAAGAAAGTACCAAGAAATTTTAAAAATGTTTTGAACTGAAAGAAAATGAAAATACAAGCACATAAAACTTTTCAGGATGCAGCTAAACAGCACTTTGATGGAAATTCATACTATTAAATGCCTATCTGAAAAAATAAAATACCTCAAACAAATAATATAAACCCCCATCTTAAGTAACTAGAAGAGAAAAAAAGTCAAAACAAGAGAAGGATGGAAATAAGAAAGAGAAGTTGTAACATTTTAAACATAAAGAAAAATCAATGAAACCGAGTTGAAAAGTTAATAAAATCAAAAAACTCTATTCAGACCGATCAAGAAATAGAGAAGACACAAATTGCTGGTATTAGGAATGAGCAAGGACGTACTACCTGATCCCACAGGCAGTAAAACAAGCATGAGCAGATCTGACCTGAGTCATGTTCCCCAGGTCATATGTGGAAGCCCCAAGGCTCCCGGGGCCTGCCCGGGAGGCCAGGCCTGTGGGGAGGTCACTGGGCAGGCTCTGGTCTCAGTGCCCTCAGAGAGGAGTGGAAGACACCAAACCCTTTCTCTCCTGGCCGTGTCAGTTCTTGGCGAGAACAGGGCCATCTGCCAGCCAGGGAGATGCCTCCTCTCCAGAAACAATCGGCTAGCACCCTGGTCTTCACCTTCTGGCCTCCAGAACCCTGTGGTATTTTACTCTGGCAGCCCTAGCAGACTCAGACAAATACTCTCTCCATAAATTCAACAATTTAGGGGAAATGGAGAAATTCTTCAAAAGCACAAACTACCAAAACTCACTCAAGAAAAAAATAGGGAACCTGGAGAGTCCTACGTTCCAGAAGAAAACCTCAGGCCTGATGCATCACCGTGTAGATCACCAGTTTAAAGAAGTAAAGCCAACTCTGCCATCTCTGGCAGAAAACCAGACCAAACATTTCTTATGTTTTATTTTATTTTTG
This sequence comes from Heterocephalus glaber, assembly GCF_000247695.1. The sequence continues at coordinate 136,767 of NW_004624751.1, read as the reverse complement.
ATTAGTGCATGTTTGCAGTACATAATGTTTCCATCCTTTGGTGGAGCTGGTGCACGAGCATCGCACATCTTGGTTCTTCTTTCACCCCCTCCCTTCCCTTCTACTCCCTTCCCTCTATCCCTTGATCCTCTTCCCATTTGAGAAAGGTCTCTGTCCCTGCTTCCTCTTGTCTAGCTTTCATTTTGCTCTTTATTCACATTTTGGGTATCTCATATAAGAGAAACCATGCAATATTGAAACTTGTGTGTCTGATTTATTTCACTTAACATTATGGTCTCGAGGTGCATCCGTTTTCCTACAAATGGCTCAAGTTTATCTTTCTTTATGGAAAAGTAGTACTCTATTGTGTATAAATACCACATCTTCCTTATTCATTCATCTGTTGATGGATGGATACGCAGGCCATTTCCAAGATTTAGCTATTAGGAATTCAGCTGCTGTAAACATGGTTGTGCATGCATCACTGTGGTATGATGTCTTTAACTCTTTTTGGAAGACACCTAGAAGGTGAATAGCTGAGTCAAATGAAATTTCTAGATTTAGTTTGTTGAGGCACCTCCGCACTGATTTCTAGTGGCTGTACTAGTTTACATTTTCACCAACAATGTAGAAGGGTTCCTTTTCCCTGCAACTTCTCCAGGGCTTGTTATTATTTGATTTTTTTTTTTTTTTTTTTTTTGCAGTACCAGGGATCAAACTCAGGACCTTGCACTTACAAGGCAGGCGCAGTGCCACTGAGCTAAATCTCTGGCCCCTTATTATTTGATTTTTTGATGACAGCCATTTTTTCTAGGGTAAAATGGAATCCAAGCGTTGCTTTAGTTGGCATTTCTCTAATGGCCAGTGATGTTGAGCATTTCTTCATGTATTTTTTGTTTTGTTTTGTTTTGTTTTTGTTTTTGCGGTACCGGGTATTGAACTCAGGGCCTTGCGGTTGCAAGGCAGGTGCGGTACCACTGAGCTGTTTATGTATTTATTGGCCATTTGTCCTTCTTCTGGGAAGTATCTATTCATTTTCTTGCCCATTTTTGGATTGGGTCTTTTATTTTGGAGGGGTCTAATTTTTTCTTTGAGTTCTTTATATATTCTAGGTATTAGTCCTCATCTGAGAAATAGCTGGCCAAAATTTTTTCCTATTCTGTAGGTTGTCTTTTCACTCTGTTGGTTGTTTCTTTTGCTGTGTAAAGCTTTTTGATTTGATATAATTCCATTTGTTGATTCTTGATACTTTAACCTGTGCAATTGGGGTTCTTTTCAGAAAATCTTTCCAAACCAAACATTTAACTCATGTAAGAGTTCAGCACTGCCCTGATAGCAAAGCAAATGCAGTGGTTCCTCAGTTCACGAACTTGATTCTTTCCACAATTCTGGTCATAAACCAAGTTGGACAAGAACAGAATCAAATTCAATGGTTCAGTTCAATGCTAAGTTCATGGGGAAATTTGATTCGGTTCTCATCCAGTTTGACTTGCAATCAGAATCGAGGAGAGAACTGAGTGCATGAACCAAGGTACCACTGTATGTTATAAGAAAAGAAAATTACAGATCAACATCCCTCATGGAACATAGACACAAAAATTCTCAATTAATAATTAGCACTATACAAAGCAGATAATACATCACAACCCATGAGGATTTATCCAGGGAACTCAGGGCTGCTTCAGCACCCAAGAACTAATCACTGTGGCTCACTATACTAATAAACCAAAGGAATAAAATATATATGATGATCTCAATACATGCAAAAAATCTTTTGACAAATCCAAACCCATTATAATCTTAAAAGCTCTCATTGAACCTGGAACAGAAGGGAATTTAATTAACTTGACAAAGGGCATCTACAAAAGCCTACAGCTGACTCCCTGCTCAACGGTGAAATACTGACTGCTTCCCCTGAGCTCACAAATGAGGGAAAAATGTCCTACATCTCCACTCCCACCACACACCACATCCAGGTCATGAGGTACATGGTCACAGCCAGGCAATAAGGCAATACTAAGGCAATAAGGTGAGGAAAAAAGGTCATAAAATGAGAAAGGAAGAAACCAAATTCAGTCTGTTTATGGACAACATGATGTGGTTGTAGAAAATTCTAAAAACTTTACTAAAAAAACAAACTCCTATAACTAATTGTTGAGTTGGGAAAGGTCACAGGGTAAAAGGACAATATACCAAAAAAAAAGTCTATTACTAGCAATAATCTACTAGCACTCAGAGTTCTATTTATTTATTTATTTATTTATTTATTTATTTATTTTGGTACCGGCGATTGAACTTAGGTCCTTGTGCTTGCGCAGCAGGTGGCGAAACCACTGAGCTAAATCCCCGGCCAGCACTCAGAGTTTTAAAAAATCATTTAAAATAGAACCCAAATAAAATAAAATACTTAGGTATTTCCACAGTCCTAATGTGTGGGCTCCCAAGAACAAGAGGAAAAGGCGGGTAGCAGAAAAACTTAGATAATAGGAGACATGGGGATGGATCTCTTGTGCATGGGAAGGGGTCTTAGAGACCGAGGGCGAGGGGTGAAGGGGAAAGGAAGGGGAAATAAGTGGAATAAAGATGTGCCATATAGAGGAACCTAATAACCTCAGTGAGTGTAAACATCCTATGCTATAAGCATGTGCAAGGGTTAATAATAACAACAACAAAAATATAATAATAATAACAACAAGCAAGAGCCAGGGATTTAGCTCAGTGGTGCCACGCCTACCTGGCAAGTGAAAGGTCCTGATTTCAACTCCTGATCAAACAATATCAACAAGAATGAAAATGGGGAAAGAAGAACTGAAGGCAGAAGGTGGGTGGGGGGAAGGAAACGGAAGGGGCCTAAAAAAAGAAACAAGTTGTATTATGTACACATACTCCCTCCCCAAGATGTATGCTGCATGTACTGCAAACATGTACTAATCAAAAGGTAATCAGGAAAACAATCTGTAGAAGTGTTTCCAAATGTAATGAAAAATATAAAACTATGCATCCAAGAGGCTGAAAGAACCCCGCACCAGGACCCTGTGGAGACTGCCCCAGGGCACATCATAGCCAGTAATAAATGGGAAAAACCCAAAAGCCAGGGAATTGAGTACAGAGGGAAAGAAACAAGCATGGCAGCAAACTTCTAAAGAGGCAGCAAGTAACATCTGCAAAGTCCTGAAAGAAAAGGACTGACACATAGAATTCCACACCCTGGGAAAACAGCTTCCAAAAATGCAGGCACAATGAAAAGTTTCAGGCCTACAGAAGCTGAAGGAGTCCGTCACCAGCTGACTCACACCACAGGGACGAAGACTGCCAGGTGCAGACCTGGGTCCAGAGAACGGGTAGTGCACAGGGTACGGGCATCACATGGGTAGATATGCAATATTTTCTTTATTATTCAACTTCTTTACCTGGGGTTTCTGACATGTGTGACCACCAAGGCCTAACAAGGTGGCAGGCCTGCCCCTCCTGCTCGGCAGTGTTTCCAGCCTCACAGGAGTCCCTGCCAGGCTCCCGGACACCTTTTCCTGCTGCTCTGGCAAAGGGGAAGGGCCCTGTGAGCGGTTCTTAGAGTGCACTGGCACCATGCTTGCTAGCAGAGGGCACCGAGGCACTCTGCAGAGGAACAGGGCCTCTTCTTGTTCCCACGAGGCACTCTCAGCCCAGGGTCCCCTTAAGAGTTAATTTTTCCTAATATTACAGCTTCCTAGTTCAAATTTAATACTGTTAAAATATGAAAAGCTGATTAAAGTCTATGAGTTTTAGAAATACTAAAACATAGCTGCATGTGGTGCACACACCTGTAATCCTAGTACTCTGGGAGGCTGAGGAAGGAAAATAGCAAATTCAAGCCCAGCATGATCAACTTAGGGACTTAGCAAGACCCTGTCTCAAAATGAAACATCAATAGGGATGGGGATGCAACTCGGTGTAAAGCCCAGGTTCAATCTCCTGTACCAACAAAAACAAACATGAAAAAGACATGCTACAGATTTGCTCCTCTGTGATCTGGGAAGGGCAGCGGTGTCCAGGCGGCTGAGGACAGCAGTGCGGGGCACAAATGCAGTGGGTCCACCAGTATCGACATTAACAATCTGCACTGGATGATGAATAATTGGACTCACTATACAGTTCTCTCCACTTACGTAAGATTTGAAGTTTTCCTTCATACAAAGTATTTTTTAAAAATAAAAAGTGTTTTTTACGAATCATTAAAAAGAGAGAAAACATGGCATAAGAATAGTCAGATGATGGTCAGTTGATTTTCAACCAGCGCTCCACAGCCATTCAACAGTCTTTCAACAAACAGCACTGAGACAACTGCATGTCCGCAGAGAAGGAAGCTAGACCTGTACCTCCCTCCAAATGAAAAAATAACTCAGCCAGGAGTGGTGGCACACACCTGTAATCCCGGCGCTCAGGAGGCTGAGGCAGAAGGGTCTCCGTGAGTTCAAGGCCAGCCTGGACTGCATAGTGAGACCCTGTTTCGAAAAACAAAAACAAACAAAAATAACTCCGCACTGACAAAAGACCTGACCTTAAGAGCTAAGGCTATAGCACTCTCAGAAACATTAGGGTAGATCTTCAGGGCCTTAGATTTGACATGGATCTTACATCTGACACCAAAAGCACAAGTAACAAAAGAAAAACATGGTGGACAGGGCCGGGGATTTAGCTCAGTGGTTTTGCCGCCTGTGGCACAAGCGCAAGGACCTGAGTTCGATCCCCGGTACCAAAAAAAAAAAAAAAGAAAAGAAAAAGAAAAACATGGATAAAGGGACTGCATCAAAATTAAAGAGTTTTCTCCAAAGGACACCATAAGAAAGTGAAAGAAAACCCACACAACAGGAGAAAACATTTGCAATTCACATATCTGATAAGGGTCTAATATCCAGAATATGCAGAGAACTACGACTCAGTAACAGAGAGACAAACAACCAGCTAAAACATGGGCAGAGGACTTGGGCAGATATTTTCCCAAAGCTCATGATGAAGGGGGAGGCCATGACAAGATAGGCATCCAAAGTCACGAGGAAATGCAAGTCAGAGCCACAGACACACCAACCCCGGCCACTTAACACCAGGATAGCTATCGTTTAAAAAAGCAACATAACAAATGTAGGTTTGGATGTGAAAAAATTGGAACTCTGAGATTTTCCGGGAGAGGTAAAATAGTACAGCTACTGTGGAAAACAGTTTAGTGACTCCTCCAATGTTAAACTCAGATTACCACATAACCCAGGACTTCTCCTAGGTACAAATCCAAAAACACGGACAGCACAAATTCAGTCTTCCACACAAATGTTCACCGTCATTCACAACAGTCAAAAATATAAAACTACCCAGGAGTCCATAATGAATAAACAAAATGTGGTCTATTGCACAAAGGAATATTACTCAGCCATAAAAAGGAAAGGGGCACTGACACATGCTACAACACAGGACAACCCTGGAGACTTTACACCCCATGACAGAAGCCAGACACAAAAGGTCACATACAGGCCCTACTATCCAGAATTCATAGTGACAGAAAGGTCAGTTGGTGCCAAGGAGTGGAAGATGTGAAGGGCAGTGCTGCTGACTGCCAATGAGGGTGTTTTGGAACTAGAGAGAGGTGCTGACTGCACACCTCTCCCAATGTCTGCCCACTTTTTTTTTTGGTACCGGGGATCGAACTCGGGTCCTTACGCTTGCAAGGCAGGCAGTGGAACCACTGAGCTAAATCCCCAGCCACTGTCTGCTCACTTTTAAATGATTAATTTTATGTGGATTGTACCTCAGTGAAAAGACATATAACATACATATTCACAGACAAATGTAAATACAATTTCTGCAGTGTTGGCTGGTTGGGAGAGGCAAGAGGTAAATTGCTGCCTGGTGGGTGTCCTTCGGAGAAGGGACTGGGAAAGGGCTGGAAGCCTTGTCCAGAGAGCCTTTAAGCCTAAGAGAAGGCCCCCAGAAGAGGGAGACGGGGGCCTGGATGGACAGTGGGTGGGTGGGGTCACCATGGGGGAGGGGTGTGGATGTGGGTGCTGTTCCTGGGGGCCTTACCCCAGGTCCTGGCCCATGCCTGGGCAGTGCACGTCTCTGAGAAACCATGTTGGGCACGTGGCTGCTGGAAGCCAGCACGCAAGGCCACCCCATGGGGCCCACGAGGCCTTCTGGCTCAGACAGGAAGCACCCGAGCCGTGCCCAGGCCTGGCCTGGCTGGTTAACAGGCCAGGGACGCTCCCAGCACGGACAGGGGCCCACACAGCACACACAGCAGCTCCCTCCAGGCCAAAGGGCACCCGGACAAGGCCAACCCACACAGCCCAAGGACACCAGCCCAGGCTCAGCACAGATGCAGTCTTGGGGCACGGACAAGAGATGGAGGGGCTGTCCTGTTCGACTCGCCCACACTCCAAACCCTCCTGTGACACCCTCCGAAACCTGCACACGGCCACTCACTGGTGATCACTGCGCCCTGGGTGACTCGCCAAAGCCATGTCTCCAATCTGCTGCTCAGTGTGGGGGAACGCTTTTGACCCCCTTTTCTACACAAAGCACCAGAGCTGATGGACCTGAGCTCTTCTGCTGAGGGGGTGAAGAACGACCCGCTGGGCCCCCACAGCCATGGGTCTTGAGCATGAGGGTCAACCTGCATCAGGGGTCTACTTGGCCACATGAGCCAGACGCCAACAGACGCCCCTCCAACACAGGACATGGAATGCCCAGCCTCAGGCGCTTCCCTGCCTCAAAGGCCATGGGGACACTTTCAAAATGAGGGACCCTACCCTGGGCTCTCAGTGGCCTGAGCCAAGGTCCCTCCTGCAGGCAGAGGCTGGGCTGGGGCCCTGGGTGCCAACCCCCTAATCCCCCCGGTGTAAGCCCTGAGCAGCTCAGGGCCTTCCTGCATTCTCCTCAACCAACGGTAAACTGACTGCATGGCTCCAGGAAACCTGAATTTATTTTTTTGTGGTACCAGGGATTGAACTCACAACCTTGCGCTTCTGAGAGGCAGGCTCAATGTCACTGAGCTAAATCCCCGGCCCTAGGAAACCTGAATTTTTAAAAGAGGCAAAAGCAATGCTTGTTCATTTTAGAAGATCCAGATAAGTGGAAAACAAATAAGAACCACTGCCCAGGCAGCAGATCCCCCCACTGCCAGCGGTGGGGGTTGCCCCACCCCATCTTCTCTCTACACCCGCATTTCCAGCGACCCTGCACCACGCGGAGTTCCTGCATGGCACCGGATGGAAATGACACCAGTGCCTGAGGTGGAGACAAGCTGCTGACCTCAGTGTCCACAGCAGCGAGACCGTGGCAATGGCCAGGCCACAGGAATGCTGTCCAGTTGAACGAGAGGCACGGCCACCCGGCTGCCCACCTGCCGTGGACTGGAGAGCCAGCACATCACAGGGTCCCTGCCAAGCCGTTCACGGTCCCCACTCTCCCCGGGTCAGACTCAGAAGCCTCTGCAGGCCAGGCACAAGCCCCTCAGGGTGGGCACGGGCGGAGGTGGACCAGTGTCTCCATCTGGAGTCTCCTGCTGAGGGTCATCAACCAGACCACAAGCCGGAACTTTGAGGCCAGAGCCTGCCCCATGATGGCGCTCAGAGTGGCCACAGCTGGACAGGCCGCCGGACCAGACCCTGGAACCAACCCAGACACAGGACTTTCAGGAGGGACGCAGGGGCCGAACTGGGCTTGGAGTCACAGCCAGAGCCCCCTCCCCAACAGGGTTGGAAACGGGGCCCCGGTCCTGGTCCGCACCACTGAGTCCCGCCAAAGTGTCCACGACCCGAGAGCTTCGCCACTCAAGACTTTGGGGGGAGGTGGTTTTGGTGCCACTGACCGGGCAAAGTCCTGGAACTGTGGACTCCCCCCAGGTGTGACCCCACAAGGGCGCTTTGCTGAGCCAAGAGCAGAGGGCACGGAGGCCCCATCTGCACCTGGGCAGAGCGCGGGAGTCTACACCGCGGGACGGGGAAACCGAGGACCCCGGGCAGTGAAAGTGGACTGGCTTCCTCGAAGGTCCCGCGTTAGGTGAGAGCCCCGTCTGACCCCAGGGTGCCTGCCCCGTCCAGCGGGCGTCCATGTCCGGCTGGCCGCCGTGTGGGGCCCGAGGCCACTTACCCGAGGCCGGCGCCGCGGGGGAGCCGCACGCCGGGAGCTGTGGCCGCGCGGCAGTGGGCGCCGCATCCCGGGGACGGGGCGGGGCGGAGGAGGCACCACCCCGGCCCGCGCCCCGCCCCGAGAGCCCGGCAGCGGCGGCGGCGGCGGCAGGGGGCGCGCACGGCTCGGTCCCGTGGCCCTGGGTCTCCGCGCGCGGGGTGGGGTCCCCCGTGCTCGCCGTCGGAAGCCCAGGCCTCGCCCTCCTCTGTCCCCGGCGCCTGGCGTCCGCCCGCAGCGTGGGCCCCTCGCACCCGGAGCCACGCTGCGCACTCGTGTGGGCAGCGGAAGGAATCGCCTGTCCACTCCCGCGCTCCGTGGCGGCATTTTGGGAATCACAAGGACTGAACATTTTGCAGAGTGTAAACTGATCGTTTTTGATACTCTGACTCTGAACTTCCTAGGAACGCAATATGCGCCAGGCACGGGTCTTCCAGGGCACGCTCCCTTCGGGGCCGCCCCAGGGAGCGCGGCCTGGCGCCTGATCCCAGGTCCTTCCCTGGGTCCCAGCCTCGCCCAAGCCTCCCTCGGGCTCCCACGGGTTCCTCCAGCCCTCGGGCCCTCCTTCCCGTGCCCTGCCAGCCGCCCGGATTTTGACAGTCCCTTAGCTACGGGAGGCTCCGGCCAGGACACCTCCTAAAGTCCCTGCCTAGGTCTCAAAGCCCCGAGGGCCTGAGGCCTGCGCCTTCTCCCTTGGCCCGCCCGCCC
>NW_004624751.1:108187-127773 GCF_000247695.1 Heterocephalus glaber | reverse complement strand
CCGCTCTTTGGAGAAACACAAGTGCGCACCTCCTCAGTGCTCACAGGTGCTGTTCTGTTCTCAGAGGCCACCCTGTTTCGGGGACCTTCCCAGCGCTCTCTTCGATACTTGTTGGTCCTACAGGTGAAGCCAGGGGCTGCTCTGTCCCTTCCTCTTTCCAGTGCGTGTGCCTGAGGAAGGCCGGCAGACCAAACGGGTTCATGTCAGTGTTTGACAGGAAACAACGTGCAGCTGTGGTGCTGTATTTTTGAAATCTTTAGTTGCATCTTGATCCAATCTTTGTGAGGCAAACCATGCAGAGAAAAAAAATTGGTTGGATATTTCTGAGGTTACTGGTAGAGTTTAATTTCTTTTTCACTTTTCAAAACGCTGATGGCTCCTGTACAGTTTTACATGGAGCATGGGTATTCCTGTGGTCTGCTGGAAAGAGTAGCAAACCAGGGGCGGGACGTGGTGGAGGTGGTCTTAGGGGTCTGCAGGGCGCTCATGCCCCGGGTGTGCATCCGCGGAGAATTTGCAGACGCTCCGGAACCACCCCAGCAATCTGGAAGGACCAGCCCTTGTGCATAGCATCCACTCTGGGCTGTGGTGTTCTCTGCCACGATCTGTCTCCCTCCAGAGGACAGAGAAGGTGCTGGGCGTTTTGTCCAGGCTTCTGGGAAGCTCCCAGCAATTGGCAGCGGAGATGCTGTCCCACTTGCCCAGTCCCAGCAGCAGAAACCTCCTCCCTGCCAGCCACAGGGCAGCTACAGACCACGCGGTGCTGGGGGAGGCTCAAGGACTGCCAGGCGAAGTGCAGTCAGGCCAGGAGGCAAGCACAGCTACAGAGCCCTGCAGCCAGACGCCCCTAGGAGCTGCAGAGAACTCAGGAGGGAGCTGGCGCCACCTGGTAGCTTCTCTCTAGGGAAGTCCTAGTGCAGCTGGCAGGGCTACAGTGGCATTAAACCCACTCTGAGAAGGAGGAGCCAGGAAGTGGACCAGTGGCTTCCCTGGCCAGGGATAGAGTCACTAAAATGCAGCTCAGGGGCCTCCTGAACCCAAGACCTTGACAGCAGGGACCATGCAGAAGCCAGGAAGGGCTCCTCCTTGGCCTTGTTTGTTTCTCCCTCCTACCTCAGAGGCATCTCAGTACCACCCTGTCAAGAATGAGAAACAGGCCTCATCAATCTCCTTACCCGAGAAACGGAGGGATCAAAAGGGAGAGAGAAGCTGAGGTGCCTATGGGGGAGGGCAGAGCCCAAAGCTCCAGCTGAGAGCACCAAGGCTCCTGTAGACCCCAACCCAGGTGGGACCCAGCCAAGCAGTTGCTCCTGGGGACCCCACTGTGGTGCCTCCCCTAAGGACCCCTCCCTTGTGGGCTGTGGCCCCAGGGGTCTGGTGCCCCACACAACCCTGGTGTGAAGGGCTGACCCAGCCCAAGCAGGCCCACATCTCACCCATCCACAGTACCAGAGGGGAGCCTTTTGCTGGAGGCAGGGTCGTGGACATGGAGCACTGCAGAATTGTCAGACATCATCCCAATTCCAGCATGCATGACCCCACCCCAACCCAATCTGAGCCTCCAGCTGCCCCTCTGAGAATACCAGGGCATCTTCACTCCCTACAGCATCAAAGTCCCTTCTAGCCCAGGCCCCTGCCTGCCCTGCAGAACTTGGAACACCTGTATCTCCTTCAGCCCAAACCCAGAGCAGCAAGTCAGGTATAGGAGGCAGGGAAGCCAGAGGTGGAGGAGGGTGAAGGAAGTGTGTGTAGGGGTGTTACTGACTTATTTCCTTTCCTGTGCACCCCCGACTGAGTGATGACTCATTTGCTAGGTCTCCCCACAACCTCTCACAGCTCATTCAGCACCTCTCAGTGACTCAGGGTCCAGGCTCCAGAGTCAGATTGTGTCTCCCACTGTTTTGTTTCCTGAAGGGTCTTCCTTTCTGGCTGAGGGGGCACACCCTCGAGAGACTTCCTAAGTAAAGGAACAGCAGGAAAATCTCTGAGAAGTCCAGTGGCTGGACCTGGGTGGAAGTGCTTTCCTGAGGTTGGCTTCCCCATGGATATCGGCAACAACTGTGGTCCTGGTCCTGGTCTGCTGTGATGTCCACTGCTCTCAGAGGTGCGGGGATATCCTCTGACCTTGGGCTGTTTTTTGTTTTTAGAGGGTTTTTTTGGACAAGAACCAAAATGTCAATTTTAATAGAAGGCAGAAAGAAATGGTGTTTTCATGCTGGCCTGTATCTTGAGATTGTGAAATGCTCCCTTCTTCAGCATGTGTGTTGTGACTGCAAGGATTTCTGCTCCGTTTGCTTGATCTCGTGGGCTAGTGTGACTCAGTGCGTCCGTCATCTGTGCACTGCCCTAGGTGCTCTGTGTGCCTTCCCAGCTGCCCTGCGTTCCGGAAAGTCTTTCCCTTGTTTTGAAAATGTCTTCCTTATAATTTTTTGTAACCTTTTTCCTTTCCAGCCACCGTTTCATCTCAACTTCTCATTCTGTTCTCTGTTAATGAATGCAGCATCTTTGTCTCGCTGAGACGCCAATCATAGATCAGAGGGGTTTTAAGATGTCCTCCTGGCTCTGAACTGCCTCTTCTACGAGGCGCTGGTCGCTACGTGGCTTGTTGGCGGGTGGGCTGCCCTCTGCTCTCAGGTGGCATCTGTGGGGCTTCTGGGATGGCTGCTTTCCAGGGAGGCTTCCTCTGGCCCCCTCCTAGGCCAGGCAGGAACTGGCCTCGCAGGACAGGAAAGTTTCCCTCTTCCCCACCCCTCCTGAGGCTACCAGGCTCCCCAGGACCTCTTGCTTTGCCTTCTGGGTTAGGGCCAGCTTGCTCAGAGGTTGAATTTGTGTTTCTCTGTGCTGTTTGAAGGTGATTTCAGGAGAAAACTGCCATTTTAAAATCTCCTCAGGGGACTCAGCTCAGTGGTCCCACCACCTGCCTCGCAAGTGCAAGGTCCCGAGTTTGATCCCTGGGACCAAAACAATCTCCTCCACTGTATTTTGTTGGCAGGTAGTTTGAACTTAGAGCAGGTGAGGTCCAGGCTGGTTGATCTGGGGCAAAACCTGGTGGGAGAGAGGACAGCTCGGGGTGCCGTTCTTGTGTCCAAGAAGCCCGTGTCCAAGTCCAGCCTAGCTGCCACTTGACGCAGACCTCATGTCTCACCTGTCTGCTTGGCAATAAAGCAGGCAAATAGACATGAGTGGAGCAGGATAGAGAACCAGAAATACTCACTCAGTGTTGGCGCCCAACTTCTCAACGAAGCTGACAAGGTCAGTCAATGTGAAAGAACAATCTGTTCAAGTGGTGCAGGGACAGCTGGATATCCATATGGGAAAGAGTAAGAGTGGACCCTCGTCTCTTACCATATACAAAAATTAAAACTGGATCAAAGACATAAATACAAGGGCTAAAACTATAAAATTCTTAGAACGAAAACAGGGAAACGTGACATTAGATTTGGCAATTCTTAGATGTAACATTAAAAGCAGACAATAAGAAAAAATACACAAAACTGACTATGTAAAAATCTGGAGCTTTGGTGCATCAAAAGACACAGTCCACAGCAACTCTTAAGTTGGGTGTGGTGGCACACACCTGTGATCCCAGTCCTCTGGGAGGCTGAGGCAGGAGAATTGCAAATTCAAGCCCAGCCTGGACACCTTGGTGACAGTGAGGTCCTGTCTCAAAAAAGGGGGGCGGGGATTAGCTCAGTGTAAAGAGTGTCCTTGGGTTCAATCCCCAGTACAGAGTGTGGGGCAGGAATGGGGGAAATCATATTGCAAATATGTCTGACAAGGGATTAATATCCACAAAACATAGAGATCCTGCAACTCAAAATCAAAAAGACTGTCAATCCAATTTAAAATGGGTGAAGAGGGGCCTGGGACTTGGCTCAGTGGTTCCACTACCTGCCTCGCAAGTGCAAGGTTCCAAGTTTGATCCCCAGTACCAAAAACAAAGGGTAAAGAGCTTGAACAGACATCTTTCCAAAGATACATAAAATAAACGGTCAATAAACACATGGAATAAATGCTCAAAGTCACCAATTATTAGGGATATGCAAGCAAAAAAAAAATTACAATGATGCCATCGCAGCAGAGTGATTACTGAGAGGGAAGGAGAAGAGAAAGGAAAACCTAATGTTCGCAGGGATGTGGACACTGGAACCCTTGGATACTGCTGGTGGGAAGGTAAGATGTACAACACTGTGGAAAACAGTTCCCCAGTTTCTTCAAAAGTTAGAAACAGAATTTACCGTATGATCCAGCTGCTCCACTTCTAGGCATATAACCAAAGGCTTGAAAGCAGGGTCTTGTAGAGCTATTTGTGCATCTGCATACATAGCATATTCACAAGAGACAGAGGTGGAAAGGACCCAAGTTTGCATCAATGGAAGAATGGATAAATAAGCTGTGGCCCATCTATACAATGGAATATTATTCAGCTTTAAAAAGGAAGGAAACTCTGACATATGGAACAATATGGGAGCAACATAGACATTACATCAGTGAAATTAACCAGAAACAGGAAGACAAATGCCGTATGACTCCACTTACGTGAGGTTCCTACTGCAGTGAGATTCACAGAGATGGAAAGCAGAGGGCAGTTTCCAGAGACTGGCAGGGGATGGGATTTGATATTTAATGCAGACAGTCTCCATTGTGGAAGCTGAGAAAGTTCAGGAGATGAGTGGTGGTGGCAGCTGCACAACACTGTCGTTAATGCCAGTGGGTTGTGCACTTAAAATGGGAAATGTGAGCAATTTTATGTACACTTTATCAGACACACACATTGGTTGGAACCTTCACCTTTACCAGTTTATCTACCAGGTGTGTATTCCTGACTTTAGAGGCTCCACAGGCAGCGTTCTGGGGCCTCTGGTGTGGTATCAGATATGGATCAAATAACCACACAGGCACAGCTGCACTGAATGCTGAGGAGAGGCCCAGGAGCCTGGGTATGGGAGGAGGCTTCTCCTGCTCCTCACCCTCCAGGGCAGAGGGAGGCTCCTCAGCCCAGGGTGGAGGAGGCAGGAAGGTGGGAAGGCTCCCACATCCTGGGGAGTGTGCCCACAGCAGGGGAAGTGGGTCCTCTACCTGCCCACCACCCTCTCCCAAGGGGTGACTGTGCTCCAAGCCCTCCCCTCCCTGCACCTGCGACAGTTCTCACCAGGGTGGCGGCCAAGCAGACAGGCTTGTCAGTTCCGTGTTCCCTTGTGTAGGACCCTCTGAAGTGGCATTTGGCTAAGAACCCAGTCTCAAGGAGCCTCTCCATTTCTGCCTAAGATGAGGTGCCAACCCCCAGGAACACCAGACACAAGGCAGGAGGGTGGGAGAGGGACTGCCAGAGGGTCCCAGGTAGCCTGGCCTGGCCTTGCCCTCCTGAAGCCACCTCCTCCATGACTGTGTGTCCACACTACTGTCAGCCCTCCATTCCATCCATCCTAATGATGAAGCAAGAGCCACAAAGGACATAAGCATCCCTGAACCTTCAGCAGCCCTCAGCCTCCTCCTGGCTCCTGGAGCAGCTGGTGTGTCCACACTGCCCCCATGTGGCCGCAGCTCTGGCCAAGGGCCACCACGAAAGGCACCAGTGACCTCCTGTGCCATGCTGGGCAGCTGGGTGGGCCCTGGTTCCTTCAGGTGGGCACCTCCTCACCATGGACTCTGCACTCCTGGCAAGTGACCTGCCTGCACAGGCCCTCGACAGTGGTCACATTCCCACCCCACAGATGCAGCCCTTGGCCACTCCACAGAACCTCCCCAAGTCAGAAGCCGGACTCCTGAAAGTAGCTGAGCTCAGGTCCCAAGTCCAAGACCAGGCATTGGACCCTGATGGGTCCCGTATGGTAAGGTGTGTGCACAGGCACCCGCAGGTGTGCGGTATAGGTATGTGATAGAGGTACTTCACCCCAGGCGTGTGACACACGTACCCTCAGATGTGTACCATGCATTTTTTACCCCCTGGTACCAGGGATCAAACTCAGGACCTTACACTTGCCAGGCAGGGGCCAGTAGCAGAGCTAAATCCCCGGGCCACCCTCAGGTGTGTAATACAGATAAAGGTGCTCCATCCTCACGTGTGTGCACGGGTACCCTTAGGAGTGTGGTACAGACAGATCCAAGTGGTGGCACAGAGCTATGACAGTGGTACTCCATTCTTGGATGGCTGTACATGCACTTGGGTGCGTGGTATAGGTACACACAGGTGCATGGTTCAGGTACACACAAGCACCGGTGATGGCAGGGAGAGGAGACAGCACCAGGCCTGAAGCTGGAGGAGGAAGAGCGTGTCTTCCACAGGCTCCTTGGCAGCCTAGGGCCGGCTGGGCGAGAGCCAGGGAGGGAGTGGATGTGCTGAAGACCTTAGCCCTCCCCCAGCGGAGGCATCCGTGAGCCAGAGTCATCTGCTGGTCTGGGTCATGCTCAGCATCCAGAAGGGACCCAGCAGACATGGGTGGAAATCCTCAGAGCCCCGGGGACTCCCCACAGGCCCCTTGGTTAGTGACACCGTGACATATCTCTGGCACCTCAGCACCCACCCACAGGACTCTGCCAACCACAAACACCAGAGAAGCGGCCCCGGCCAGCAGACTCCAACAGGCTCCGCAGAAACTGCTTTCTTCCCACTGGCACCCACCAGAACCCAACTGCCCTCATGCCCCTCTCCCAGAACCTAAACAAGCCCACTTCCTCCACCTGTGTCTTGGTGTGGGGCTCCCACGAGTGGCCCTCACCTCCTCCCTCTGCCTGCTTTGCCCACACCTCCGGGGCATGTGCATCTGAGCTGGTGAGTGCAGGGCTACTGTGAGAAGCTGAAGGCAGGCATGAGTCTGTACCATCACTTTATTGCTCCTGTTGTATATTCCAGGGAATACAATAATTTTTTTAAAAAGTAAGGCACATGAAAAGCCTCTGTGCAAGTTCTGTATTATTTTAAAATCCTATTGGCAAATAAAACCGTATCTATTGCAGAACTGAAGATGTCTAGAAAAGCATGGGCGCATTTTCCCTAGCAGAAACCTGAGCCATGACTGCACAGCACGATGAGCACAATGAGCGCAGCCCTACGTCTGTCACCACAGCAATGCAGCCACTGTGACAAAGTAAGACTCGTCAGCTTATTCACGTATGTACAGCTGGTCCCCACGCATCAATACACAGGCTGAGAAGAACAGCTTCTAACTGTCCATGTCCCACTTCACGACAGGTAAGGGATTTGGCATTTTCCGTCTTCGTCTACGTGGTGCTGCTGCTTGTGAGCCCTTCATTATACGATGCTGAAGACCATGGAGAGATACTGCTCGTAAGACACCTGGATCCAGCCGTCCTGATCTGTGTCGTAGCGTCTGAATATGTCTGTCAGCCTCTGGGACAAAAAAAGGCATTTATTTTTATTTTTAGGGGTTTTTTTGGACAGGGTCTCACTATGAACCCCATACACTGGCCTCGAACTCGCCGAGATCCTTCTGCCTCAGCCTCCCGAGTGCCTGGATTACAGGTCTAGGCCACTACACCTGGCTAGGACAAGGATTTCGACTTCTGTGCTTGAACAGAGGAAGGTGGTTAAGGCAGGGCACGGTGGCGCATGCCTGTAACCCCAGCACTTGGAGGCTAAGGCAGGAGGACCACCATGGTTTCAAGGGCAGCCTGAGCTACACAGTTAGTGCAAGGCCAGCCTAAGCTACAATGAGAGCCTGTCTCAAAAAACTAAAAAAAAACCAAACAAGGAAGGTAGTTAGGTACAAGACCCTTAAGAACCCGTGTCAGGGGTATGCATTTTGTTGGTTCCCAGTGGATGCTGGCGATGGGCATCTGAGCACTCCGCAGGGTGGTGGAGCCCTCCTCCCACATCAGGACCTTCCCCGTGGACTGCTCCTCCTGATGGCTCCCCTTGCTGTTACGGCACAGTACAGCTCAGGACTGGGAAGCCAGCCCCACTTGGGCTCCTGCCCTGGGACCCTTACCCAACAGGCAAGGCCCAGGCTGCACCCCTTTCCTGCTCCTCCTGCTCCTCCCCACTCACAGCCCGAGGACAGCCAGGCCAGTAGCAGACAGTAGACACCAAACACCACGACAGACATGTTTAAGTGCCACTTCCAGATAACATTCTGAAGAGTCTATGATAAGTAAAACAGGCACAAGGAATTCCACATGACACAGAAGAAAACAGCTCCAGCAGAGTTCACACACCCCACCTCCCACATGGAGCATTTCTGTCTGACAAATACTAGCACAGAAATAGTCAAAAGCCATAAAGCTACATTTTGGTCGATAGTGAACCACATACAAAAGAGGTGGCTGCTACGATCTGGACCTTAATGTTCCCCCAAGCTCATGTGTTGAAGGCCGGGGAGATACGGGAGGTGGTGGAACCTTCAGGGGGTGAGGCCAGTGGGAACAAGCAGGGCCACAGGGATACTGGGCCCTGTCACCCTTAAGTGAACAGGCCTCATCTGCCACACATTCCTGCCATGATATGTTGCCTGGTCACAGGGCCAAAGCAGCAGGTCAACCAGCCATGGACCAAAGCTTCCAAAATTATGGGCCAAAAGAAGCCTTTCCTCTTAGGCTGATTTATCTCCAACATTTTTACAGGAACAGAAAGCTGAGCAACACTGGCTACACAACTGAGCCAAGGTGCGGCAGCCTCTGGCCTCCAGATGCAGCACGCAGGCATGTCCCACCAGGTCCCCACCAAGTGACTTACCCCTAAGAATGTGCCCCTCACTTTGTGACACAGGAATGTATGAAAGAACAATAGTGGCAGGAACTCCAGCTTAAAGACTAACAAACGTGGGGGCTGGGGCTGAGTTCTCACCTGGCACACACAAGGCTGCAGGTTCCATCCCCAGCACCGCAAACCAAGACAAAGAATGAAGAGTACGTTCTTTTAGGGTTTTACTCCCTTTTTGCCCAAGATTTCTCAAAGTTTCCATGTCATTTTATAACAAATAATTTTGACAAAGCCTTTTCCTTTTTGGAAAAAAGCTAAAAAGAAAAACATTTTTAGGCTGTCAGGCCCAGTCCACAGGATGCTGCACAGCACCGGCCTGGCAGATTGGGGAGCCCCCTCGGGACTCAACTGCGGGGTCCACAGGAGAAACCTTCACTTAGGAGGAAATGTAGGGACCCGAAGTTCACTTACGGGACGCATGAACTCTAACTCTACAGCAAGTCAGGCACAGTCCATAACGCGATTTCACACTGCGCCTCTCTCTGAAGTATTCAGAGAAGCCCAACGTCAGAGAACTCGGCAGCAGGGACAGGACCGGGCTCTCCCTACTCCTGAGGTTTGAAGCGTGAATGCTACAGACCTGTCCTCCACAGTCAGTGAAGAACAGGGGCTGATGGGTCCAGATTCATTTTTATCTACTTAAGTTTATCCTGAGTGTCACTCGGGCAGGTGTCATTTCAAACAGTCGATTGTCTTTGACCGGCATACACTCATATGTCTGTTTACTTGTTTTATGTTGACTATACTTTGCATACTTTTTTATTTACAATGTTGTATTTGCCTTTGATGTTCGTTTCTAGTAAAATCTAAGAATAAGTTCTGGTTATTTTCTTTTACTAATTTGTGCTTATTTTATTTGTGAAAAATAACCTATAATTTTCTGCTATAATCTATAAAAACTCCTATCGATGTAATTTTTGGGTGGTTTTTTTGGGGGGGAAATAGGGTCTCACTTTGCAGTTCAGGCTGGCCCTAAACTCACTATGTAGCCCAGGCTGGTCTTGAATTCTTGGTGATCTTCCTGCCTCTGCCTTCTGACTGCTGCGATTACAGGGTTGTGTCACCAGGCCCAGCTTTTAGATATAATTTCTATACTTCTCCAGAACTCAGTGATTTTCTTTTACAATACAAAACAGACATGTTTGGGACACTGAGACTGAACAGGAAGGAAGTGCCAGAAGATCAGCAAAAGGAAAAACTGAAAAAAAGGACAAATGTCAGCATATCGGAGAGGAAAAGTCTGTGTTATTAAATGGAAAGACAAAAAAAGATGTCTCCTAATTGTCAACTATTCATAATACAGAAATGACAGAACTTCAAAGAGGAAACAAAACTAAAAAAATTCCAATAACGATCAATGATTATAATAATTCTATGGTTGGTGTTGACAGAAATGACCATCATCTAAAAACTATCCTGTAATCAAAAAGCAAGGAAAAATATATTACTATAAAACACTTACATACCTTCTGCACCAAACAATATGGAACCCATTTGTTTTTTGTTTTTTGGTTCCTTTTGAGGGAAAGAGGTTTATTTGGCCTACAGTTCATAGAGGCTTCAGTCCATAATCGGCTGGCTCCAAAGCAGGCTGGGTGGCAGACGGGCATCCCAGAGGAGAAACAACATGGCGCACACAAGGTAGCAAAGGTAACAGGAGGTGCAGCTCATGGAGCCCACACAGTAGCAACAGGAACAAGGGAGAGAGTTTAGCAGCATCTTTCTGCCCCTTTTACCTTATTCACACTACCCGGATTAGGGTGGTGCCAAACTAATCACTCACACTGCCTTAACCCCAGCATCACACATTCCAGCTTCGACTACCTCTGCAAAAGATCTACCTCATCCACGTGAGGCTTTGGGGACCACATCTAAACACAAACCATAACATTCTGCCCCTGGCCTCCAAAGACTCATGCATGTCCCTTTATGGAAAAAGCATTTAGTCTGTCTCTAAGAGAGTTGCTAAAGTCCCAACAGTTTCAGCATTGCTGAAAAGTCCAAGTGCAAAGTCTCCTCTGAGATTTAAGGCAAACCCTTGGCTGCAAGCCCTTGTACAAATGAAAAAAAAGTCAAACACTTCCAACATTCAATGGCACAAGATAGACGTGACCATTTCCCAAAGGTACAAATAAGAGGATACAAAGGAATGGGCCCAAAGTTAAGTCCAAAATCCAGTAGGGCAAACATTAAGTCCCACAGTTCCACTTCCAGTACCTGAGACAATCTGTGGCGAGTGGTGAACTCCAAATGGGCCCATTTGTTATTTATTCAAAACCAGGGGGTTCAAAAAGTCATTTACAATTTAGATTGGGTCTAACAGACCAAACAATTGAAAAATTCAGGACAGCAAAACACCAACCAGGATGTCCATCATTACTGTCTTCATGATTATGGGGTTTTTTTGGTACTGGGGATCTAACTCTGGTCCTTGCGCTTGCAAGGCAGGCGGTGGAACCACTGAGCTAAATCCCCGCCCTTCACGATTATGTTTAATGGGTAGACATTTTATTGAAATCATACCACTTACTCACAGAAAAAAAGGAAAGGCCAACACAACAGTGTAGTGTGTTGTTCAAAGAAAGACGATAATGCAGAAAGGATTCGGGGAGAGATTAGATACCACTGTCCAGATTATAACGTTGCATCATGTATTGAATGTTTTAAGATCTACCAAACACAAAAAAATTACTGAATAAATCTGTTAAAACTGTCACTTTTATATTTCCTGTTGTATTATAAAAATTAATGAAAAAATCGCAATTTTTGGTTATCTTGTAAAGTGGTTAAGAAAATCACGGAGGGGCCAGGGATTTAGCTCAGTGGTTTCGCCACCTGCTGCGCAAGTGCAAGGACCTGAGTTCGATCCCTGGTACCAAAAAAAAAAAGGAAAATCACGGAGCACTGTACAGTACTTAGCAGGCCAATCAGAAAATGTAGACTTTTACTGATCTATCATTTAACTGGAAAATCAATCTGAGAATATTATCTAAAACCCTTCACTACATGTAAAAATCTAATGCTGTCCACATCTCTCAAAGATTCCAAAGCCAATAAAGTGTGACTTCAGCCTGGGTACAAATTATAAAGATTTACCTTTTAAAGACAGGTTCTACTGAACCATTTGTGGGGAACACGTTTGCGTCCCATGAAAGAGTCTGCTTCGGGTGATGGAGTGGTATGCAGTTATGAAGGGCATAAATAACTGACCTGAGCTCACACTGATGAATGTGAACATTAACCTGCTCTCTCTGCTGTTCTTGAAAATTTTCATAGTAAAAAATTTAAGATACATAAGACTTATCAATCCACCATGTTTCCAAAGCTTAAACCTACAGAACCTGGACCTCTACCTAGAAACACAGCAGGGCCTGCGTGGAGCCAGGCGACTGTGCTGTGGGAGCCGCATATTACTCCTAGCTGGGACGTCCTGAGGGCCGCGTGGTCCTTTGAACGTCCTAGAGCACTGGCAGCAAACCAATGGCATGTGTGCCGCAGCGGGCACACAGACCCCTCTCTGTGGGCACGTGAGCCAAATCACTCTAGCATCGCCCCAACAGCCTAGGATCAGGTAACAGCTCACAAAGGGACATTGTGCAGATTCAGAAAGGAGCAGTGGCGCCAGGAAATGACATCACCAGGGGTGACTCATTAGCCGCAACTCCTGGGAGGTTTCACTGGGCCAATCAGTATTCAGATTTAATTGCGGTGCTGGTAATCTGAGATAGATAAGTGGGCTTTGGGTTGCAGTTTGGGCACTCAGTCTCCAAAGGGTCTGCCATTACTGTCCTAGACTGTGCTTGCACGAACCTGAGCAATCACAAAATGCAGTAACACAGATGCATGAGGCTGCTGGCATTCTGAAAACAGTGAACTTTTTTAGTAAGTAGAAGGCGTTATAAAAACAAAAAGAACAGGACAGCAAATACAAAAGCCAGTGCTGAAGTTAATGTCATCAAAAATGACATACTGCACACCAGATTCTTCCTACCACTGGCAGCGAAGGTTTAACCAGCATCACTGTAACATGTAATGCCTGGTGCAACGACGTCATGATGGCACCAACGTCACCAAGACAGGACCTTTCCAGCTGACTGTCATCTTTTGGGACACCTACTAAAATGTCATCATGTGGCTCATGACTGATTTTCAAGAGTAGAGATGACACTACTGTTTGTACTTCATTTAACAGAACTAGTTACTTCTCCAAAGATGAGACGCTTTTTAAAATTTTGTTTTGTTTTGGTACCGGGGACCAAACTTGAGGCCTTTCGCTTGCGGAACCACTGAGCTAAATCCCAGGCCCTGTTTTTGGTTTTTGTGAGATAGGGTCTCACTACGTAGTTTACGCTGGCCTTGAACTCGTTGTGATCCCCCCTGCCTCAGCCTCCCAAGTGCTGGGATTACAGGCAGGGGCCACCACATCTGGCTTGACTCTTTTTTTTTTGGTACCGGGGATCGAACTTGGGACCTTGCGCTTGTGAGGCAGGTGGCAGAACCACTGAGCTAAATCCCTGGCCCTGAGACTAACTCTTATAGCCTCTAAAACCCTACTCTACATGAGCCTGATCCACTGATAAAAAGGCCAGGTGCCCACTATGATGGCCACCCCTTCCTGCCCCACCCAGCCTCCATGGCCACAGCAAACCCACAGGACGCCACTGTCACCTGCAAGACGATGCAGCCCTGGATGAAGTCGTCAAAGGCAATCTGCCCTCGTCCTTGTCTGTCAAACTTGCGGATGAGGATGTCGTGGAACTGGTCAGAGAGCCGGTAGCCTTGGAGAGGAAAGATCAGAGTCAAGAGAGCCAGGAGGTGCCTGACTGCCCCAGCTCTCCCTCCCAAGACCCCACAGCCTAACAGCAAACGACAGCTGGGTAGGAGTAAAAGTGCAAATTTGTTCAAATGCACTCTGAAAACCAAGAGTGGCCTAAATCAGTCTGAAATCAATTTACATTTCCAGTACTATGACATGACCTACTCGGAGACCAGTACCAACCCCTGCAAGGACGAAACACCACTGTCCTGTCGTTTGCTGTGAGCCCACTGCTTGTTAGTCAACTGCACTCACTCCATGCTGTGCACACAGAAGTGGCCTCCAAGGCAGCCAGGCCTGGTGCCTGACCCCAGGGCAGCCACCTTGACACCAAAGCTCTAAATGACTCACCGCTTGGGCCACTCATTACCAAAGAATGCTTTGAAAACTAAAGTATCACAGAAGGCTCCAGTTAAACAGATCCTGAGCCGAGCAAAGAGATTAACCCATGGGGACCCCCACACAGTCAGTGCATCTGATGGCACTGAGGGGATAGGCAGCTCAGAATCACCACTGGGTCCTTAGGCATATGACTCCATTTCAATTTGCTGAGCACGTTTAGGAAAGGTCTCCAACAGGGAGGTGGCTTTGAAGACTTGTGGACCTACCCTGTGTGTCCAGACATTCCTGAAGACACACTGAAGGAGGCTGCACCTGGCCTGCTGTCCCTCAGGAGCCACCTACTACCTGTGTGAATGTGGTGTCCTTACTGACTCAGGAGACAAGATCCAGGTGCCAACAGGCTTTTACTGGTTTTCAGTCTTTCGGGCCTCTTTGCAAGGACATGCACACTTACTGCCTGAGTGAATCGTACAGTTAATTACCTGTAAAAACACTTAAGCATTTTACTGATAAAGACTCAAATATGCCAACATGCTCATAGCACCTTGCAGAGCAGCCAGTGAGCTGACTGCTCAGTTCAGGGGCCCCTAAACAAGAGAAGGCGGGCAGTACCTGACCCTTCCCTGTAGGCTGAGCAGAACATAGGACTCCCATTGAAGTTCGAAGCAGCAGCAGGTGGGAATGGCTGCCACACCTCCCAACACCAGGCACGTGGCTCGCAGGTCAGGCAGCAACCCTGACTGAGCCGAGCTCAATGAAGACAGAGCCTGGGACATGGTCACAGGGTGCTGCCTGTGCAGGTGTGGAACAGACACAGACAGCCAGTGCGGTCTCCTGCCAGAACAGGGCAGGGGCAGAGGACATGGGAAAAGACAGAGGATCCAGTCTGACAGATATGGAAGCAACTCCCCTCCTCCTTTATCTATCTAACTTCCAATTTTCCCGTCATAGGAAAGAAAGAACGAAGGTCGGGGTAGTAAAGCGAATGACAAACAAGCAAGCCATTAAAGACGCATGCTCATTTGAGAGGCCAAAACCTGGGACAGGTTCTTTCAAAACGTTCTTGCAGGGAAAGGCCACCTAAGAGTACACCCTCAGCACCACAGGTGCTCTGCATGCAGGCCAGCCAGTGAACCCCCCAGGCCCAGGCCGCCCAGGCCACCCAGGGCTGGTGTGCTGACTGCAGGTGGCACCAACCTCCCTGGAGGTGGAGGTGAGGCTTTCCCACCTTCTGTCTCAGACCAACGCTCTGATTTAGAAATACAGCTGCTGAGCCAGGCAGCACCTCGCCCTCCACAGAAACCATCTATTCCTCCTCCCCTGGAGCTGCACTACCCACCAAGATGAGCCATCGGGCCCAGCCCTCGGACAGCGGCCAGCCCACGGGTCCATGAGGTGAGTCTCAGACCCCTGCGCCTGTGCATGAACAGGGTGAGGGGATGGGGACACCCCTTGCCCTTCCCTGCTGCTGCGAAGTATGCTCTGCCAGAGCCCCCCGAGGTGATGACAGCCTGAGTGCAGAGGAACACATTCTCCTATGTCCACTTCCAGGAACCACACAGCACTCACTGATGCTGAAGAGTCCTCTCCCCTCAAACCAACAGGCGGGATGATACCACCAGAAAACTGCCCTGCAGACACTCCAGGCCCAGGCCGCATGGCTGGCGGGCTGAGGGGTCAACAGGAGGCCAAGCCTCTGGCCCACGCCCACCACCACCACCACCACCACCACCAGCAGCAGCCTCAGGAGCAGCACAGCTGGAAGTCACAGCACTGCCTAAGAAAAGCCAGACTGAAATGAGTGACTGAAAAGGATCCACATTGCACCAAACTGCGCCTCCAGCCAGCCTATGGCATGACAGGGGAGGGGCCTGCACCTAAGCTTTGCTTGAGCCTAAATCAGAACACTCGGGAAACTGCTGTCAACCTTGTAAGGTGAGTGCACAGCACAATCTCATGAACAGGTGTACATCCAGAACTCTCGTGGCTGCCATCGCAGCTCCTGCACTTCTCCCCACCTCTCTAGTGCATACCTTGCAGCTGTCTGCTCTCTGTCCTTTCTCACCTGTGAGTTTGTCCATACAGCTGGTTAGAGGCACTGAGTCTCCCCCGGAAGTTGTGTTCAGACCTCACTAGTTTTGGGCCAGGATTTGGACAGGATGACTCCGAACTGGAATTCCAGGACACTACAGTTACAGAATGAGGGCATGGGGCAGCACAGGCCTTGGACCTGTTCCAAAATATGCAGCCGAAAAGGGGACACAAATGCAGCAGAGAGACAGGCAACGGCTGAAGTGGTTTCACTGTGCTTCCACAATGTTTTCACCATTAGAAAAGGAAACTGCAAGGCCAGGGGTTTAGCTCAGTGGTTCCGCCACCTGCCTCAAAAGTGCAAGGTCCCGAGTTCGATCCCCGGTACCAAAAAAAAAAAAAGGCAACTGCAGAAGCTGCCAGAAAGGCTGGGTGAAGAAGGGAAAAGTCAGGGGGAGCAGGGGCTTTGGGGGTAAGGGCTGCTGTCTCCTGACCACACTGCTGTGGGTGAACCAACAAATTTCTGGGGGAAGTACTTGTGCCCACCTGAGTCTGAGGACCTGGCCATAGGTGTTAACACAGTTTGAGTGTGTGGAGGGATCATCAGACCTCGGCAGGCACCATGAGTCACACAGTGCTACCAGGACTGGCCTGAGATATCCACGGCAGGTCCCTTGGCCACTACTGAGTGCCCGTAGTTACCACACAATACACCTGTTTTCAAGAGTCAAAAAAGAAAAGGGATATTTGCTTCTAAAGCCAACTCACTAACAGTTACCACCAAAAGCTTTCCCAAGTAATATCCAAGTAGAAAGATTACATTCCTTTCCATGGAAGATAAAAAGAGACAACCCTGGGAAATCGGGGACCACAACAGGAAGAAACTGAGTAGAAACACTATGAAAGTTCTGCATAGTGCTATTCCTTCAGAAAAGGTTCTGGAAGAGGCTGGCACTGCCCTGCTGGCTTCTGACCAGCTACACTTCCCACCCCAGCCACATGCATGAAGACTTCTGGGATGTTCCTGATCTGCTCAGGATGCAGAGGGCCTGGGAGGCCAACACTGTCTTCTCCCCCAGTTCCCAGGACCTTGAAAAGAGCTCCAAGGCCTCTGGCCTAGAGCAGGCTGAGCTCCATGACACTCACATGCCAGGCTCATCCCCAGGTCCAAGTGGCTCTTGCCCCACTAGGTAGCACTGAGCCCTCCTTGTTCCCTGCTCAGTCCTGTCCAGGACCAGGGGGCCTCTATGGACCCTGGGCCACTCTCCATGCAGGCCATTCTCATCACTATCCCCAGAGACAGAGGGCAGCTGGGGCCCCTACCAGGACCACCCCCCTTAAGACATCAAAGTCATCTGCATCCCAAGTTCCAATTTGGAGTTATCCTGTCTAAATCCTGGCTCAAAACTAGTGAGGTCTGAACACAACTTCCAGGGGAGACTCTGCCTCTAACCCGCCATATGGACAAACTCATAGGCGAGAAGGGAGAGAGAGCAGACAGCCACAAGGTACGCGCTAGAGAGGCGGGGAGAAGTGCAGGAGCTGCGATGGCAGCCACAGTAAGTGATATACTTTACGGTCATAGGACTCAAACAAGCCATATATGTTAGATCATGACCAATTTTCTAAAAGGCATTTATAAGCAATTTTTAAAGTAAAACACAGGTTTTGGTAATACAGCCAGATGAACAAAGCACCGAGTGAAATTATCCCAAACAGACCAAAATCTCAGTGCAACTATAACAAGGCCTGGGCTGGTTCCAAACATTCTGGGGTTTACTTTGTAAATAAAAACACCAACATCAGGAGAGGTGGCTCAAGCCTGTACTCCCAGCTACCTAGGAGACTAAGGGAAGAAGACAGCAGGTTCGAGGCCAGTCAGAAAGATCGTGTCTCAAAATAAAGAACAAAAAGGGCTGGGGGTAGAGTTAGTTCAGTGCTACAGTGCTTGCCTAACATGGATGAGGCCCTGAGTTCAATTCCTGTACTCCCCCTACCACCCAAATCTCAGCTTTCTCTCAGACCCAAGACCAGTTCTGACAGCCTTGGCTGCGCTCTGGACACGGACCACGAACACCTGTGAGAACCACAGCACACCGCCCCACACCTGAGCCTGACGGCAGTGTCCATACATACACACACGCCAAGCTCAAAGCGGGATGCACTTGAGAATGGGCTTGTGCGCGTCCTCCAACTCCGGAAGAGTACAATTTGGATGGACTGAGAGCTATACCTGGTAACTTACAGGATTGTTTCTTAGTCATTTTATTATGGTTTCCATGTATTTTGGTGTACTGTGCAACAGAAGCTGCTCCACACCATTTTTTATTTATCTACTTTAAGTTATTTTAAAAGCCACATTCTCAATTTTGTTCGTGACACCAACACACTTCACAAAAGTGGACAGATGATTTGCACAGCCCTTATCTCATTTTGATGAAAAGCTGCATAAAAGATTCCATGTCAAACATAGGCCTGTACGACATAAATAGGAAATGTGAACCTGTACAATGCAAACAGAAATTCATATGGCTGGGTTAAGTCAGTAAGTTTAACAAAGTAAAAACCCCGCACGGGCCCCTGGGTTCCAAAATGAAACAGACCACACAATCGAGACAAGTGAATTACCAAAACCTGAGAGTGCTTGCTTGAGCTCGTTCTTGTCAATCATCCCCGAGTTGTCCCTGTCGTAGGTGCGGAAGACGTTCTGCCAGTCTGTGATGTACTTCCACACGCCCGTGAACTCGCTGAAGTTCACACCAGCTTTGTTCTCCCGGTCAAACATAGCTGTGACAAAGTGGACCACAGCGACAGTCAGGTCCCGACTCTAAACAGGCCCAACCACAGTGCGTGCTCAGGCGCCAGCTTCCCCCCAGACACCAGCACAGCACCAACCTGCTGCTCTGAGCCCCGGCTAAGAAATCCTCATTTGCTGAGTATGTCTGGATCCCTAAAATCCCTGTCCCTTCCATCAGGGGTCATGAGGGATGGATATCCAGTCCAGCTCTAAATAACAATAGGCAGAGTGGACACTCAGAGCTGTGCAGTGGGCTACAGTGGCATCATGGTAAAAAAGCAATGCTTTGTACCGAGGTAGGTTCTGGAAAGCAGGCCCGCTGGGGGTGTTTCAGAAGGAACCTGGGGTACAGAGGTCGAGCATCTCCCCCACTCTCTTGGCTCCTAATCCTGGGCCAAAGCTGACTCTTCTGCACCCCCAAGATCTACATCTCCTGAGAAAAGCTCAGAACAGTCCTCATGGGGCAATGGAAGCCTACATATTTTAATTTTAAAAAGAGACCCCACACTATTGTCCTGTTAGCTTTAGATTTTTAAATAATAAGACCTGACTTCAGCTGGGTATGGTGGTATACACCTACAACTCTGGGAGACTGAGCAGAAAGATCGCTAGTTTGGGTCCAGCCTGGACAACTTAGCAATTTTGTGAGACCCTGTCTCAACATAAAAAATGAAATGGGGTATGGGAGGATAACTCATTGTGACATCCTTGGGTTCAATCCCCAGGACTAAAATGGGATGAAATGAAATAAGACAAAACAAAAAAAAAAAAAAAAAAGGAAAAAAAAAAAAAAAAAAAAAAAAAAAAAAAAAAAAAAAAAAGGAAGAAAGAAGACAAAACAAATTAGTGTAAAGTTCTAAATACACAAGAACATATAATTA
>NW_004624751.1:64130-108087 GCF_000247695.1 Heterocephalus glaber | reverse complement strand
AAAAAAAAAAAAAAAAAAGGAAGAAAGAAGACAAAACAAATTAGTGTAAAGTTCTAAATACACAAGAACATATAATTATATATTAACTATGCACATATTAGTGTATTTGCAAAATGGCTGTTAAAAAATAACAACTCAGTCTGAATACTGCTGAGGAGAAATGATAAACCATTCAGCCTCCTCAGGCACTGAGGCTGACTGGAGGCTGCAGTACAGTTCAGCAACATTCACATGAGGAAAGACAGTATGAAACAGTGTCACTGTTCCTCCACACCATGCAGAGTCAGGTTTGTCCCCAACACTGGTTGCCACATCCCTACCCGCGATACAGGCTGCATGGAGGATGGATGAGGGACTGCTGTGGCTGGCTCAGTCGCAGCCCAGCTCTGGCAGGGATGTGCACAGGTGCTCCTGCCCTGTCCGCATCGTCCCCAGGGCTGCAGGCCCAGGCCCCATCAGCACACTCAGCAGCTCTATCAACATACCTTTGCCCGCATCAGCTCCATGCAGTGCCTGCAACTCTCCCCAATGTACTACAGAGCTTAAAGGCATATGGGCAACCAGCCCCCATAGTCTAAAATTTGTGCACAGAACAGGAGACAGGGTGGGGAACAGCAGGCTTCCTTGGACACCTCAGACATAGGCCTTGGCCCTGCACAGTGGGGAACTGAACCCAAGATCCCCTATTAAAAAGAACTTGGAAGGAGCTACATCTATGGAAGGGCAGGCTATAGAAAACACACCCTGAAGCGAAGCAAACCTTCCAGAAATTAAAGAACAGCAAATTTTCTTCTGAGATCACGTGGCTGCAGACCCACCTTCTTTGGAAGTGGATCTCCGACTCTCACTAGGGCTTCCTGTGCAGCGGGGAGGGACCCACACCAAGAGCCCACACCCTAGCCAGCAGCAAGCACACAAGTCCTTCCTGGGGGTGCAAGCCACTCAGACCCTGGTTTGCTACATGGAGTTCATGTACAAAGAAAAATTACAAAAATGTCAAGGAAAGTAACCACATGTGAAGCTCAGCAGGAATAAATCAGACATAGACCATCCTCTCAAGGGTTCAGGGTCATGAGGAACACAGAGACAGTACTGTTAAGTTCGTATGTGTAGTTCTTCATAGAACACTTCAATCAAAATTTTAAAAATATCATATATAACACCTGGAGAAGTAAAAGATGAAGTCACAAAAAATAAACAAGCAATAAGAGACTACCAAAAACAACCCAATAAGGCTTGAAACTTGAAAGTGAAAGAGAGATTAAGTTGTAAATTAAAATTAAAGAATCAGTAGAACATAGTGGCGCACACCTGTAATCCCAGCACTGGGGAGGCTAAGGCAGGTGGATCATGGTAAGTTTGAGTGCAGTCTGGGCTACAAAGTGAGTTCAAGGCCAGCCTTGACTGTATAATGACACCCTATCTCAAAAACAAAAACAAAGTAACAAAAAAGAAACCCCACAAAGCAATGCACAGAGAAAAGCTGGGCGGAGGTAGGGAGGATAGGATGCCAGGGCCCACCATCAAGTTGCAGCCAAAGCGGAAGCAAGCGCATCCAAGTAGCACCCAGAGAAACAGTCAACATCACCTGTCTGCAGGGATACTTACAAATAATTGACCTGACAGTCACTGGGTTAAATGGGGTCCATGTGCCTGAAAACAAATGACACACAGCAGCAATTAAACAGAAGATCATTCCACAGAATCCTGTAAGTGCCGACCCATAAGGCAAGCCTGCAAGAGTCATCGTAACCAAGATACATCATGCAAAGGTACAAGATCCCAATGATGAATGTAACTGTATTGTAGACCTAAAACGTACCAATAAACTAAATGGGGGAAAAAAAAAAGAGTCATCGGCTGCTCCAGAGCAGAGGTTCTCACAGGGCCTCAGCCCAGGCATCGAGGACCTTCTGGCTGCCATGACTCCAGAGGACCCCATGCACAGCATCATCCACTGCACCCTGCAGGAGCTCTCCATGTTCTGCTGTCACCACCCAAGACTAGATGTCAGCTCTCTCTGGAGCTCCAGCTGGGCAAGTTTCTGGGTACAGCAGACATGACAGGCTGTATTGAGGGGTCCGGCAAGCCACTCTCAGGCTGGACAACTCTCTAAGACAAGACTCAGGGCCACAGTTTTACACAGAAGAGACACGTGGCCAAGAGATGAGCGGGTGGAAAAGCAGGCACAAGCTTCCAGAGACTGGGGAGGCCACGCTTTCATCTTCCACAGCGCTATGTGGGCCACCTTCAGGGCAGCTGCCCTGAGTCTGAGAGTCCAGGGTCTTCCAGAGTGTCACCAAGCCCCAATGCCCAGAGGGAAGCAGGTGCCCGCCACAAACTACATCCTTGGTATAGACCATCCAGGCACAATGGCACAACTTGGCTCAAGGCCTTTTGTCTCAGAACATTTTAGAATTCGGTCCCCAGGGCTCGACAAGAGCTAGGCATCAGTAGGCTTTTCCTGGAGACGAGAGGGCTTGGACAACCCAGCCTGAGAAGCTAACCCGGGGACCAAAGCTATATGTAGGACCCCAAACTTTCTGATTCATCACAGGGCTATAAATATTGTCACCCATAATGGGCCCATGTGCAAGGACAGTTATTTGACTGGATGATTTTTCTACACAGAATTCCGGTTTATATGATCTGATTTCTCTCAGTTCCCTTTTTTTATTGCACGCGGGGCAGGGGGGGGTGTTTGTTTTGAGAGAGGGTCTTGCCATGTAGCCCAGGGTGGCCTTGAATTCATTTTGTAGCCCAGGCTGGCCTTAAAACTCACAGCAGTCCTACCTTAGCTTCCCGAGTGCTGGGATTACAGGTGTGCACCACCGTGCCCAGGATCTCTCAGTTCTTTTATCAGATAGTTTTGTTTTTGTTTTTTTTTTGGGGATCAACTCTCGTCCTTGCACTTTAGATAGTTTTAATTAGAACTCTATCTGATAAAACTACCTTCAAAAGAAAATAAGATTAAAATAAAAAAGAAGTACAGCTAAAAAAAATGCCTCTTTGAATTATACGAATGTTAAGGCAAACCTACTTTGAATGCACAAAAAAGAGGCTTGAGAAAAATTAATTTTCCTAATCCCAAGAAATAGTGTAGAACTACAAAAAAAGGGGGAGGGGACTAAGTTCAAGACGGTGACAAATTATTTCAAAAAGAGGACCAGAGGGCCGGGGATTGAGCTCAGTGGTTCTGCCACCTGCCTCGAAAGCGGAAGGACCCGAGTTCGATCCCTGGTACCAAAAAAAAAACACCAAAAAAAAAAAAAAAACCTCAAAAAAAGGACCAGAGAACTGGGCATGGTGGTGCAAGCCTGTAACCCCAGCACTTGGCAGGATGAGGCAGAAGGTTTGCCACAAGTTCAAGGACAGCCTGAGCAACACAGTAAGAGCCTGAGTCAAAAATAAATAAATAAGTAGGGCTGGGGATTTAGCTCAGTGGTTTTGCCGCCTCTGCGCAAGCGCAAGTACCCAAGTTCAATCCCCGGTACCAATCAATCAATCGGGTGAGAGAGCACCCAGTCATGTGGTCCTCCTCTCTACTGATCACAGCAGCTCTCCTGTGGACACAACTGGAAAAGGATCCCACAGGACTCACAGACCCTCTCAGTATGGTGTCAACCAGGTGGCAACAGAGCTCCCAGAAGCTCAGACCAAGCTGAAGTAAAAATCTATGCAATTCTGTGACTTCACTTTCCTACCAGTAATATGTTAATTAGATTTCCTGAAACGGCTTAATGACTTAGTTCCAATATCAAAACAGAAGACCAATCCTGGGAGAATAACTAGAAGTCAAAATGGTTTCAACCACAGGCACTGAGAACAGACATTGGCCCACCCAGTGACAAGCATCCTGTGCCTATGAACATTCATCATGAAGCTTACAATCTAGGAGCCAGAGAGAGCTGTGGTTTGAAAGCTGTCCCCTCCAAAACTCGAGGTGACATGAGTGCCACTGGTAGGCATGAGGAGTGCACCCCTAAGAAAGGGATGGTGCCTTTCTCTTTGGACTGCGTGAGTCATGGCAGGAGGGGCTCCTTCCTCTCTCGGTCTCGCCCTTCCACCTTCCACCGTGGCTGGCAAAAGCCTTACCACGCTCTTGGGTTCCCAACCTCCAGAGCCCAGAGCTAAGTGCATTGCTCCTTATAAATCATCTGGTCTGGAGAATTGTTACAGCAGCAGGAAAAGACAGAAAGCATCAGAGAAAAGGAAAAGTAGTGCAAAACCACTGTCCACTGAGGCAAGGCAGGGGGAACACAAGGCTCCTGGCAGCCAAAGGGTCAGTGAGGCAGTTGGTGGACACCAGCAGGTAAATACAGCGAAGGCCCAAATGCGAGGAAAAGAAGCTACACAGCACATGGTGTGACGTGCACCAATAACACACCTCTGGGTTCAGACCTGGGCTCCACAATGACAGCCCCACAGGTGAGGAGGAGGCTAGGAGATGCAACACCTGCATCACAGGCGAGGGGGCAAAGCTCGTGGTGCATCACCTGCCGATAATCTGCCTTACTCCAGAAAGAACATAAAGAAACTTTAAAAATATATATGTGAGAGGCCAGGGATTTAGCTCAGTGGTTCCGCCGCCTGCCTTGCAAGCACAAGGACCCGAGTTTGATCCCCAGAACAAAAAAAAAAAAAAAAAAAAATATATATATATATATATCTCCATGGTACACAAAATAAATAAAATTTAATTACGTTACGTTGGCTACAGGCAAAAAGTAGGAGGGTAAGAAGGAAGGAAAGAAATAAATCCAAGGCAAGCCAGAAAATTTCTCTCTTTAAGAATCCTAAACTCTTGCTACCAGCAAACCACAAATTTGCTATTAAATTTTTTAGCAGTTAATTTGAGGAAAATGCACTCAGAAGATATGGAGTTTGCAAGACACAAAGAGAGCAGCACCACAGGTGTGGGGGACACAAAGCGTGCCGTGCCTCCAGGGAGAAGCTAGATGCCACCCTTGGCATTAACAGTGACCACGTGGGGCCAGCTCTCTCACCCTCAACACGAGCAGAGGGTTGCCTCCCCCACCAGGGGATGAAGATCATGTGGCAACTGTTAAAATTCTCTTTTAAGCAGCTCCTGGTAGTGGCAGCTGAGATCAAGGTTACGTTTTGACAGGTACTTATTAAGGGCTGACACCTGCTGGTGAAAATACAGGAGGCCTAACTCCACAGATTAGAATAGGTGTTGCAGCAGGCTGTGGTGGCACATGACTAATCCCAGCACTCAGGAGGGAGAGGCAGGAGGATCACTGCAGTTTGAGACCAGGCTGGGATACATAATGAGTTCAAGGCCAGTCTGAACTATACAGTGAGACCCTGACTCAACGCCCCCCCCCCAAAACCAGGTGTTGTTTCCCCCTCCCTCCCACTCCTGGTGGGATAAGGTCTATTAAAGGGCTCAGTATCACGCTCACGTTTTAAGTGGACTCCACCAACTTCACTACCACCAGGTGTGGGAAACCATCCAAGACCTGAGCTGGTTCCACGGCCAACAACAGCAGGAGTAATACTACTCATCATCGTAGCTAACCTCCCAAGCACTTGCTGTGCCCTGCATCCTGGGAAGTGCGTTGCCTGCATTTCAATTTACTTTGGGTGGCTACGCAGACATTAAGACCCAGCAGGTCAAGTGTTGCCCCAAGATCACACTGCTCAAACAGGGAGACCCAGGACACAAATTCAGAAGCCCCAGATCCCCAGTGCAGTCCTCCAGGGTGGATAAGCTGTCATGCAAATAAGGCTCAGTATTTGACCACCACCACCAAAGTTTTTCACACAAAACCTAAACTTGGGCAGTACTCTCAAACATCCAAGCAAATCGACAAAAAGGAGGTTGTTTACAAGCTCCTAAACTTTTAACCACTCATGGGGAACTACTGGAAACAAGTATCTCTGAAGCCTAACTCAGGAGTGCTCTGCGCCGCCTTATTCCCACACATTTAAAGCATGTCCTGAAGACATCATTCATTCTGGTCACTTGGGAAATTTCAGGCCAAGATTTGCCAAATTGTGGCCTGCTGCTGCAGGTGCTCTTGAAGTCTTTTTAGTAACCTTCCCTTGTCCTTCCCCTGGATGTAACAAGCACTGGAGATAAAAAGGTAAATAGTAACCAAAGAGGAGAGAAATCAAGAAGGCACCATAGAGGGAATGGAGTCTCTTAATTGCCTGCAAACAATCTAAATAAACAGGTGAAATCGCACCCCAGTACTTGTGACTTACACAGGTTAATACTGGGAAATGATGTCAGTAGCATCTACTGTCCTATAAAGCAAATGCGTTATTCTGAAAACACAGACTTTCAGCTTAACACACATCACCAGAAATGGGTCCTGAATGCCTAGCATGTGCCAACAATGAGGGGCTCTCCTTTAAGCCTGGCCCCAACACTGTGAGGCCATGTTCAACAGCCCAGTGTTGCCTGCTCCCTTAACCAGTCACCTATAACATGACAGTGCTTCCCACTAATAGATGAGCCTTTCAACATTTTCATCCGATCTTAAAACTGGACCATTTTCCAGCTTCAATGGCACACCTTTGGAAAAACAACCTATGAATATAATAAGAAAAGACGGCTGCATTTGAGGGATTATAAAGGGTATTTAAAAGAAAAATGTCTCTAAAAGTATCACCAAAGATTAATCATGATGAAACCATCAAGAACCTGAGTCCATGGAGAGCACCCAGCGCACTCCCACACAAGGCCTGCACTCCTGCAGGCCTACTCTTTCCCACACTGACAAGAACACCTCCCGGAGATCTGGCTGGGATAGCCTCGGATATCCCAGATTCTCAATTTGGCCCTAGAGTTTCAGCAGTTCCCAAACGACCACATTTCCACTCAAGCACTGCAGAGGCTGTCTCTAACCCCTTCAACAATTACCTCCGTGTTCCCTGACAACTCTTCAGTGCCTTCAACAATCATCTCCAGAGGAGTTGTTAAGATTCAGTTACCAAAAAATTCAAGGACCTTCAAGACACCTAAAGAATTTCTGCTGCACAGAGCTAAACTTCCTAACCCTTCCCTAAAACCTACACCTAGCTCCCATTTCTCAGGCAGCACTTCCCAATCCTCACACACATCTGTTGTTTTGGAGTTCAGTGGGGCAGCATTAGTGACAATAATCAAGAAGCTACCAACAAACGCCTCCATCTCCTTCATGTATCAGTAATAGTAAGTTAGTCATAATCCTCAGTACTTGGAAATAAATTCCAGAAAAGAAATTGCTTCCATGAGTAATTAGGCTTTAACTCACCATTGGACAATGCTTGCTGAAGCTCGTTGTCTGATATCACCCCACTCCTGTCTTTATCAACACTACAAAAGCAAGAAGACCAGATAAGCTGGTGACGAAAACTGTAGGAAAAGCAAAATATGGCAAAAAACCAAACGCTTACTTCTTCTGTCAACCCTACAATAGTCTGTAACGTTTCTCTGGCAGGTCTTTACTATGCTAACGAAGACCCCTAAGGGACGGAATCATCTTTGCTATTCCTTATCTCAAACCTTCCGTTGGTTACTCCCTTGGCTTTCAGCAATTCAAACCTACTCCAGGTTCTAGTATTACAAACAGGAACAGATTTTCTGGGATAATCAAGTCATTTTATGTCCATTCCGTCTGTAGGATGACTTGGGGCTGAAGACTGCCAAAGCGGTCACCTGCCTCGAGGTTCTTCCTACCCTTGTGATCTGCTGCCTTTTTCACAGCGCGGAATCTGGCCTGTTCCTGTCCTGAAACGAGTACTCGTGACCCTTGGGGTCAGCTGGAACCCGCCCCTCAACCCTGAGCGTCTGGACACAGCGGCCGCGACTCGGGAGGGGTCGGGGCGCGTGATGCGGAGGGCTGCGGAGGGCAAAGGAGGGGGGCTAGAAGACAAGGGGCGGAGCCGGGACCTGGGAGGACACGGGAGAAGGAGGCCTGGGGTGTCAGAAGAGGGAGCCTGGGCACACGGGGGCGGGGATTGGGACTGGGAGGACGCTGGAGGACAGCTCGAGGGAGGGCGAAGGGGCCTACGGGCTAGGGTCCCAGGGGCGCCGGCCTCACCGCTGGAAGACGTTCCACAGGAAGCTCTGGTCCGGCAGCGCAGCGCCCGCAGCAGGGCCGGGGCCGGGGCCCGGGCGGTATGAGTAGGCGGCCATCGGCAGAAAACCGGCGACGAGGCCAATTGGGGTGGGGCTGCTCCGCTTCCGCCTTTGCAGAGGCCAGGCATCCACGCCCTTTCCGGGAACACCGGAAGTGCATGCATGTCCTCAGGTCACTGGCCGGCGCGGCCAATCCGCTCCCCGCTCGGTTGCTGGGCAACGCCGGGGCGTCCGCTTTGGAGGTGGCGACGTCTCCAAGAGGCCTGATGCTCTGCCACCCAATCTGTCCTGCCCGGGCTTGTCCGCTGCGGTTTCCTGTTCCCTCCCTGCCCCAGCCTGTCCTTTCCTGGTGCCTTGTTCTGCCCTGGAACAGAACCGTGGAAGCGCCATGAGGAGAGAGGCGGTGCGGGGTGGATTGGCCTTCCAGAAGAAGCCCGTGCCGGAATGGGCAGCGTTTGAACTGGACTGAAGATATCCTGGTCCGTGTGAAAAGAAGTGTTGACGCGATTATGGTGGACACCAACAGCCCAAAGTACAGGGAGGGGAAGGAGCGAGGCATTTCTTGTACTCCAGTTTTTTCAGTTCGTTTCCACACGATGAGCCATTATCTTTCTAAATGTGGGTGGGCCATCACTTTTTCCTATAAAGCAAGTCCAAACTTTCTATAGATTAAAATTCCACAGATTTCCACTACCAAAACACAGCAGTAGCCCCTGCTCCAGACGGTAGCACTCCTCTCTCCAGAGCCTGCATTCTATTTGAGTGTGTACTTTTAAAATTCTGCTTGATATCTTTGTGCTTCTTACTGACTTTTCCTGAAAATTCCTTTTCTGTGCTGAAAGTCAGCAAACCTGCAACCTGTCCCATGGGTGCAGTGAGTCAAGATTCCCCGAATGTGCTTTGGGGACCTCTTGAACTCTGTCCGTGACAAAGCCAACCTTCTGTCTTCCCTGTGTGCTGTGTGCCAGGTCAGGGTGCTAAAATTATTTATATTATTTCATGGAATTATTCCAGGTTTTCTGTTCTTAATTCATCGAGGATGGTCTTCCTTCTCAGAAGTGGTAAACTATCCTCGTGAATTTTTACTTCACTTGCAAATGTTTTTAAATTTTTTTTTTCACTTGCAAATGTTGAACGGTCCCAGCCAAAGTCATGGATTTTAATCACTGTCACCTGAGACTTTCTTCCCTCTGGACACTGATCCA
The DNA here is from genome assembly GCF_000247695.1 of Heterocephalus glaber. The sequence continues at coordinate 98,790 of NW_004624751.1, read as the reverse complement.
TTATTCAGCATGTGGGCACAGCTATAGATCTGATCAGTTCCCAACTTTGTTGACTCTGTCCTATTTTACTTTCTCTTGTTCCCAAGGGATTTACTTCAGACTTTTTTTTCCCCCAAATTCTTCTAATAAATTAACCTACCTTGTGGCTTTGGCATTCACTTTAAGTATTATTCTACAAATTTCAACAGTGTGAATTTTTTAACACAATCTAGTGAAATGCGTCTTCTAATTTCCGCCTAAAGTATAATAAACCTTACTAGAAACTTCCACTGATCTTTATAGTTTCTGAATTCCATCTTTAGCTGGGCAAGGTAGTGCACACATGTAATCCAGCACTTGGGAGTCTGAGGGAAGAGGATTGTGAGTTCAAGGCCAACCTGGACTATCTAGCACGGGCTCCTTTTCTGTTCCTTATAACTATGCACATACTGTTGTAACTACAAGTTTGTGACCCAGTCTGTAAGTTTATCAGTATATGGGAAGAAACCTCCGTAAAGTCCACTGTGGTGTTTAAACTTTACTTTGTTTAGTGTTCATCACTATCCACACTCTACTTTTAGAAAACTCAGAGATGTTAGAAGGATCAAGCCAGATCCTCCAGTGCTTTTTGTGCTTATCTCAGCAGCAAGGCTGATTCTTAAATGGAAGGTTAACTACTATGACGTTAAGAATTAAAGAAAAAAAAAACATAGCCCATGGATACCCATATAAATGCACATGGGTGGTCCAGAGGACAGATACTGTCTTGACACCTTCACAGGCAGTGCAGCTTCTCACCTTTCCTTTACACCAATCTGAGATGAGTCACAGCCCTGTTCTGTGGCCTACCACAAGTCTTCCAAAGGCCCCTTGTCACTTAGAGGTGGGAGGCTGCCATGGATGTGTATGAGGGGTCACTATGTTAGGGAGATTAACATAGTGGGACATAAGAGCCCAGTCATCTCACAGTGCCACGATCTATCTCCTTGCCTGTCTCAGATTGAGTTTCCTCCTGACCCGGCCTGTTCTAGGATTTCCAGGAGTTGAGAAATTAACTGAAAGCTAACACTTTCCTCCCTACAATAATGTTAATAGCATCATGTGTCCAAATATTGGGCCAATCTTTCATTTGGCCTAATTTCTCTGAGCCAATTTGAAAATACCTTAGGATCCTTAAAATTTTCCTAAATGCTGACTTTTTCTGGATGCTATGGTTCCTGTCTTAGTTGCTTTTCTCTTGTTGCTGAGGCAAAATACCTGATACCAAGTTAAAGAGGAAACAGTTTATTTAGCACACAGTTTGTAGAGGTTTCAGTCCATAATTGGCAGGCTCCAAGGCAGGGTGGCACATGGGAGAGGAACAACAACAGTTCGTGGTGGCATAAGATGATAAGTAGCAAAGCAACAAGGGATGACGACAGCTCTTTCTGCCCCTTGTATTTTATTCAGACTACTTAGGGTAGCACTCATACCTTTAAACCTAGTGCCCTCAGGCCTAGTATTGCACCACGATTCAATCACACATTCTAGATTCAACCACCTCTGAAAAGGCACCACTTACGACTGCATGAGGCTTTGAGGGGACATCTACACACAAGTCATAACACTAACACTTCCCATATTGCATTTTCTTGTTCATCTGGGCTTTGGCACATAACAAACCAACAAATACTTGTTAAATGAATGGATGACCAGATGGGTCACGTGCCCACCCTATTCTGTGTACGTGTAGGTACAGTTACACATATGGGGTTTTGTTTTTTTTGGTTTTTTTGCAATGCTGGGGATCCAACCTAGGGACTCATGCAGGCTAAGCAATGTTCTACCATTGACCTACGTCCCTATTCCTTTTTCAGATTTTTATTTTGGGATATGCACTCATTAAGTTGTCTAAGCTGGCCTTAAAGTTGTGAGCCTTTTCCTTTTCCACCTGCAACCCCCACCCGTGCGCCACACCGGTTGCACACCCCTCGCTCTGAGCTCCCGGCTCCTACTAAGCTAGGTGCCGGTTCTCCCTTCAGTCATCATTATGATTATCTATTGGGACCTCATCAGCCACCATGAGATGTTCTCTGACATTTACAAGATCTGGGAGATCAAGGGTGGGCTGTGCCTGTAGGTGGAGGGCAAGATGGTCAGTAGAACAGAGGGCAACGCTGATGACTCGCTCATTGGTGGAAACGCCTCTGCTGAAGGCCCAGTAGTCACTGGTGTTAATATTATCATGAACCATCACTTGCAGGAAACCAGCTTCACAAAAGAGCCCTACAAGAAGTACATTAAAGACTATATAAAATCAATCGAAGGCAAACTTGAAGAACAAAGACCAGAAAGAGTAAAACCTTTTATGACAGGAGCTGCAGAACAAATCAAGCACATCCTTGCTAATTTCAAAAACGATCAGTTCTTTATTGGTGCAAACATGAATCCAGATGGTATGGTTGCTCTCCTGGACTCCAGTGAGGATGGTGTGACCCCATTTATGATTTTAAGGATGCTTTAGAAATGGAAAGATGTTAATGGATTTGGCAGTTACCTTGGATCTATCACTTGTCATAACTGGCTGCTGCTTGTCATCTACACAGCACCGGGATTCTAGACAAATGGGACTGATGTCATCTTGAATGCTTCCTTTATTTTGACTGTGATTTATTTGAAGTAGAGGCATTGTTTTTTAGGGAAAGAACCAAAATATGTTACGTAGGTTGTCTAAAAATAAAGTGTATTTAAACTAGAAAAAGAATTGTGATCCTCCTGCCTGTGCCTCGCAAGTAGCTGGGATAGCTGGTGTGTACTGCCACACATAGCAGAACCAGTGATTCCTTGGGGAGCCCTGGTTTCTTAGTAGGGAATACCACAATCCGGGTGCATGGTACATCCACTGCTCCTGGGGCAGAGGTAGGAAATGTGTATTGTTGGAAAGAACAAGGATGAATTTACTTACATTCCCATTTCATATTTTGAATTGCAGGGTTTTTAGTTAACCTTTGATCTTATTCTTGTCTTTCTCAGAAAAATCTGAGTTTAAATATTAAGATAATTGGTTATTAGCTTTAACTTACCTACACATAAGACTAATAACAAGCTGGGTATGGTGGCACAGTCCTATAATCCCAGCACTTGGGAAGCTGAGGTAGGAGGATTGCCAGCCTGGGCTACATAGTGAGTTCAGGGCCAGCCTGAAATACAAAGCAAGACCCTGTCTCAAAAAACCAAAAACTGGGGCTGGGGATTTAGTTCAGTGGTTCTGCCGGCTGCCTTGCAAACGCAAGGTCCCAAGTTCGATCCCTGGTACCAAAAAACCAAAACCAAAACCAAACCAGAACAAAACCCCCCCAAAAAACAAAAGACTATTAACAATGACATTGCTGAATGAAATTTGGGGTTTCTTAATGACTTTTTTGTTCTTTTTTATGATGACTATTTTTCTTTGTAGTTCACTGATTTGTACAAAGTACCATGTGCTAACACCCTGGAATAACCCCTCTGCAACTGTCCCTGGATCAATATGCAGGTGGGCTGGATGCTATTGATGCCCAGGTCCACAGGCTGGCATACTTTGTGCCTAAGGGCATCCTCCAGAGCAGCTGTAGTGCAATGGGGGCAGGTGAGAAGTGCAGAAACCCATGTTCCCGGGCTGCCAAGCTCACAGTGGGAACCAGTTCCCCAGCACATCTGTCCTTCCTTCTGGGCCTCTGACTTCCTACCTCCTTTCAACTGCTGCTCCAATTCCCTTCCAAATTCTTGTCTCTGGTCAGCTTTTTTTTTAGTACTAGGGATCGAACTTGGGACCTTGGGCTTTTGAGGCAGGTGCCTGGCTAAATCGCTGGCCCTGGGTCGCTTCTATAGAGGCCAGTTTAAATCAGTTCAGTTCATTCATTTCAGATTCTAATTTTCAATTTTAGGGATTGTCTAAAAATTTATTTTGGAAATATGCAAAACATTTGTCCAAAGTATTACTTCCTAGTATATTCTGTCCCATTCCTATCCAGCCCCGGCATTGCCCATACTCCCACTTTTCTTTAAATCTTTCTGGTGTCTTCAGAGAAAAGAAACCAAAAATGCATGTGCACAGTATTAAATATACTGCTGTGCACTGTATCAAGGCCATCCTCATTCCTTCTCACAGATATGCAGCACTCCACTACTTGGATGAATACACCTTATCTCCTACCCATGGGTCTTTTGCTGTTTCCAGTATTTAAAATGCCATGGCCAATAACTACACACTCATTTAATTTCTTGAGGGGGATTCCTAGAGCTGCAGAGTCAAAGGACAAATGTATATATAATTTTGTTACATGTCATGAAATTGTCTTCCATAATAGCTGTAATGTTCTGCATTCCCACTAACCATTTACAAGAGCTTCACATCCTACATCCTCTCAGGAAATATATGGCAACAAACTTGTGGATGTTCATCAATCACATAGGTGGGAAATTTTATTGGGCTTTTTATTTTGGGGCTAGTATTTTAACTACTGCTTTGAGGTAAAATTAGTGAAGATAATGAACATATCCACTACCTACAAGTGCCCTCCTGCTCCAGGGGAACCTGCCCCCAGGCTTATGTTCATCTCATTAGGCAAAATGGATTTAGTCTGTCTCTCACACATCACAAAAGTCTTAGCTCCAGTGTTGCTGAAAAGTCCAAAGTCTCTGAGACTCAATGCAAACTCTTAGCTGTAAGCCTCTGTAAAAATCAAGATGTTAAATATTTCTAAAGTACAATGGTATAAATATTCTCATTCCAAAATGGATGAATAGATCTGCTTGCCCTCACTACATGTTGGTTAGCATTCTCTAGTGCTACAATCACACAGCACATGGTTTTTTGATGGCTTCTTTCTGGGAATAATGATTTTGAGATTCATCCATTCTGCAGAATGTACCACCAGGTCATTCCTTCAAATGGAGAGGAGCACTTTGTGAGTGCAATATAGCGTCCCTTCCCAGGTGTGATGGGTTGTTCTCTCACTGTCTCATGCAATTGACCAAAAACGCCCAGGTGGTTTTCAGTGGCTAGATTTCCACTTGCTGTTTTTATATTGTTCCTGTCTGGGAACCTAAGATACTGGGTCTATATTTACATCTAAACTTTTCTGCCTAATTGTTGAGTGCCCACTCAATTACTCAATTTTATTTTGCATTATATCCTAGCATTCCCCAAAGTCTAGCCCAGAATAAATAATTTAACTCCTAAAGAACACAATTGCTGGCCACTGAGCATGAAAAGAAAACATAGTGTGAGGAGAGAGGTCACATCCCTTCCTATGTTCAATATCCCACAGTGACCATGTCTTCACGTGCAAAATTAATGCACTGCTGCCTGGCCTGCCTTATGAAAAGCATTTCTTACCAAAACAAAGAACCACAGAACAGTCCAAGGAAGAAATTTATATTATTTTCTAATGGAAAATTTTGTAAAGAATGCATTCATTGCTTAACCTGAGTTGGACCTTTTTTTCCTCCCAGACAGGTTCTCATTATATAGTTTAGCCTGGCCTTGCAGCAAGTGCTGGGATTATAAGGCTTGAGCCATGATGCCTGGTTTGAGTTGATTTTTTTTTTTTTTTTTTTAAAGAGATTGGCCTGAACTGGGTGTGGTGGGGTCTGCCTGTAATCCCAGCACTTAGGAAGCTGAGGCGGGATTGCTGTAAGTTCAAGGGCAGTTTGGGCCACATAGTGAGCTCAAGGACACCCTGCACTACAAAGAGACCTTGTCTCAAAAAACAGAGAGAGAGAGAGAGAGAGAGGAAACAGCCTAAAAATAAAAACTTCACTTACTACATTGGTTTCATAGGTTTACCTACAAAACTGCTAAGAACAAGGAGGAAATATTAGTTTGCTTCATTTGCTATCAGACACCAAAATTCTTTTTGGTACTGGGGATCGAACTTGGGTCCTTGTGCTTGCGCAGCAGGTGGCGAAACCACTGAGCTAAATCCCTGGCCCCAAAAATTCTTAAACAAAACAAAAACACAACAAAATTTCTGGATTTTGACGTAGCAGAATATGAAGATAATGACCTTGGGATTTCAGGCCAACATATGCCAAATGGATTTGGAAATACAGGTTATGGTTTAGACCCAAACATCCCTCACAAATTCTCAAGTATCTGGAGGTGAGGCCTGGTCAGAAGAGGACTGGAAGGGTTTATCCTTGTCCCTGGCCCCTCCTTTGTTTCTCTGCTTCCTCTCTGCCATGGGGAGAGCAGCTTTCCTCCATCATGCTGCTTCTGCCTTGGAGCCAGCCAACAATGGTTGGAAACCTCTGAAAACTGAACCAAATAAACCTGTCCTTCGTAACTTAGGTGCCAGGTATTTTGTCCCAGTGACAGGAAAGTGACTAATACAGAAAATTGGTTTCCAGAAGTGGGGTTGTTAATGTAGTAGTTAGGTACAACTGTATCGTACCATGTGGTTCAGAAACCTTTGGAAATGGTTTGCAGGAGGAATTTGGTTAGTTTTGGAGATACCTGCTGAAGAAGCTTTAGAATGCTACAAGCAGCCTGATGGGTGATTTTGGTTGGAGCTCTGAAGACCAGAAGGCAGGCTCATGAGGTTTCAGTTGCAAATGAACACTACTAAAAACTGGACTAGTTTAGTTAATGTAACCGTGTGTTACATTCTGGCAAGGAATTTGTCTACATTTTGCCCATTTTGTCCTAGACGTCCTGTAAAACTGAATTTAAAGGTGGTCAACTAATTAATCTGTCAGAGGAAATGTCAAGGCAGCCCAGTGTTCATGCTATGGCGTGGATACTGATGGCAATGCTTTTAAGCTGGATGTATAATGAGAATTAGGAGCAGATAACAAAAAATATACCCAAAAGATGTGAAAAGTTTGCAGTTTTTCCAGAAAGATAGCTCCTAGAAGTAGAGGCTAAGAAAACCATGATTGTTGAAGATTAGCTTTGAAGAGAAGCCAAGTACTCTGCATAAGATAATAGGAAAGATGACTTGAGGACACCTCAGGAAATAGCCAGATACCACCCATCCAAGGTACATGAAAGGATAAACTCAGCTGGGTATGGTAGCACCCACATTTGGGATGCTAAGAAGGATCAGCATAAGTTAGAGACCAACCTGAAATACATAGTGAATTCAAGCCCATTCTGAAATACAAGAGGGCCTGTCATAATCAAAAAGGGTAAACTCCTTTGAATGACTGCTTTTTTTGAGAAGAGTCTCAGGGCATTCTGCTCATTCAGGGCTACACCTAGATAAGTGCATCCCTGAGTTCAGCCATCCTTGGCACTCAGAGGCTCAGCAGCCATGCTGTTGCCCAAGCTGGTGGCATATCTTGGTGTCACCCACGTGGTACCTATTTTTTAAGAGTTGTGGGTTCACTGACTTCCATCCAGGTTTTGGAAGGCCTGGGAGGCCACAAAAGGGGCCTTGGAGAGGGCAGTGTGTGAAGCTAAAGGTGCAGTGGAGACACCAGGAACCTGGAGATGTCACTAATGCAGAACTGAGGAAAGCTGTAGGCAATATGCAGAGCCTGCCTGAGAGAGAGGCCATGTGGGTTGAAACTAGCAATGATATAGGGGTGGGGCTACCCAAGCCCTTTGGAGCTCACATCTTATCACCTGCCGCAGGTGCTGGAGATGGTTTTAGTATTTGTCCTGCTGGGTTTCAGTCTTGCTTTGGTCTAATTCCTGGCTATTCTACTTATTCCTTTTGGAAGGCAGCTATGCTCACCCCTGTATCACCAACACAGATCTATTCATCCATTTTGGAATGGGAATATTTATACCATTGTACTTTAGAAGTATTCAACATCTTGATTTTTTTTTTTGGTACTGGGGATCGAATTCAGGACCTTGGGCTTTCAAGGCAGGAGCCAAAACCACTGAGCTAAATCCCCGGCCCTAACATCTTGATTTTTACAGAGGCTTACAGCTAACAGTTTGCCTTGAGTCACAGACACTTTGGACTTTCCAGGAACACTGGAGCTAAGACTTTTATGATGCATAAGAAACAGACTAAATGCATCTTGCCTAATGAGATGGACATAAGTCTTTTGGAAATGTTATGATTCTGACCTAAAACAAAATGTCCCTTAAAAGCTTCATGTATTTGGAGGTGAAGCCTGATCAGAAAAGGTGAGTCACTAGGGGCATGACCTGGAAGGGTGTCTTGTCCCTGGCTTCTCCCTTCACTTTCTGCTTCCTGGTTACCACAGGTTAAGCAACTTTCCCTCACAATAATCTTTCACTATGCCATTTTGGCTTTACAGCCAACCACAGACTGAACCCACTGGAAACTGTGAAACAAATAAACCTTTCTTCCTTTAAACTGTAGGTATCGGGTAGACAGTCCCAGTGATGGGAAAGTGACTAACACAGAAAAGTTTTTGTTTCTGTTTTATTTAGGACTGGTGCTCAGTATTACACTTCACAGAATAAAGCAAGGGACAAAGGCAGACCTGGCTATCCCTTGCCTGAGAATGGCAAGCTGCTGGCCATTCTGAAGCAAATTCACTGTTTAGGAGAGTAGGGAATTTACTGAAGCAGGTAAGAGAGGAATACTTGGACAAGGTATGATGCAAAATTACAGAAGCTGATTCTGCAACTGCTGGGTCTCATCAGTAGGAGCGAATGGCAGGGGGAACCGTGGAGCAGTCAGCCTCATTTAAGGTCTTGTCGATGACAGGCCTATATTCCAGGGTGACCTTGAAAAGAAGAGTCAGGGGAAATTAGAATACAGGAGTATACAAACAGCTATCTCCTGTGGTGCTTCCAAGAAAATTTATGAAGTATAGTTTCAGGAATGGGAACTTGAGGGAGTCATAACCTGGAAAGTGATCAGTATATACAACAGGGCTGGTTACATTAATCCATAAGTAAATCCATAAATTCCACATGGTAGAAAAGAGCAATTAAAGTAACATTGTACAAGATTCTTCAAAGGTGCCGGGCATGGCGGTGCACACCTGTAATCCCAGTACTTGGGAGGCTGAGGCAGGAGGATTGCCATGAGTCTGAGGCCAGCCTGGGCTACATAGTGAGTTCAAGGCCAGCCTGAACTACATAGCCAAAGTCTGTCTTAAAAAACAAAAAAAAATCTTCATGCTTTGCCACTGTCATACTTAGTTTAAACTCCTACTTGAAAGTGAATATTTAAACACAGAAGTATGTACTCATAGGAAAGTGTAAGTACACATATACATAAAACTTGGAAGAAATATTTCAAACCATAATGGGTGATCTCTGATTGATGGGCTTATAAATGTTTGTTCTGTACTTTCTGAACTTCCCAAAATGAGTATTTCTTTTACAATCACTCCCTGCTTGTTAAAGGAGGAAGTCTGACTTCCATACAATATTAGAAAATGGCCCTTGTAATAAATTCTGAATGGGGCCAAGGATTTAGCTCAGTGGTTCCGGAGCCTGGCTTACAAGCACAAGGTCCCGAGTTCGATCCCCAGTACCACCCCACCCCCAAAAAATCTGAAAACAACCGAGTTAACACACACTAGGCTTTTATATAGTGTGATGACACTGTTCACCTTGCTTTCTAAAGACCCAGATAAATGATTATAGGACCACCTCTCACAAGCCACAAAAAGTTTAAAGGTAAAAGTTATCTTGTTTCAGAATCTTAATGCCCAGAGAAATGTTAAATGGGAGATTTGAGTGTCAGTGGACAAGACAGAAGCTCACAGCTTCAGCTACTGTCTCCTGCCTGTGCCCTGTTCTGCATGCTCAGGCTAGGGATGCTAAAGCTGCATCATCTCTACTGGGCTTCTCAGCAGTGGCTCTCCGGTGATCCAGACACTGGGATGGAAGGTAAAGGTGTCTCCTGGCTCCCTGGGCTCCAGTGAGTTGCTATAGCGGTTGGCTGTGCCCCTCTGTAGTCACCATCTCCTACCTGGCCACCAGCCCTCAGACACTTGATCCCCACCCAGTACTCTTCAGCCAGCACATGCCTCAGGAGCTGACCCTGAATTTAGGCTCCCCTGAACCACCACAGGCCCTGGGATCTGTTTCCAGAAGATGCCTGCTTCATGGAGTGTCCTTTTTTGTGGTGCCTCAAATCTGTCAACAGCTGGTTTAGGTCTGGGCTGCTTCTCCCAGCTGGTCACTACCAAAGTCCTGAGTACAGAACAGCTCACATACCTTCCCAGTCTTGATGTCCACATAGGAAAGGGTGTGCTTCCTCCAGTGCTCCCCAAATGGCCTCTTCTGCTGCCCCTGGATGGGCTTGGAGTAATCAAACTCATCAATCCGCACCTGAAGTCAGAAATGCACCCACCTCTTATCATTCATTCAGGTCACTGTCAGAAAACGAAGCAAACATTAAAACCATGCACAAGAGATGAGCACAGGAGGTGGACAGCATTGGTAAATTCAGGACCTGCTGAGGACCTGTGGGTTTTTTTAGTCTGCAGTGAATCCAGTGTCCATGTCTACATTTTTTCCTACAATTCCATGGGTGAATATTGGGAGTTAGATATCATTTATACACCTAAAACTTTATCAAATAGTTTCTTTCTACCACACACCCTGGGAGATTTTTCCGTCTTTCAGTCATTCTTATTTAAATGTTTTAACTTTAATAACTGTATTCAAATTTCAAGAACTCAGAGTAGCGGAATTCTTTTTCGGCACTGGGAATCGAACTGTGGGGCAGGTGGCAGAACCACTGAGCTAATTCCCTGGATGCAGAGTAGCGGAATTCTAGTGAGGAAACCCTGCTTGAGGGAATGGGTAAGAGCAAGAGCCTCTTCCAATAAAAACCAGAGGCCCAAATAAATACTTGGCCATTTCTGCTGAATGAAGTGGGATGAGCAGAAGAGAGGCCTTTCCCCTTTCCTAGGCACAGTTGGGCTGCCACACAGTTCCTGGGCTGTACATAACACAACCATAAGATGAGCTTCCCCAGGGTACCAGGTTCTGCCTCACACTTGAAGTTCATTCATTTCAACCCAAGAGCCAACCCTGGAGAGGCCTCCAGCCTTAGTACATACTCGGAGACATGCCTGCCATTTCTTCCTTCATCTGCCTGGTCACTACAGGATATAGCAATAAGACCTCACAGAGTAAATGGAAACCACTCCTGTTTAACCAACTTTCTTGTCACCTATGTCACCCTGCGCTGTACTGGGCCGAAGCCTTTGTCTGTCTCACAGGAAGTCTAACCCTTCAGCCAAAGCATTCCTTCTGACCTTCCAGCCACACTCGAAGCCTACTCTGAACCACTGTGTGGTCTGTATGCTCACATCAGGTACGAGGCAATGACTCACCCAGCACTTGAATTCGGTAAGTTATCATTTCCTAGCCATGGGACCGCAGCCCATTGAAAACCAGGCTTGTTTTGCTCAGATACTGTTCCAAGGCAACAAAAAAGTCCCATGGTTCCGAAGTCAGTGAGACCAAAAGTAAAAGGTACAGGGAGAAATTAAGTATAGAGTGCAGGGGCTGGGTGGCAGCCCCAGGAGTACACCAAGTGCACAAGCCTATCTCCACACACCTTGTAATCTTCCCTGGCATGGGCACCCCGTGACTCCTTCCGTGCCTCTGCTCCATAGATGGTCTGAAGTGCACAGAGCAACAGGTTCTGCAGCTCCAGGGTCTCCACCAGGTCTGTGTTCCAGACCATTCCTGGGGACACACAAGGACCCATGAGAGGTAGACAGAATCCAGTTACAGGGGACTGGCCTTACGGCCATGGGCAGAGCCATCCAGGAAGCAGACACAGAACTCAGCCAGGCAAACAGGACCGACATGAAGCCCCCTGTAGAGGGAAGGGGCTCACGCTCTTGGCTCACCTCTGTCAAACGTCTTCAGGTGCTTCAGGTCTCCATAGAGCTGGCTGATTTTCTCACAGCCTTCTTGCAGCACGCTTCCCACACGGAATACTGCAGCATGATTCTGCATTGTCTGTTAACAGGGATCAGTGGCAAACTTTTAACCCCCAGAAGCCAAGCCAGAGAACTGTTAAAACCTTTAGCCTAGTTTTCCTGCCTTTCATTTTATGTTAACACATTTATGTAAACTAAACAGATAAAACTCTCAAACTGTGTGTGTGTGTGTGTGTGTGGTTCTTTTTGGCAGTACAGGGGATTTCCTCATACATGCCAGGCAAGTGCTCTACCGCTGGGCAATATCCCTAGTTCCTCCATTTTTAAAAAACTTCAGACCTGAGCTCGCTAAATTGTCTAGGCTGGCCTTAAACTTGTGACACCCCTGTCTCAGCCTGAGTAGCTAGGATTTACAAGTATCACCATACCCAGCTTTTGAATTTTAAAATGGAACTGTGATTAAAACTTTTAAAAAAATGTTTCCATCATTCCATTCTGTACAGTACCTGACTCCTAACAGATCTGCTTACATCACCAAGAAGAACGTTTTACGTGTCTGGCAGCACTTTATGGAACATAGCTGAATCCAGGTGGACTTCCCCTGAGCCAGGATGCTCTGAATGGTGCGCAATGAACCAGGCAATTGCTAATTCCCTTCTATGAAGATACAGCAGCCCCACACAGACCCTGGAACACCTAGTGCTCTGGGTCTACGATGAATGTGACATAGGCCTGCAGCACCCCCTTGTGATACAAACTAGGATGTACTTAGAAGATGTAGTGGGCAGTGGCAGGTGCAGAAGTGGTTCAGAGGCAGAGGGAGGAGGAGCAGAGGCCCTAAGAACTTCAAAAACCCTTAAGGCCTGGCCCTTCCCAGGCATTGGGGCAATTGGTCTTCTGATTATTCTGTTAAGCTCCTCACATTCAAATGTCTTTGTAATTTATGTTTACGCCCATAACACACAGGCCAGGAAACAAACCTCAAGTTCACTCTGGTATGCTGAGAAATCATTGGGCACCCTTGACCTGAGGTCAAATCCACAGGGCCACCCCGCTGAGTGAGGTTCTCTACTCTCTACTTGCAGCGTCATGGCATGGACACTAGCTTTCTTCTGGGGTCTCCTTTGTTCCACTGCCTGAATGTCTCTTCCTCTACCGATTTCAGACTAGTGCAGCTTTAACTGGAAGACATTTGATCTAACATTCTTTAGACTGATATGTAATTGTAAAACTATAATGCAAGCCATCCCTAATGGTTTCTCAGGACAAATGAAAATAAAAACCGTGTTTCAGAATTTGGTAAATATTAATTCAACATTCTTTCATATCTTCAATTTTATAGTTTTTGCCTGTACTGTGAATAATTATCGATTTATGGGAGATTGGTACCGAAATATTAAAAGCTACTGATTTCTATACAAGAATATTTTATCCAGACATCTTACTATTTTGTTTTTCAGTTTATGTCTTGGAGTTTTTAGGTAATCATATCAATAAGACAATTTTGTTGATTCCTTTTCAATATATATTTCATTTCTTTGATTCCTTCTGTATAAGCTATAGTCAGCATAAAAACTGCTTTCTCCACAGAAGTAAACCTTCCTTGAGTAGAGGGACTCTTGGTTGCTTGTTGGGTGACTCCACTTCCAATGGTGCCTACACTCAGCAGGTTGGAGGCTATGCCTTTTGGTGAGAAGGTAATGCCTCTACTATTTCCATCTCAGAGTATCTCATGGGTTTTCTGTCTCCATACTCAGTGCAGGCTATCAACAAATGCAGTGACTACACCTGTCCCAGCTGGCTTCTCCCTTAATACCAGTACCTGCTCAGTCCTGTTGAGCATAACTCAGCCTACTTCTGGGCCTCATTGGTGCTACTGTTCTCACAAAGCCTCCTGAAGCCCAGTCCCTCCAGAAGACAGAAATATACAAACCTCTGAGCAAGGTGAGGAGTACCTTTTGTTCCCTTTGGTGTCTGTGTGCGTGTGTCACTGTGCCCCTTTCAGAAAAGGATTAAGGAAGGGGTTTCTTTTTAGAAAATACCCACATGCCAAAATTGCCACAAATAATCTTAAGTAAAGAGAACTTGCATTCATGGACCAAGAATCCCTGTTCTAGAAGAATTTGTTCCATAGTATTTTGATACATAGTATTTTTTACTGATCTAAACCTGTGTTTTCCAATGCAGAACGACATGTTGCCATTTATATTAAAACTGAAATAGTGAAAATTGAATTTCTTAGACTGACCACATTTCAAGTGCTTCTTAGCCCCCATGGTTGGTGGCTAGTATCCTGGACAGTAAAGGCAGGGGACATTCCTACACCACAGGACAGTGCTGATGGAGAAGGGAACCTCCAGCTCCCACCCATGGTCTTTCTCCCTCTTCCTGATTTCCTTTAGGTAGAACAAAGGGTCTGGTGTAAAGACATTTCCAGAGTGGTTGGAAGCTGGGTGAGGTGACAGGGTTAATTCTGTGCCAAGAGGATATAAGCTCGGACGCTGTACTGACCCTAGGAGGTGTGGCATACACCTCTCCCTACTGTTCCTCCTTCTGGCTGTGAGGCACATGAAAGCCAGGGTTGATTTGAGGATGGACACCAGGCTCAAGTCTGCCAAAGATGCCATGACTCCAATGCCAAGTAGCCACTATTTCTGCCTGGTTTGCTGACCTCCAGCCTTCTGTGTAGAAAATAATGCATTTTTGTCTATGTGAGGTCTACTGACTACTCTTATATTTTTTTTTGTTTTGGTACCAAGGATCGAACTCGGGACTTTGTGCTTCTGAGGCAGGCGACGGAACCACTGAGCTAAATCCCCGGCCCCTCTTATATTTTTATTGGAGACAGCAAGGAACATGGGCTTCCTGCTGTTTGGCCCACATGCCCCTGTGGGCAGCTAGGCTAGCATCTGCTCTTACCTTTTGCATGTTGAGACGCAGTTCTGATGTTCTTATGCTTCCATCAGCAAATCTCAACTTGTCAAGATTAGTGACAGACTCTTCCCCGGCATTTGGTTTAACTGGAGGAACTTTATCTCCTAAATAAAAAGGGGAAGGAGGCTAGAATTTAACTTTTTAAAAACATTTTAGAAAACCAGATGGATTTAGAAAACCAGATTAATCTGATACTCAAATGTGTAACAGAGCCTTGCCAGGACTTTGGAGAGTGTGGAGTAATCTTAGCCAGCAGCAACCTGAACACCAAACTGAGAACATCTACTGACCTGTGGCTAACTTGCAAGAACAAAGACAAGATTTCTGGCACATGGTAGGTGTCCAACATGTAATCCTGGCACGAACAAAGAGAAACCATGTCTAAACTTAAAAAACAGATTTGTGGCACATGGAAACACATTTTCATTAGGAATGTATGACTAAAAAGTAGTAGCTAACAATAATGATTTATACCACCAATTAGAAAATACAATGAAAAGAAAATAGCCCCTTCTCAGTGGCATCGCAAAGTGCATTTCGAGGAACAAACAATTGTTTTATGAAACTTCTAAAGAGAAAAGTATAATTGTCCACTGAAGGCCACCAAAGGAAACTGGAATAAATGGAAGGAGAGAAAAATCTTGGTCTTGGATAGGAAAACCCATGTTATAAAAATCTTCATTCTACCTAAATTAGTTTCCGCTTAATTCTCAGCGTAAGCATTACTTTTATAAAGAGTAAAAACAATAACAATTTCCTTTAAAAAGAAAAGATCAGCCAAAACCCATCCTGTCCCTGAGAAAGGGAGCCATGACCCAATCCTTTGCTTGTGTCACCTCTTCTTTAATAGATGACTTGTGGTGGTGGGGTGAAGGGAGGGCTAGGAATGGGGAAAAAATAAGAACCAAGATGCATTATGTAAAGGTACAATTCCCAATGAGAAATGTAATTGTGTTGTATACCTACAATGTACCACTAAAAGAATTTAACAACAACAAAAAAGATGACTTGTATTTTGTTTTAGAACACTAATTTTCTCAAGAAATTATATATTCATCTATCTCTACTATTTAAAATATTTCACCGCAAATAAGTAAGCTCTACCAGGAAAGTAGCATATACTAAACTTCCCTTCAAAATAACAATTTCCTAGTTATGACTTTTTTTTTCTTTTGGTACCGGGGATCGAACTTGGGACCTTGTGCTTGCGAGGCAGACAGTGGAACCACTGAGCTAAATCCCCAGCCCTGGTCATGACTTTTTAAAGTACCAACTAACAACTGGAAAAAAAAAAAATGATCAAAAAAAGTCCCTCACTTTCTTAACTCCCACTCACCTCATCTCAACATCATCACCACACAATCGCTGGACTTCTCTATTCCCACTTCTAGAGGAAAACGAAACTACATACTTCTGTGAGAACCAAGCATATTCTTACCAACCAATCAAGAATCCTGGGCCAGAGATTTAGCTCAGTGGTGCCGTTACCTGCCTTGAAAGCACAAGGTCCGGAGTTCAATCCCCAGTACCCAAAAAAAAGACTCCTGAAGAGCCCTGGTGCTTGAAGAGAGCACATACCTGGTCTGGAAGACTCTGCAATGCTTAGGGCACAGGCCCGTCCAAAGACTACCAGGTCCAGAAGGGAGTTTGCCCCAAGCCTGTTGGCACCATGCACTGAGGCACAGGCAGCCTCCCCACAGGCATAGAGGCCAGGCACAACCTGATCCTGGCCATTAACATGCTTCAGCACCTGCAGGAAAGATTTCAGATTAGACTGTAAGGTGCTGGGGTTGACACAGGCTCCCCGTCCCCAGAATGGGCTTCTGAGCTTGAGGCAGGGATGAAGGTCATGACTGCTCTCTTAGAGGGAGCCCTTTGGTATATCCCCAGCTCCCTCTGCCTTTGAACACTCACCATGATGAGTAAGTCAAAGGACCCTGTGCCAGTATTTGTGGCTTCTCCCCCAGGTCCAGTATACCTGAGAGCCTCCCTTAAAACACCTGGCTTGGCCACTGTGCATGCAGTCTTGGCTCACACTAAGAGAGCATGGCAGGCAGAAGGCCATCAACAGCGAGGAAGACTGAAGGGTACTTCAGACCCTTCCACTCACTGCTGATCTGTGAAGGGAGAATAATAATCCTCTCAACCCTGACCAGAAGACCAAAGTGGAGGCGCCAGCTGACACCACCCTACGTACCAATCACAAAGACCATAGACTGACAAAGTTACTATAAAAATAACACAGCACCATCCAGGAAAGTAATAAAATAAACTGTTCATGATATTAGAGCTATGGTGAAATTAATACACTATTGGTAATGAACCGTTATTACCAAGTGAACGCAAACTTTGCAACCTAACTGAAGCTCTTCCTGCCCTCTAGAAATAGCAACTTATAGTAACTGTAAACTACCAAGTAACACTGTATGTTTTCATCTTTGCCTGTGAGGTCTAAGAGTACCAAAGAGGCGGTCCTGGTGTCTTCACCTGCCCCCTGTAGTTGGTGGGAATCCCACCCATGTTGTAATGCACGGTGGGGAGGACAGGGATTGGCTCCTTGGTGACATCCACGCCAGCAAAGATCATGGCTGTCTCTGAGATGCCAGGCAAGCGGGTGGCCAGCTGCTCAGGGGGCAGATGGTGTAGCTGCAGGTAGACATGATCTTTCTCAGGGCCACAGCCTCTGGGAAAACAAAATATTTTAACATAAGGCAAAGAACAGCAACGAGAGCAAATGTTCATTATGGAAACATATGAATCCAACATTTTTTGTTATAGAAGAAAAATTTACCATTATGGTTTCTCTTTCATCAAGTATTCTTTTTTTTTGGTACCGGGGATCGAACTTGGGTCCTTGCGCTTGTGAGGCAGGTGGCGGAACCACTGAGCTAAATCCCCGGCACATCAAGTATTCTTTAAGCATCCACCGTGTGCCATGAACTCTGCATTCATTGAACTCACACTCCAGTCTTGACCAAAATTTGCTATATTTTCCTTGGTAAATGCATTCAAAGTCCTCTGTGTCAAGTACTCCAAAAAGCCATTTTTATATAAAAACATAAAACCTACACAGGCTATACCAGCAGGCACAGAACATGTGTCACTGCACTGAAGAACAGGGTCAGAGATGAGTGTGGTAGTGTATAACTATAATCCCAACACTGGGGAAATCGAGGCAGGAGGATTGCCGTGAGTTTGAGATCAGCTTGGGCTACATAGCAAGTTCAAAGCCAGCCTGAACTATATGGTGAGTGTCTCAAAAACCAAAAGAACTGGGTCAGGCACTGGGAGCCTGGAGTTCTTACTAAGGGACAGGTAATATCACACTCCAAAGGCTGCAAACACTTGTGGCATGAGGACTATAACACAACTTCTAAGGCTCACCCGCCAACTTCAGGCTGGTGCATCTCTTTCCTACAGAGTACCTATCACTCAGTTCTCTTACAGACCTGATATGAGAAAGATTTACACTTAACTGGCTAAAATTCCCAAAATGCAGTAGAAAGATATCACAACCTCATGGATAGCAGTGAGAGGAAAACAAGTAACTTTATATTAGTGGGTAGATGTACAAGTGCGTGCCACAAAGGTAAGGGTAGGGTGTCCAAGCTGGAAGCTGCACAGCCCAGATGTTAAAATGTAGAAGTGACCAACAGACAAAGAAGTGAAGGCGAAATGCTGAGCCCGGGTGCCATGTGTACCCACTGGAACACACTCACACATCTCGAAGTGAATCACACACACCTTCCTTCACGGATCTCCAGAGTCATGGACCGACATACAATATCTCGGGATGCCAGGTCCTTCGCGACGGGGGCATATCTCTCCATGAACCTCTCACCCTCACTGTTAATGAGAATGCCTCCTTCTCCACGGCATCCTTCTGTGATGAGACAACCAGCACCATATATGCCTGTAAAAACACCAGGTCACCAAACATCTGTTAGTGAACAATGGCTAGGTCCATGTTTCAGGCGCCTAGTTCTTTTTTCAGGACATGGGGGGCAGAGGGAACGGACCCAACGGGACGATGACAGGACAGTGGGCATTACACTTCAAAACAACACAGCAAGAGAGAAAAAAGCCAAGAAGTAGTATAAGTGTGCATAACAAGCACTGAAGAAGTTGAATGCACAAAACAGGTACAGAAGGAATGACGTGACCCAGTTAGAGTGCTGCCCAGGACTGACTGAATTCCATGTGTGCTGAATGTCTCGACTTTAATTTTTAAACATACTTTTGTACCATGAACATGGTAACTACTTTAGGCAGGGATAACCAGCCTCGATAATTCCTATCTAAGGTACTCAAATAGCAACAAGGACATATACTATTGTCATTACTTACACTGCATTTGTTATGAACAGTCCTAGCTACTGCACACACTTGCAAGGACCGAGTCAGAACCTACAGAGCAGTCTCTGGTGCTGTTTGCTTGTACCCTCCTCCATGCACATGCTTGTGCATATACCGCTATGTTCTAAAAGGGCCCTAGGTAATATCATCTCCATCTTCAGAGATAAACAAGTTAAATTAATGCTGTGTAATTCATTGGAGTCACACAGCTGGAAAGGCCAGAGCCCAAATTCAAACCTTGTCAGTACAATGTGGTCTGTACTTTTAACTATGACTGAGTCCTTGAACTTCACAAAAAATGAGTAATGCCAAGTCTCAAATTTTAACAAAAGATGCCAATAAGTAAATAAATGTGTGAAAGTTAAAACTTTCTTGAGTACATGAAAGGTATTTATATGCATTAAAAACAAGAATGTGGGGGCCGGGGATTTAGCTCAGTGGTTCCAGTGCCTGCCGCGCAAGCGCAAGTTGATACCCATTGCCAAAAAAAAAAAAAGAAAAGAAACCCTCCAAACAGCACTTTAGAGAGGAAATTCAAAGGCTCAGTGATAGTTTCTCGGACAACAATAACAATAATAACAACAAAAACAACAACAACAACAACAACAAAAAACCCCAACAGATATGTTTCATCCCTGCCAGGGATCAGAAGGGAAATACCATCAGAGAAAAGACAAAAAGGTCTGGTTCCTTGCTACCACCCGTGGGGCCTCCTCAGCTCCAGGTCAGAGCAGCAGCCCAGGGAGTGCAGGACCAGTCACCCCAGCCTGTCTTCTGCAGACTCACTTCTGGACAACATCCCCTAATTCAGAACTGCAATGGTCGCCTGTGTGTTAAAGCTTCTGACGCCACACTTGCATCAACCGTGTGACAGACCAGGAAAGCCTCACTTGCCCATGATGAGCTCCCTATCTGTCACAGTTTCATCCTAACTTCACAAACCTTAGTAAAGGGACCTGATGTTTTTTCTACAAAACAAACTCATCCTAAACTGCCTTCAATCAATCAAGGAAAAATCTTCTTGAGGACCAAAGTGTGCCAGTACCTGAAACTGTTAAGAACTATGTAGGAACCACATGCTTACAAGCCCACTGCCAGGCATGGCATCGTGTCCTACCTGTGGGGTGGAACTGCACAAACTCCAAGTCCTGGCAGGGAAGGCCAGCTCTGGTAATCATGGCTGTGCCATCACCAGTGGTGGTGTGGGCAGAGGTGCAGCTGAAGTAGGTCCGCCCATAGCCTCTGGAAATGACAAGAGTTCAGTGACTACACGCAGCAGCAAACACCAGGACTTCTTCCTCGGAAGACTGAGTCAGAACCTACAGAGCAGTCTCTGGTGCTGTTTGCTTGTACCCTCCTCCATTCACATGCTTGTGCATATACCATGTACAACTGAGAAGGCCATGCCTGTGACACTCTGGCCCTGAGATGAGGCCTAGGGAGACAGAGAAGTGAGGCTCATTTATATTTTAGTACTTTGTGCCATTTGAATAATTTCCTTGCTAAGTGTGTGTGTATATAATTTTTTTTGGAGACAGGATCTCACTCTGTAGTTCAGGCTGGCCTCGAACTCACAGTGATCCTCCTGCCTTAGCCTCTCAAGTTGTGGGATCACAGGCATGCGCCACTACATCCCGCAAGTATCTTATTTCTATAATGAAATTTTTAAAGTATTTATGGTTTTGGGCTTTTTTTCTTATTCTTTTTTCCCCCAGCTTGCTGAGATGATTGATAAAAATTGTATGTAGGGCCAGGGATTTAGCTCAGTGATGCTGGCAACTGTCATGCAAGCACAAGGTCTCAAGTTTGATCCCCAGTACCAAAACAAAACAAAACAAAACAAACAGTATGTGTGTGTCTGTAATAGTTTGTGTCTAGATGTCCCCCCAAAGCCTCATAGGGCTTTATGGAGGTGGCTGGATCCAGGGTGTATGATGCTGGGATTGGTTCATGGTGCAGTGCTAGGACTAAGGCTGCTCCACCCTGGGTGTGAGCCTGAATAGGAGAGAAGGGGCAGAAAGAAGGTTGTTGCTGGTCACTTGCTGCTTCTGCTGCCTTCTGCCTGCCACGAACTGTTTCTCCTCTGTGATATCCCTCTGCCATGCCACCCTGCCTTAGAGATAGGCAATTATAGAATGAAACTTCTACAGACTGAGCTGAAATAAACTTTTTCTCCTTTAACTCTGGGTGTTGGGCATTTCATCTCAGCAACAAGAAAAGTAACTAAAACAGTGTCCAACATGATGATCCAAGTGTATACAATGTAAAGTGACTACCACAATCCAATCAGTTAACATCTATCATCTCACATAATTATCGATTTTGTGGTGTGGACTCTGAAGCCTCTGAGTAAATTTCAGGTATATGTACATTATTACTACCATAACCAGTATGCTATGTCCATTAAGTCTCAGAACTAATTCATCTATGATTCAGATTTGGACCTCTAGCTAATCCCCCACACTCCAGCCTCTGGCAACCACCATTTTACTGTTTCTGAGATTAACATTTTTTGATTTTATACAAAATTAAGACCATGCAGTATTTATTTTTTTGTGCCTGGCTATTTCATTTAGCACAATGTCTTCCAGGTATATCCATATTGTCTCAAACGTCAAGATTTGCATTTTTCTTATGGGTAAATAATATTCCAATCCCTATATATAACATTTTATCCATCAATAAACAAGCTGATTGCTTATCTTGGTGATGACGAATAATATGATAATGAATGTGGAACATAGGCATGGAGATATCTCCAGGATGTGCTAGCTTCACTGACTCTGGATACATCCCCAGGGTTGAGACTGCTGGATCAGATGGTAGCTCTATTTATAGTTTTTTGAAGAAACTCCACACTACAATTGACATGCCCACCACCAGTCTATGAGAGTTCCCTTTTCTTGTTCTTTTGGGTCTTTTGGTACCGGCAATCAAACTCAGGACCTTGCACTTGCCAGGCAGGTGCAGCACCATTGAGCTACATCGTCAGCCTGAGAGTTCCCTTTTATGTCCACATCAACACTTGTCATCCTTTGTCTTTTTGCTATTAGCCAGTTTCACAGGTGTGAGGTATTATCTCCTTGTGGTTTTGCTTTGAATTTCCTCTCACTAGTGACGCTGAGCACCTCTTCATAAACTTGCGGGCTATGTGTGTGTCTTCTTTGGACAAATGTTTATTCAGGCCCTATGCCCATTTTTTGGTATTTTTGCCGTTTACTTATATGAATTCATTATATTTTGAACAGTAACCTCTTATTAGGTATGTGTTTTGTATTATAATCTAATTTGTTGGTTGCCTTTTCATTTTGATGATTGCTCCCTTTGCTATCTAGAAATTTCTTACTTTTAAAAATGGTAAAAATGATAGTGCATAAAGTGAAATGTAGTTATTTTTAGCATTTGCACAAACAGACTGTTTCTATTCTAGGAGTCAGTATCCAAAGTAACCATGAAAGCCAGAAAGGCGACACCAGAGCACATCCTGTGACTGGCCAGGCTGTTTCCTCACCTTGAAGCAGGAGGACAAGCCACGCGGTCCTCAGGGCCATCCTGCTGTGGCTGGTGACAGCCTCTGACATGACTGAGGGTGCACCGTGCTCCCACCACCTCCACCTCCACGAGAGGAGGTGCCAAGGCCTGGGAAGATCACCTCCTGTACAAAGTGTTAACCAGACCCATGTCTGGACCATTATTCTGTAATACCCACATTTTTATTAAAGAGACACTGAGATTCAACTTTTCTATAGAGAAATGAAATAGAATAAAAATCAGATCCATACCCAGTAGCAACAACAGTGTTCTTTGCTCTTAGGCGATGTATGGACCCATCTTCTATGCACAGTGCAATCACACCACGACATTCCCCATCTTCCATCAAGAGATCCAAGGCAAAATACTCTACAAAATAGCTGGTATCGTATCGCAGAGACTGTTAAGAAAAAAGGTCCCACATTTTAAATTGCATTTAGGGTAAGTGTTAAATCAACAAACACTTAAAATGCAAAGGATTAAACCATGTGAACACACTAAAGAACTTGAGCCTGCTGTTAACAGATGAGGTAAGTCTAAGGAGACACTGGGGTTGAAACAGTCACAAGCTGCACCTCACATTGGAGTCAGTGCCTACAATGCTGTAAAAGCACAAAAAAGCATTCTACTTTTAGCACTATATAGGAAATGTATGCAGACACATGACAACGTGTGTCAGAGTGAATACAGCAGGCTTTGAACTGCTCCCTGTTGGCAACATGTGCCTTATTGTGACACAACCTTCAGAGGTATTCCAGCTCTCCTATGCATGTAGCACTGAATGCCCTGAGAATTTGGTACCACAGTGAGGCCAGGGATCACAGAGTCATGACCCAGACCAGCTACTGGCCACAGTAACTGTGTGGCAACTTTGATAATGAAACTAAAACATTCGATTCAACTTCTCAGTCATACCAGCTACAACTGCAATAGCCACACAGGGCTAGTGCCTGCCCAGTGGGTCAATGCAGACAACCCCATTTCCATGCCCACAGAGGTCAACACTGGATAGCATTCCTGTGCTGGATGAATATAAGTGGCCCTTGGAAACGTGGGCCAGCCCCTAAATGACAATTCCATGATAGGCAGGTCCTGCCAGACTGTCAATGTACTCAGTCATTGGGAAGCCACTGGTGTCTTTTTTTTTTTGGTACCAGGGATCGAACTCAGGACCCTACACTTGCGAGGCAGGTGGCGGAACTACTGAGCTAAATCCCCAGCCCAGGCCAATGATGTCTTAACTCCTGCTGCATCCATCTGCAAATAACAAGAGTTCAGAATGTTGATGCTCTGATTATGCCAAAAATGGGTCCTGACTGCCCAATGACTGCTGTCCCTCAAGTCATCCTCCAGTTTTAAAGCTAAGTATTAAAACAAATGAGACAGTCCAGGAACTCAGTAGTAGTGGAAGAACATTAGCCTATCTGCTATTCTCACATTTGGAGTGTGATGGACCAAAGGTCCAACCTGGTATGCAACAATTACTGGGTCAATTTTCCAAAAACAGACAGAGGAAACAATATGTGCTTTTTCATAGCATGTCCAGTACTTTCATATTAACAATTAATGTCGTATAGGTAATCTTTGTTGCTTTTTAAGCAATGCCTGGGCTGACTCCCTGCTGTCCTCTGAGCCATCCCCACAGTCACCACAGGCCTTGTCTGACCAGACCATGCCCCTTCATGTCCTGGACACAGGCACCTCACCCTTCCATACAAGGTGTGCAGGAGTGAGTGGCCAGTCCGATCAGCCACACAGCAGCACCGGTGGGCCTGCCCGCCTTTCCCAAACTTGAGGCTCTGCCCACCAAATGCACGCTGGTAAATCCTCCCATCTTCGGTTCTGCTAAATGGCATGCCATAATTTTCTAGCTGTGAAACAAGAACAAACAAAAGACTATTACCTTAAAGAAGTGAAGATACTCATGGCTAATTTTCCCTAAACAACTATAACACAAATCTACAAAACCCATACTAATATACTCTATGAAAAAAATCAATACTTCAGAAAAGTTTCCTTATTAAGTAAACTGAACAATTACATGGAAAGTTTACTTTGTTAGCTCTGCTCATTGCCATTCTTACGGCTGCTTCAATTGCTTCTATTTTTTCTTTTTTATAGCAGTAGGGATCGAACTCAGCCTCCCTTCTATTTTTTTCCAGGACTTCTCTTATATTATAAACAGACTGCCTGAGAAGATCTCAGAGCTTGTGGTATATTACCTCAATCACGGAGGCAGGGGCCTGCTCTGTCATGTAATGGATGGCATCCTGGTCCCCCAGCCAGTCAGAGCCCTTCACAGTGTCATAGAAGTGCCATCTCCAGTTGTCCTCTTCCATGTTCCCCAAAGCAGCATTGATTCCTCCCTGGAAACACATGCACTTCTTATAAGCCATGACTGGAACCCCATTTGCATTTTCTAGCTCTCATCTCCCAAGAACCTGATTCAGGTCCTTGTGCAGTAGACCTCTGTGAGGCTGAGGGACAGCAGGCAGGACATGTCCCAAGCCATGACTCTTCCCACGACTAGCCTGGGTACTTAATCTCTCTCTAAAATGGAGTGCAGACCTTCCAAGGACCTTGAAGAGGTCTGAGGAAGAGGCCACAAATGCACCCAAGAAACCTATCAAGTAATTTTATGCCAACCTTTCTGATAGCATTTGTAGGTATGTGACACATACCCTGCACCCCATTTCTTTGGGTGTAGGTAGACAGCATCCCATCTTACCCTAAGGTGCCAGTGAATGTGGCACGTAGGGACAAATGAAACTCTTCTTCCCCAAATTTCGATTCTTAGTCTTTATTTATTTATTTGTTTCTGGTACCAGGGATCAAACTCAGGACCTTGCACTTGTGAGGCAGGCACAGTGGCACTGAGCTAAATTCCCAGTCCTCGATTCCTACTTTTTAAGACAATCTCTTTTTCACAATAGCACATTGATATGACTTGAGTTTGTTCCCCAAGAATTCGTGTGTTCGATACATGGTTTCCCAGTGTGATGATCCTAAGAGGTGCAGGGACCTTTGGGAGGCTGTCCCCTTGGAAGGGACAGAGGTAGTTCTCATGGGATCCTGGGTAGTTCTAGCTAGAGAGTGTCACAAAAGAGCAAGGGTGGCCCCCCCTCGCCCCGTTCTCTGGTTTCCTGTCTCACCATGTAATCTTTTTCTTTCACGAATGCACTATGATGCTCTCCACCATGTTGGGAGGAAGCCAAAGGAGCTCTTACCAGAGGCCCAAGGCATGGGGTTGCCTAATGTTAGCCTTTCAGTCTCCAGAACTTTGAGTTTCACAGATCTCTTTATATAGTAACCTTCTTTGGACATTTCATTATAGCAACAAAAAATAAACTAATACACATCTTATAATTTCCATCTCTTCTTTCCAATTGTTCAATTATAACTTTTGAGTCAAGCAGACACAAGCTGAGTCCCTTACTGAGTATCATTATGCTTCGGTGTCCTCAGTTAGGATACCTGTCAGTAGCACAGAGCCAAGAACCTTGTGGCAACAGAACAAAAGTTAACTTTCTTTCCATCCTCCAATCCCTCCAGTTATAAACCCAAGATAATCCTGATTTTAAAATGTTAAGTTTGACAGTAATAGTAAAATACAGAGCTAGCTGAAATAAAAGAAAGACGTAGTGTGTGGCATGCACACAATCAATGCTAGCTACTATGAAAACCAGGGTGCAGACTGGTCTCTTAAGGGTTCCCAGTTCTCTCCTGAATTTCCAGACTCCCATCTAGTTTTTCTCTTCTCCTGGTTAAAACTTCTCAAGAGCTGGCACTCAAGTCGAGCTATTCTCTTTCCACTCCTCCTCACTCATGTGTTGCTTAACATTTATGAGAGTAATTAGAATGACGTGTTCATAGCTATTTTTCCTTGTAGACCATGATTACTTCAAAGGTGTATTCATTCTTTAGCTTACAGCTTTAAAATAAGTCATCTGTGCAGTGAAGTGCCTGAAGCCTGTGGTGGAGGCTGTTCCCAAGATCAGGCAGTGCTTTTCTTGACTCCTAAAGGCCACTGTATACCCTGTCTTCTCTGTGAGAAAACAGTCCAAATACCAGGACAGTCAAACATGACTTTGCATACCTAATTTTTTTTTTTTTGGTACCGGGGATCGAACCTAGGTCCTTGCACTTTCAGGGCAGGCGGTGGAACCACTGAGCTAAATCCCCAGCCCTATGACTTCGGAACGCTATCTGTATACATGGTTGGTGTTACCAACAGCAAGCCAAGAATGACAGAAAAACCATAAAACCACTGTAGTTTTTTCTAGTTTATTTGTATCTTCTCTACATTGAGAGGATCACAGACACTGTTTTTCTATCCTGCATGTCCATGTCATCACCAAAGCTCATGGCTATCCAGACCTAACAACTGCTATGGATCTTGAGTGGCCCTCAAAGGCCATGCTAAAGGCTGTCTCCAGCCCACAGTGCTATCGGGAGTGGCTGAGACCTTTAGGAGGTGAGGCCTTGCTGGAGGTTAGGGCACTGGAAGTATGCTCTTAAAAGGGAAAGGGACCTAGTCTATCTGTCTCTGTCTGTCTCTCTCTCCCCCCAACTGCCATGCTGTGAACAGGTCTCTATCACATGCTCTTATTATGATGTTCTGTGCCACCACAGGCCCAAAGCAACAGGATAAAGGACCATGGATTTAAATCTCTGAAACCATGAGCCAAAATAAACTTATCTGTTTATGTTGATTATCTCAGGTATTTTGTTACAGTGACGAAAAGGTGACTAACAGCAAAGGCCTGTCTTCGGCAAGCACATTTCAAACCAGGTAACTGCTGGGAAGGAAAGTGAACCACAGTGGGAGAGGGGCAGCAGGAGGGATGTGGTAGGATACTCCAGCCTCACAAGGTTCCCAGGGAAGAGACTCCAGGCAGTGACCCCGAAGAGTAAGCTGAATGGGCACTAACAAATGTGGCTGCTGTCGAGTGAGGCAAAGGAAGCTGCACTGCACAGGACCTTGAGGCATCAACACTTTGTCTTACCTGTGCTGCAACAGTGTGTGACCGAGTAGGAAAAAGCTTTGTAAGGCATGCGGTATTAAAGCCTGCCTCAGAAAGGCCAAATGCAGCTCGCAAACCTGCCCCTCCAGCGCCTACCACAACTGCATCAAATTCGTGATCCACTACTGGGTACTGAGTTGAAATCTGGAAAAGAAAATTCAGCTGTTAACTACACATTCAACTGTGGCAAACAATAAAGCTACAGTCACAGAAGATTAGTCCGAAGAAAATGGGTCAATAATCAAAAGGAAAGAGCAAATGCTACACAGAGGGTCTGGATCCTGCCCCAGGGCTGAACACACACACGGGCTATCAGCCTCATGTGGAAAAGGGACCAATAATCAGATTTTATGAATAGCAGAGGGTCTGCTCTAGGGCCCAGGAAACACACCATTAGCTGAAATGCTGCTTTAAGTAGAGGCATATCTTCAAATACCAACTTTCTAGCATGCTTAAAACCATTAAGACTGCCATCTGTCAATTCCGTCAACCAAAGCAAAGAAAAGCAATAACATAATCAATAAGCCTGCACTAAATGTTTTTGCTTTCCAAGTATCATTTTTCCCTTTTGTACCTCTACCCATATATGGATATGCTTAAACAAAGATAAGCTTAAAATATAGTGTAGCTAACCAGGTTTCTTATGGAAATGGTACAATGTTGCTTTTGTTTAGAAAAGCACATTATATGTAATTCACCTGGCTGCATGTCACAACCTTCCATCAAGCCACTGCTCCAAGGGCCTGACCAAGAAGGTGTCAAGTAGTATTCAGGAACTACTGTGAGCTTATGATGTAAGAACTTGTAAGCGAATCTCACTTTTTTCTTTTTTTAAATAGACGGCAGAACATGCCCACTAAAGAGGAACACCTATACTTAAGTGGCTACACAATCTTTTTTTTTGACCGGGGATCGAACTTGGGTCCTTGCGCTTGCGCAGCAGGCGGCGAAACCCTGGCCCTGGCTACACAATCTTATTCCTTTTCTTTTTTTTCTTTTTTTTTTTTTTTGAGACAGGGTCTCAGCATGTAGTTCAAGTTGGCCTTGAATTCACTATGTAGCCCAGGCTGGCCTTGAATTCAAAACAATCCTTTTGCCTCTCAGCCTCCTGAGTGCTGTGATTACAGATGTGCATCACCATGCCTGGTCACAATCTTAGAATATTCTGAGTGGAGAGTCCATCAGCCATCACAGCTAATATTCTTTCTTTTTATTTATTTGCTTTACTTGATTTAAAATCTAGAGTATAGATTAAGAGCTACAAGCAAAAAATGCCAATATCCATGTTAATATTTGTGCTACAATTTTTTTTTTTTGGAGAGAGGGTCTCACTATGTTGTTCAGGCTGGCCTGGAACTTGGGGCAGTCCTCCTGCCTCAGCCTCCTGAGTGCTGGGATTAGAGGTGTTTACCACTACCACCAAGCCCAGCCAACTAAGAATTATTGCACCAAAAATAATTTAAGCTGCAATGGATGCCCAAAAGAATTTTTCTTTAAATATGTTCAATACTCAAATACATTAAAGGAAACAGATTATAAGTCATCTAAGTCAAGAAAGCTGTTCATAATGGAGCCAAAGGACATGAACTTACTGAATTTGAAACTTTAGCAGATGCCCTCTTATTCCCGTTGACACTGAAGTGAAAGCCACAGGCCTGTGCTCGGAAGGCTGCTGGCCACTGCTGAGACAAAACGATGGTAGTGTCTTAAAGGAATGATAGAAGCAGAGGGGCACATGGCTAAAATTGTCCTTCTAAATCACAAACTGTGATCCTGTTGTTCTTATTCTCCTAAAATTCCCCGGGTTTCTCACCATGAAGAGCAGGCCCCGGTGGCAAGCACTGAGCCCCCAGGTAACAACATCCCAACTTGGCACTCCAGGAAAAGCCTTCTGGGTAAAGCTTGTTTGCCAATAGGGTACTCAGACATGAAAAAGGCATTTTTCTCTTCAGTATTTATTTATTTTCTAATAGTAAGGAGGGGGATTGAACCCAGGGCCTCCTGCATGCTGGGTAAATACTATACCACTGAGCTTCATCCCTAAACCTCTCTCTACCCTCCAATTTATTTTAAGACAGGGCCTCACTACTGCTTAGACTGGCCTGGAGATCCTCCTGCCTCAGGCTCCTGACTAACAGAGATCACAAGCGTGTGTCATCACACCTGGTCTGCAGTATCTTATTTTGCTTCACTTCATGGAGAATAACACGTCTATATCTCACTGTACTTTTGCCAATAATAAACCATTCTTACCGTCTCCATCTTAGTCCTTACACTGGAGCTCTGAATGTCTCAGGCCTAGCAGGTGTTGGAAAAGGGACTGGACAGTGATCAGGAACTCTCTATTCTGAAATGAGCTGCTGCTTTTTATGACACTTGGCAAAAGCCAACAAGCTCAGAGGAAGGACTGGTGTCATCCCCTCATTCTGCACACTGGTACCCAGGCCACATCTGGCTTCAGCAGCTCTCACTGTCAGGTCCCTGGTGCTGCTTCCTTTGGCTGGCTGACCCTGCCCTTTGCCTGGCAACCTTCACAACTTACAACATCTCCGCTTAAATGTCCTATCTCATAAACATCTACTCAAGAAAACTGGTTATTAATGAAATTGCAACCCGCTGTAAGACATTCTTTATCTGCTAAGACTGGTCTACTGTCGGGGAATATGTTCTCCACTTCGCTGGCGCATTTTAGAAGACCAAAATAAAATGGAGAGACCAAGAAACATCCTAAAGAATGCTTTTAACCACTTACCAGTCCAATTATTTAAATACATGATAAAAAATTGCATTGTTGTTAATTTTTATAAGATAAAATAACAAATATAAAAACAATAATTTTATCAAATTTATTCAATACAAGAATTGACTGGTTGAAATGACACCTGCCTAAGCCATACTCGGGACAGTCAGGACAGAAAAAGCACATTGCCGAGTGATACTCAGGGTAAACTGTCAAGTGGTTAAGCTGTAAGTACAGTTAGCAATAAGAAGAAGGGAGATGAGAGACGCCTTCCAGTATTCTGCAATTTGGAAGAGACATTATTCTGTGGGGTGAAAGAAAAATTCTGTAAGACAAGCAACTGGAGAGTACAAGGAGAATCTGACATTATAAAATGAATGTGTTCCCTGTGAGTGGCAGGGACTCCGGGCAGGGCTGGATGGCTGGACTGACTCAACAAAGGCAGAGATGGGTTCCTATCCAAGGCTATTCTACTTCTGAGCCCCAAGTTCGGCTGGCACAAACATTTTTAAAGGAGAAGAACTTTAATCGTTCCAATTACAAAGGAGTTACTTGGATCTTCAATTGATAATGTCAGTCTTCAACTGTGCAATCTCAAGTCGATTTCTTAGATTTTACTGAGAAACCAATTCAGGTTTTCTTCTTTCAGAAAATGAGTGCATTCTTTGCAGCACTTGGGCCTGAACCAAGGGCCTTGGCACTGAGCTGTATGCCCAGCCTGCTCAGCCCACCCATACTTAGACACAGGGTTTGTAAGCCACTGAGTTGCCCAGGCTGAGCCTAGACTTGCAGTTCTCCTGAGCCCTGACATGAGAGGGCCTGCGTCACCACACCCTGCTCAGAAAAGAAATCTAAAAGTCTAAACAAACAAGCAAACAAAAAACCCTGCCTTTATATTATTTTTAAATGGTTAAATCATATTTTAACAAAGGATTAAGTAGTGGGCTAGAGATACTGCTGAAGAGAGTGCTTGCCTAGGTCCATCCCAAGCACATGCGTAAAAACAACCCAAATCACTAAACACTAAGGATCTTAATACAAATGTTTCTGAAAATTCTGTGAATTCACTAACACAAAGGGGTGCCTGCTGCTGCAGCCTCCAGAGTGCTGCAATTACAGGCATGTGCCACAACTCCTGGCTTAATTTTTTTTTTTTGAGGAAGAGAAATTATCAAATTTTCTAACAGGAAAACTTGAAAGAATGAAAAATCTACAGCAAAGCTAAAAGAACACAGATTTATCTAATAGCACAAAAGTTCATATGACTGGATTAGGTAATGGGAGAAAAAAAGTGAGATGATCAGAGATACCATTATCTTCAATAAGCAAAGCGCAGTCCTCATCTGATAAAACATGCTTACAAATCATGACTAAGAAACTAACTCCTAAACACAATCTATGCAATTAGGAAAATAAGGATGTAAAAACAGCTAATATGGTAAAGGGAAGGGGAAGTAGGGTAGCTTAAGTGAACTAAAACCTCTTCTACCAAGCAGGAAGTTGATGTCTAAAATTTGAAAACCCTACAGTACAGCACATGAACAGCACAAAAATCACATGATACATCTCAAATGACACAGAAAAACGGCTGAGGCTAGGGATGTAGCTCAGTGGCGCTTCGCCTGCCTGGGAAGCACAAGGTCCTGAGTTCCATCCCCGGTACCGGAAAGAAAAAAAAAAAAATCCTCTGACAAAATCCAACACCCATTCATGATAAAAATCCAAAAGAAAATAGGTGAAGAAGGACATTACTTCCAACTGACAAAAGCCACTTATGACCAACCAATGGCCAACATCGTATTAAATGGGGAAAGGCTGAAAGCTTCCCCTTTAAAATCAGAAACAAGACAAGAATGTCCACTATCACCACTTCTGCTCAATACAGTTCTTGAAACATTAGAGCAATCAGGTAAGAATGACATGATCTTCTACACAGAAGACCCAAAAATTTCCACCAAGAATCCTAGAATTAATAACCAAATTCAGTAGCATAGCAAGATACAAAGTCAATACACAAAAAATCAATAGCATTCCTGAACACAATAAACTCACTGAGAAAGAAATTAGGAAAATAATACCATTTACAATATCATCAAGAAAAATTAAATACTTAGGAATTAACCTAACCAAGGAAGTGAAAGATCTCTACAATGAAAATTATAGTATCGTGAAGAAGAAGATTAAAAAGGACATCAGAAAATGGAAAGATATCCCGTTTCCAGATAGGCAGAACCAATACTGTCAAAATGGCCATACTTCCAAAACTGACAGACAGATTTAATACAATCTCAACAAAAACATTCCTCACAGAACTAGGGAAAACAATCCTAAAATTCATATAGAACCAGAAGAGACCTTGAATCTCAAAAGCAAGGAGTAAAACAAGAGGCATCATAATCCTCGACTTGAAGTTATACTACAAAGCTAATGTGGCGAGAGACTTGCAGTCCACAGTGTTACAGCTCTTAGTGGTTTAGTGGGACCAGGCCAAGAAGAACCGAGAACACACCCAGAGGTTGGAGACAGGTGTACAGCTTTATCATGCCCGCGGCCGATCGGGGATATTGGAGATTTCTCCACAAAGTGATCAGCGTGGAGCTGGCAGTGAACAGGGTTTATATGGATCAAGGGAAGAGGAGCGGGGATAGAGAAGCAAGACACTTAACATCAGCTCACTGGTTGAGGAGGTTACATTTAGTTTACATGATTGGATAGAAAAGTACACTGGAATTTAGCTCATTTGTGTACTGGGGGAAAGTCGGGATTACATACTCTTGAGGATACAGATTTACTGAGAACAAAAGATAATGAAGGAGGACAAGCCTGGGGAAGCCTCAGACAGGTTTTAGGTGTGGGAGGGGGTAGGGGCTGGGAGTGGCTCTTTGTCAGGTCAGCGAGCCCCAGGAAAAACTTTTTGCTCTCAGAAATCGTTTTTTTTCTGGCTCAATACAATGATAAAAACCATATAGTTTGGGGGGAAAAATACATACATGTGGATCAATGGAACAGAACAGACGACACAGAAACAACGCTGGGCCTATTCAGCTATCTGATCTTTGACCAAGGAGCCAAAAACCTACACTGGGGGGAAGGTATCCTCTGTAACAAGTGGTGGTAGGCAAACCAGCTAACCACATATAGATTCATGATGACTCATATCTCTCATCATATACTAAACTAAAATAAAAATGGATCAAGGCTCTAAATGTTAAAACAGAAACAATCTGCTGAAAGATAAAATAGCGAAAACTGTTGAAACATAGGCATAGGCAAGGACTTCCTGCATAGAACCTCAATTACACAAGAAATAATACCAAGAATCAACAAATGGGATCATATCAAATTAAAGTTTCTGCCCAGCAAAAGAACAACAGAATGAAAATATACAGAATGGAAAAATTTTTTCCCAGCTACAACTTGAACAGGGACTAATATCTAGAATATATACAGAACAACAACAAAAATCAGACCTTCCAAAATAAAAGTCCCAATCAAAATACAGTTTGGGCAACTGAAATGAACAGACACTTCTCAGAAGTACAAATGACTAACACATGAAATAATGTCCAAAACCTCTGGCAAATGGAAATTAGAGATGCAAATAAAAACAACACTGAAATTCCATCTTACTTCAGAAAGTGGCCATTATCAAGAAATATAAAACAGGGGCCAGGGATTTAGCTCAGTGGCGCTTCACCTGCCTTGCAAGGGTAAGGTCCTGAGTTTGATCCCCAGTACCAAAACCAAAAACAAAACACAAAGAAATATAATACAAATGTTGAGAGGCTGTGGGGGAAAAAGGAACCCTTCTACATTGTTGGTGGGAATGTATAGTAGGACAACAGCTGTGGAAATCAATATGGCGATTTCTCAAAAACCTAAACCTAGAAATTTCATTTCATCTGGCTATTCCCCTTTTAGGTTCTTCCTCAGAGTTAAAGACATGAGGGTGTTCTCTTACCTGACTGGTTTTAGGTCTAAGTACGGGAAAGAGAGGGCCAGAGTATCTATACCTTAAGGCAATGTGCTTGGATCCTACTTGACTTGTGGCCCTGTAGGCTATCTTTTAATCTCTAACTAGGCATTCCAGGAGGTTTTGGGTGCGTGGCTCCAAAACCAGGAGGTTTTGGGTGTGTGGCTTTCTCTGCATAGGCATCTCATACATACCTCTGGCCAATGTCACCACATTAAGTGAAATAAATCAAACACATAATCTTAGTCATGGTTTTGTCAGGTAAAAGGGCCGAAGACCAAGACCAGACCAGGCCACAACAAGCCTTTATTAGGG
>NW_004624751.1:7851-59695 GCF_000247695.1 Heterocephalus glaber | reverse complement strand
CGGGGTTGACTGAGGTAGTGACTAGGGAATGGAGGAGCCGGTGATGTCACTAGGTGGTAGGAGGTGAGCGAGTATTAGGTTACTCTCTAGGTGGGAACAGGGGCATGCTGGGAAGAAGGGTTTGTTCTTTGGTGGGAGCAACCATCTTGGCATGACATCACACAGTGGAAGGGGCAAGGCACCATAGGAAGAGGGCAGCTACTATACATAATAGCTGCTGAGGTGGTGGGAGACCTATCAGGTTTCTTTTATATGAGAAACCCATATTAAAAATAAAAGGCAAAATAAAAGATAATAGGAAGTAGGGAGACAGATCTTTTGCTAACGGGAAAGGAACCAAGAAATGGAGGGGAAAAGGGGATGAATAAAGGGAATTAAGATGTGTCATACATGTACTAACTCCCTACAAGCAATGTAATCATTATGCACTACAAGCATGTACTAATAAAAATAAAATTTGAAAAACAAAACAAAACTAAAAACCTCAAAACTGGCTAGAGAAATTGTGGTAAATACCAGGGATCAATGAAACTATTCAGATCTGTTCCCACTGCTAGGCAGAGTGATCTATTCCTTTTCATGTATAAGCTTTCTGTATTGACTTTTTTACAAATATGTATAACTATTTTCATTTAAAAAGTAATGTGTAGGGTCCGGGATTTAGCTCAGTGGTGCCACTGCCTGCCTCGTAAGTGGAAGGTCCTGAGTTCCATCCCTGGTACCCAAAAAAAAAAAAAAGTAATACTTTTTATTTTTTAAATAGGGATGCTTAAAATATAAGTCATGTGAATATCGACCACAGGATGTGAGCTATGAACCTGGGCCCAGAGGAGCACCACCAAGTTTCAGAGGGTAACTCAGGGAATTCTCATTAACCTCATGAAGAAAGTGAAGGTCAGGGGAAAAATTTGGGGAGACTCCAAACTAAGATTAAAAGCCTAGTTATGTATAAAAATTGTCAGTTTTTCAATTGAACCTGAGAAAATGATGCCCAGAATGAAGAAGTAAATGCCACTGGTGCTATGACGATCCTAAAGGTTCCTATTTTAATTTTACTGTGGATTAAAGCACTTTACAGTTTTTGAATTGGGGATTTAGCTCAGTGGCACTGCGTCTGCCTTGTAACCACAAAATCGAGCGGGGGGGGGGAAGAACAGCATGGAAAACTGTTAAGTTAGGAACTTGAAAGCGGTTAATACAGAATCATCACAGCAGCACTTTGGCAGCACATATACTAGAATCATCACAGGATTGACTAAAACGAGATTTAAAGCTATTTTCTGCAGACTTTATCAAAATTATCATCAGCATTTACTTTCCAAAGACATTTCTCAGCTATCAAAAACTATTTTGTCTGCTAATCTGATTCTCTTGTTCCTTTGAACTCTAGTTTTTCAGGAAAAATAGTCAATATTAAATGCCAATAAATATACTGCTCGAGAACAGAATTTCTATAGGAAAAACTATTGTCCTTCTATCCTCGTAAACTATCTTATCCTCATAAACTATCTTCATATTGGTCTTAAAAATCAATGTGGAGGGCTGGGGATTTAGCTCAGTGGTTTCGCCGCTTGCTGCGCAAGCTCAAGGACCCGAGTTCGATCTCTGGTACAAAAAAAAAAAAAATCAATTTGGAGGCCAGGGATTTAGCTCAGTGGTTCCACTGCCTGCCTCACAACCGCAAGGTCCAGAGTTCAATCCCCCATACCCCGTACCAAAAACAAAACAAAACAAACAAACAATTTGGAAGACTCACTTGTGGCTCAGTTTTGCTATCTCTATCTTGCCACTTTATTTACAGGTATATAACCAAAGGACAGTGGTGAAGATCTATGAAGATAACCCAGGTAAAATGTTGGAAGCTAACAGCTGATAAAACTAAAGGTTGAAAAAGATCACATTCCATCATGCTACTATCCCATGAGGAAAGGAAAGGGATATATGCACCTTGATCTCTTGTTGCCCATATTTATTTTCCCTTTCAGCCAGAAGCTCAGAGCTAAAATTTTGGCCATACATGATTACAGGAAATTTGTAGGTACAAATCTTGTAGGTACATATTGTCAGGTAAAAGGGCTGAAGACCAAGACCAGACCTGGCCACAACAAGCCTTTATTAGGGGAACAGATCTGCCGGGCTGTCTCTGAACAAAGGAGAGACAAAAGCAATATGGCCGGGGCAGGGAGAGTCTTTTATAGAGACTGGGGTGGGGTTTGTAGGGGCAGAGGTGGGGTTGAGTGAAGTAGTGACTAGGGAATGGAGGAGCCCATGAGGTCACTAGGTGGTAGGAGGTGAGTGAGTATTAGGTTACTCTCTAGGTGGGACCAGGGGCATGCTGGGAAGAAGGGTTTGTCCTTTGGTGGGAGCAACCATCTTGGCATGACGTCACACAGGGGAGGGGGCAAGGCACCATAGAAAGAGGGCAGCTAGGATACCTAACAGCTGCTGAGGTGGTGGGAGACCGATCACATATCTTATTTCATTTTCCCCCCACTGCCCTTCCCTCCTTTCACCCTTCTTCCTTTCCCATAACAGCTTTGTTTCCATTTTTTCCTTTCACTGTTTTCTTTATAAAAATCCCTTTTCTCTTCTTTCCCCTCCCTTGTTCCCCTTCCCATTTGAACATGTTCTTCATACTTCCCAATATCCATCCTCCGTTTTACTCATTTTCAGTTTCTCACACAAGAGAAACAAGGATATTTAAACTTGTGTGTCTGATTTATTTCACAAGGTACATCCACTTATCTAAAAATGTTTTTACCCTTTATGGCAGAGAAGTACTCCACAGTATGCAAAAATCATATTTTCTTTATCCATTCATCTGTTGATGGGCATATGGGCTGTTTGCAAGATTTTGATATTATAAATTGTGCTGCCATAAACATGGATATGCATACATCACTGTGGTATGATGCTTTTAACTCTTTTGGGAAGATCCCCAGAAGGGGACCAAGTGGGTCAAATGGAACCTCTAGCTTCAGTTTTTTGAGGAATCTCCATACTGTTTTCCATAGTGGTTGTACTAATAATTTACACTCCCAACAATGCAGAAAAGTTTCTTTTCCCCACAGCCTCACCAGTATTTGTTATTGGTTTCTGAATGGTAGACATTCTGAAGTGAGATGGAATCTCAGTGTTGTTCTAATTTGTTTCATGAATGACCAGTGATGTTGTGACGTTGAACACTTTTTCATGTATTTATGTTATTTGTCCCTCTTCATCTGAGAAGTGTCTATTCATTTTAGATGATCATTTCTTTATTGGGTCTTTAAATTTGGGGGGGGGTCTGATATTTTTGAGTTTGTTGTATCAAGGTATTAGATGTTTGTCTGAGGAGTAGCTGGCAAAAATTTTTTCCCATTCTGTGGATTGTCTCTTCACTCTGCTGGTGGTTTCTTTTGGTGAACAAAAGCTTTATGCGATCCCAATTGTTGACTGTCATATTTCCTGTGTGATCAAGGATTTGTTCATAAAATCTTTGCCCACACCTATGTCTTCTACCTATTCCATCTTCCAGCAGATTAAGTTTCTATTTTAATATTTAGATCTTTGAAATATTTCGATTTGTTTAGTGCATAGTGAGAGATATGGGTCTAGATTTAATATTGAGCATGTGAAGTCAGTTTTCCCAGCACCATTTATAAAAAGAGGCTGTCTTTGTTCTAGCAAAGATGTTTGGCCCCTTTGTCAGAAATAAGATAGCTAACTCAATGTGCTTGGAGTTGTTTCTGCATCTTCTGCTCTGTTCCATTGATCTTTGAGTGTTTTTCTGCTAGTACCATGCTGTTTTTATCACTGTAGAGCTAGAATTTTTCTATTCCAGTCTGGCTAATAGACAACGAGTTTTGGTACTCCACCAGGCACCAGCCTGGAGTAAGGGTACACTATTCTGCTCCAATCCTGCCCATCTATTATCAAGTCCCAAGGAACAGGCCTAAATCCTGCAGTCTTAAAGAGTCCATAGGCCTTCTCTTTAAGGTTGGCTGTGTTAACTACTTTTCACATTTAACTGAACGTAATTTTAACATCTTTATTTCAAAAAAGAGAAAACTACAGTCATAATTAGGCCTGACGCAAGTCAGCACTGTTCAATGCCTTGGCTCTTATTGGGATTTTAACTTTGTAATTAAATTGTTAGGTAGGTGAGTGGGCCGGTTCACCCAAAAGAACCAAATAACGAAACGATTCAAATTTAATTTGCTTAAATAAAACTCTAAAAGACGGCTCCTAAATATGTCATTGCGGAGGGCGCATTCAGACACCATTATCAATAGCAAACGTTCAGGGAAAGTAACCCCTACCTTCACTCTCCAGGAGGCCCCACGCCCCGCTGGAACTCCCCGGCAAAACGCATCCAGTTCCCCCACTTGACAGAGTACGTGTGTCTCACGGTTTCTAAAAAGTGCACCGAGGCCGCCACATCCTAAAACAAAGGCTCCACACTTATGCCCCGCCAGTCCTGCGGCCCCTCCCTCCCGTGACCTTGGTGAGCCTGTCTCCAGGCCCAGGTCGAGCTGGCCAGTGGTGTTTCGGGGTAGCAGCGAGTCGCGACCTTCAATTCACCAGGATGCCGCGGCTCCCGATCCCAGGGTCTCCGGGGCGGGGGCAGAGCCTTCCCAACCCGTCCGAAAAGACGGGGGGTCGGGGGTCCGCGGGACGAGGCACGCGCTCTGCGGGCTCTGCCAGAGGCTGTCCAGCCCTCGCTCCGGCTCCGGCTCCCGGCCTCCGCCAGACTCCCACCCTCCCGCAGCTCAGACTCACCGCTCGGGACAGCGCCAAGCGCCGCGCGCGAAGAAACCGCGAAACGGTCCCGACCCCCGCCATGTCTGCGCCGTCCCGTCAGCGCCCTCGCCAGAACGCGCCTGCGCACCACGCTCGACCCGCGACCGACCCGGAGGCTCCGGTGTCTGCGCGCCAGGTCCCGTCCCGGGGTGGGGCGGGACAGAGGGGAGGAGTTACGCGGGTGCGCACCACGCAGCGCGCGGGGTTAGGCCGAGGATGTGGCTCCCGCACCGCGGATTTTAGGAGTACGGCTCTGCGGACCCGGAGTCTCCGCGGTCAGGCTGAGGTAGGTCGGTCTGATTGGGCTCTGCTCCGGGGAGGGGTCGAGCACCCATATCTTTTTTTTTTTTTTTTTTGGTACCCGGGATCGAACTGAGGACCTTGCGCTTGTGGGTCAGGCGGCAGAACCACTGAGCTAAATCCCCGGCCCAAGCACCCATATTTTTAAAAGCTCCCTTGGTGGTTCCCAGGATTGCAGGCCTGAGGGACCTTTAAGGATCCAGATCGGGGTTGACGGAGGTGGAGGAGCGTCGGCCGCTGCTTCGGGAGGACCCGCCTATGGGGACGCCCGCCCGGTCGTGGTCCCAGCACCCGGCCTCGGGAGAGGGTGGGATGACCTCCGGGGTCTGAGTAGCCCCCCCAACCTTCCCCCTAGACCCTCCCTCGGGACTGGGTGGGGTGATGTCCGGTGGGAGTGACCCCCAGCCTTGCTCCCAGGCCCCTACTCTGGCGTGGGCGGAAGTGATCCCCGCCGTTCACCCGCCCCAGACTTCCGGCGTAGTTGGGCGGGATCTCTGCCCTGGGTTTAAGTTGCTGTGGGTCACTGTAGAGGAGGGGACACTGGCCGACCAGATCCAAAGCTTTCCCTGTGGCACTGGTAGCTGGGAAGCTTAAACCTTCGTAGATCATGGTTTGCAAGCCTTTTTGCTAGCTTGCTCTGATTATACCCATGTGATTTTACCTAATGATTTTATTTTTTAGTGTATTTTTGTAAGATAACTGAAATCTTTTGTGGAATATAGTAGCATGAAAAATATACCAATATCCTTAAGTAACTATGCACTTAATATTACATTTTTAAAGTCTTCCTCTTATGTAATCTTTATGAACGTAATTATGAAGTATTACAATAGACCAGTCCCATTTTAATGATGTTTATAGTTTCCAGCTTTTGCTATTAGTCAATAAAGGCATAATTTATTTGAGCACGAAGCTTTATTTTTAGGGTTATTTCTTTAGGCTATATACCTCAGAAATGGACTTCATTGGTTGGAAGAAACAATCCTAACACAGCTGGCCGGCCCTCTGTATTGGTGGTATTGGTGGGCTGTCTCAGTGAATTCAACTAACTAAAGATTAGAAGTACTTGAGGGAGGCTGGGGAAGTAGCTCGATGGCGCCGAGTCTGCCTGGCAAGCACAAGGTCCTGAGTTTGATCCCCGGTACCAGAAAAAAAAAAGAAGAAAAGAAGTATTTGGGAAAATGATGCCTGTACTTATCAAGCACAGACTTTTTCTTCTGGTTATTCCCTTAACAGCATAGCACAGCTACTTGCATAGTATTTATATTGTATCAAGTATTGAGTGATACAGAGATGATTTAAAATATTTGGGTAGGCATAATGTAATTTAAAGAGCAAAATAAAAGAGATGATAGGAAACAGGGAAGTAGACTGGATGGGAAGAGGATATGGATATGGAGAGAGGAGAGCAGGGCGGGGAGTAAAAGTAATCACGATATAAGAGATGCATGTAATTATTATCACAAACATACAGTAATGAGAAGAGTGTATGAGTGGGTTACAAATACACCACTTTATCTAAGTCTTGAGCTTGTAGGATTTATGGTGTCTGAGGGAGTCTTGGATCAACCCCCCATGGATACAGAGGGATAACTATACTTCCCAGACTTTTTGAAAGTTAAGCAGTTTTAGTACCGTGTAAATTAGATGCTAATTTGCTACTTAGGTAAATTTGGTACCTAATTTAAAAAATTCTGCGGTTACCACAAATAACTTAGTATTAAGTTCTGAGCCATATATTTGGTCGTATCTTTATATTGCCTGTTATAGTTATATATTTTTAGGTGTTTAAATATTTAAAAGCCTGTTGACTTTTTTAAAACTTGAATTCCTTGGTTTTTTTTTCTTTTAAATTCTTCTCTTGGTACATTTTAACTATACAGTACCTTTACATTTATCAGTGGGTGCTTGTACCTGCACATGATGCATCTTGGTTCTTACTTTTTCCCCATTACTTGTGTGCCCTTCACCCCCTCCACCCTTCCCTATTTACCAAGACTTTGTTTCCATTTTTTTTCTTTTCTCATAATTTTTCCTTTCCCTTCTTTGCTTTCCCCTTCCCCTCCCACACCCCTACCCCTTTGGACCTTTTCTTCCTATTTCAAATTATCAATTAATCATTTTAATCCTTATTTACACTTTCAGTTTCTCACAGAGAAACTAGTCGATATTTACACACGTGTGTCCTATTTATTTCACTTAAGAGTATGGCCTCAATGTGCATCCATTTAGCTATGAATGTCTCTAGTTTCTCTTTATGGCTGAGTAGTACTTCCTTTTATAAAAAAACTACATCTTCTTTATCCAGTTTCCAGTTGATGGGCACTTGGGGTGTTTCCAAGCTTTCACTATATGAACTGTGCCGATATCAATTCCTTGTTTCTTACGTGCATCATTACCTATTTTGTGGTGGCTACATACAAGCAAGGTGACAGCTGTCATGACTCTTCCTTTGTGGGAACACTCACCTAGCATGGGTTCTTAATGAACTAGTAGATTTGTAGTAATTTTGGCCTTCAGCTGGGTTTGGAGGGTGTAGCCTGGGCCTGGTGCAAGGACCTCTATAATCCTGTTCATGACTGCTGTTATGGCTTGTGTTTAGATGTCCCCCCAAAGCCTCATGCTTTTCCAGAGGTGGTTGAATGTGGAGTGTGTGATTGATTCATGGTGAGGCTAGGCCTGAGGGAACTAGGATTAAGGGCATGAGTGTTACCTGCCCTAAGTAGTTTGAAAAAGATAAAAATGGCAGAAAGACAGTCTTAAGGCCCCTTGTTACCTTTGTCATGTTGCTTCTCCTCTGCAATGTCTGTTTGCCATCCCTGCCTTGGAGGCAGCCAATTATGGACTGAAACTCTACAAACTATAAGCCAAGTAAACCTCCTTCCCTCTTAACTTTGGGTGTCAGGTATTTTGTCTCAGCAATGAGAGAAAAGTAAGTAATGCAGCTCTCTCATAAGGGGCATGAGAAGGCCTCAGCATTGTCCCCACCTTCCTCTCCTGCAAGGCCTCTGTCCTTCCTGCCTTCCTCATGCCTTCTGCTCAAAAAATGCTTTCCTCCCACACCTTGCCTGATAGAATACTGTTTGTGCTTTGGAAACCAGCTCTAATGAACCAAAATGTCCAGTGTGAGCTCACTTTTAGCTGTGTTAGAGTACCAAGATACATACACACACACACACACACACACACGATTCCTTGCTTAACACAGATGCCATCTGAGAAATATGTTGATGAAGATTTTGACGTTGTGTGAACACCATAGAATGTGCTTAGACATTCCAAGTAGGTCATAGAATCTTTTTCTCCCTTTTTTTCCCCATTAAGTTTATAGGTACATTTATGTATACAATACAGTTACATTCATCATTGGGTGCTTGTACCTGTGCATGATGTATCTTGGTTCATATTTTTTCCCCATTCCCCTGCCCTCCTTCGCACCCTCCACCATTCCCTATTTACAAAGACTTTGTTTCCATTTTTTTCCTTTTCTCGTATTTTTTTCTTTTCCCTTCTTTCCTTTCCCCTACCCCTCCCACTTCCCCTACTCCTTTAGACCTTTTCTTCCTATTTCACATTATCAGTTATACATTTTTTTTTATCAGTTATACCTTTTGATCCTTATTTACACTTTTAGTTTCTCACACCAGAAAAACTATTTGGTATTTACACACATGTGTCCTGTTTATTTCACTTAAGAGTATGGCCTCAATGTGCATCCATTTAGTTATAAATGTCTCTACTTTCTTGTTCTTTACGGCTGAGTAATACTCCATTTTATTAAAAAAAAAAAACCCACATCTTCTTTATCCAGT
Source organism: Heterocephalus glaber (assembly GCF_000247695.1). The sequence continues at coordinate 50,801 of NW_004624751.1, read as the reverse complement.
CTCCAGTTGATGGGCATTTGGGCTGTTTCCAAGCTTTAGCTATTAAAAAATGTGTCGCTATAACATAGGTGTGCATATATCGCTGTGGTATGATTCTTTTAATTCTTTTGGGAAGACACCCAGCAGGGGAATAGCTGGGTCAAATGGGACCTCTAATCCTAGTTCTTTGAGGTATCTCCATACTGATTTCCACAGTGGTTGCACCAGTCTGCACTCCCACCAGCAATGGAGAAGGGTTCCTTTCTCTCCACACCCCCGCCAGCATTTGTTATTGGTTGATTTCTTGATAGCACCAATTCTTTCTGGGGTGAGGTAGAATCTGTGTTGTTTTCATCTGCATCTCTCCGGTGACCAGTGATGTTGAACGTTTTTTCGTATGTTTATTTGCTGCTTTTACTTCTTGGCCTGAGAAATGTCTGTTCATTTCAACTGCCCATTTTTGAATTGGGGCTTTATATTTGGGGGCTCTGATTTTTTTTTGTTTTTGGTACTGGGGATCAAACTCGGGAGGGCTCTGATTTTTTTCAGTTCTTTATTCTATATAGTAGTGCTTTGTCTGAGGGACAGCTGATAAAAATTTTTCCCACATTGTAGGTTGTCTCTTAGCTCTGTTTGTAGTTTCTCTTGCAGTGCAAAAGCTTTTTAATGAGATCCCAGTTATTGATTTTGCTAGTTCCCATGCTACTGAGGTTTTGTTCATAAAGTCCTTTCCCATGCCAATGTCTTCGAGAGTTCTACCTAACTTGTCTTTCAGCAAGTTTAGTGTTTCTGTCTTAATATTTAGATCCTTAATCCACTTCGATTTTAGTTTAGTACATTTCTCCCCTTTTTTTGCAATAGTGGGGATTAAATTCAGAGCCTTCTCACTGAGCTACACTGCAGCCCTTTAAAATTTTTTGAGACAAGGCCTTGCTAAGTTGCCCAGGCTTGGCTTGCCGTTATACCTTCCCTGCCTGTAGGCCATAGGACTTTTTTTTTTTGAGATAACCTTAGGGCCGGGGATTTAGCTCGGTGGCACCGAGCCTACCTCACAAACTCAAGGTCCTGAGTTTAATCCCTGGTACCAAAACAAAAACCTAAAAACCCATAAATTTATTTAAAGAATAATAAAGCTTTTATAAAATTGAATGCAGTGCTTCAAAAGAAATGACTGTGAAAGAAATTTCTCTAATCCTTAAATGCACTTCTGTTTGTGTTTTTTTTTACTTTTTATTTCACTGGTGCATTTTAAATACACATAATGATAACATCCATCGTAGGGAATCTGTACCTGTATATGATGTATCTTGCTCCTTCTTTTCCCCCATTCCCCTCCCTTCCTTTCAAACCGCCCATTATCTACAAAAGCTTTTCTTCCATTTTCTTCCTTCCATTCTTTTTTGTGCCTCTTCTCCCCCCACCCTTGTTTCCCTTCTCATTTGAGCATTTTCTTCCCATTTCCCAGCATTTATTATACATTTTGGTCCTTATTTACACTTTTGGTTTCTCATACTAGAGAAACCCTGTGATATTTACATTTGTATCTGCTTTATCTCACTTATGAGTATGGTCTTCCATTTAGAAGAGTAAGAGCATCGATTTAGTTAGACATGTCTCAGGCTTATCCATTATGGCAGAGTATAAAAAAAAAGCACATCTTCTTTATCCATTCATTAGTTGATGGGCCTTTGGGCTGTTCCCAAGCTTTAGCTACTACAAACCGTGCTGCTAGAAACATGGGTGCGCATATGCCGCTGTGGTATGACTCTTTTAATTCTTTGGGGAAGATCCCCAGCAGGGGAATAGAGGTCAAATGGCACCTCTAGTTTTAGTTGAGGAATCTCCCCACTGATTTCCACAGTGGTTGCGCCAGTCTACACTCCCTCAACAGTGGAGAAGGATTCCGTTTTTTCCCACAGCCCCACCAGCATTTGTTATTGGTTGATTTCTTGATAAAAGCCATTCTTTTTGGAGTTAGATGGAATCTAAGTTTTTTTGTTTGTTTGTTTTTGTTTTGTAGGGCGTGGGGGATCGAACTCAGTACCTTGTGTTTGCTCAGTACCTTGTGTTTGCAAGTCAGGCATGGCACTGCTGTGCTGAATCCCTGGCCCTCTAATTATTGTTTTAATTTGCACCCTTCGATGGGCTGGGGATTTAGCTCAGTGGTTTTGTCACCTGCTGTGCAAGGGCAAGGACCCAAGTTCGATCCCTGGTACCCCCCCCCAAAAAAATTGCACCCTTTAAATGACCAGTGATGTTGAACATTTTTTTCATATATTTATTTGCTGTTTATACTTCTTCATCAGTGAAATCTCTATTTATCTCAGATGTCCATGTTTTGGATTGGGTCTTTAAATTGGGGGGGGGTCTGATTTTTTTTTAGTTCTTTATATATACTAAATATTAGTCCTTTGTCTAAGGAACAGCTGGCAAAAGTTTTTTCCCACTCTGTGGTTTGTCTTTTCACTCTGTTGGTTTCTTTTGCTGTTCAAAAGCTTTTTAGTAAGATGAGATCCCAGTTGTTGACTCTTTGTCGTATTTCCTGTGCAATTGGGATTTTGTTCATAACGTCTTTGCCTACATCAGTGTCTTTAAGAGTTGTACCTATTCTGTCTTCTAGCGGATTTAGTGTTTCTGTTTTAGTATTTAGATCTTTGATCCATTGTGTTTTTAGTTTAGTGGATGGTAAGAGATAAGGGTCTAGTTTTAATCTTGGACACATGGAAAACCAGTTTGTCCACCACCATTTATTGAAGAAGCTATCTTTCTTCCATTGTCAAAGATAAGGTGGCTGAGCATGTTTGGAGTTGTTTCTGTATCTTCTCACGTGCTCCATTGATCCTCAGGTTTGGTTTTTTTTGCCAGTACCATGCTGGTTTTTGGGGGTTTTTTGGTACTGGGGATCGAACATGGGTCCTTGCACTTCCATGCTGCTTTTATCACAGCAGCTTTGTAGTATGATTCCAAGTCAGGGACTGTGATGCTCCCAGCCTTGCCTTTGGTGCCCAGAATTGCTTTTTTGATTCTAGGTCTCTTCTGGTTCCAAATGAATTTTGGGATTGTTTTCTCTAATTCTGTGAGGTATGCTATTGGTGTTTTGATTGGGATTGCATTAAATCTGTATAACAGTTTTGGAAGTATGGGCATTTTCACTATATTAGTTCTTCCTACCCAAGAACAAGGAATGTCTTTCCATTTTCTGACATCCTCTTCAATCTCCTTTTTCAGAGTACTGTAGTTTTTAATAAAGGTCTTTTACTTCCTTTATTAGATTGATTCATAGATATTTCACCGGGGGTTTTTTTTGATACCAGGGCTAGAAATTGGGACCTTGCGCTTCCGAGGAAGGTGCCGGAACCACTGAGCTAAATCCCCGGCCCAGGTATTTCACTTTTTTGGATGCTATTGTGAAAGATATGATTTCCTTAATTTCTCTGTGAGTTTGTTGGCCATAGGATCTTATGGAACTATTGGCCTATATGTGGTCCATCTTCGACCAAAATGATGTTATGGGTCACATATATGTGTGTCTGCTGTGGGGAGGGCATGCACAAAGGAGAGAGCATTTGGGTTTTTTCTTCTTGGGTGGTGATGGTGTTGTTGTTGTTTGAGACAGGGTCTCGCTGTGTAGTCCAAGCTGGCCTCAAACTTGCAGCAATCTTTCTCCCTCAGCCTCCCAAGAGCTGGGATTACAAGCATGGGCCACTATGCCCGGCACTTTCTTGGTTTTTTTGAGACAGGGTCTCATCTGAAATTCAGGTTGGGCTTGAACTCACTGTGTAGCCAGGCTGGCCTCGAGCACACAGTGATCCTCCTGTCTCAACCTCCTGAGTGCTGGGAAGAATGAGCATTTGATTTATTCTAAGCTAAGAAGGTGGTATGAGAATTCAAATAGTAATCTCATCCAGAAACACCTCTCAGACCCAACTATAATGATGTTCAACCAAGTGTCTAAGCATGTCATGGTTCAGTCAAGTTGACACATACAGTTCACCACAGGGCTAGGGATGTACCTCATACGTGCAGCACCTGCCTAGCAAGTGTGAGGCCCTGAGTTCATTTCCTGGTACCAAAAAAGAAAAATACTCAACCACCACAGCAGCCATATTTTTAAACGTACTTATACTAGAGAACTTAACGCATTCTACCTGTGGATCACTTATTTGAGTCATACCCTGCCCCCATTGGTGAGTTGTTCTTTTCTTGAAACCCCATATGACTAATTATTGTGCAGCCCATAGGTAGAACTGAAAAAAAACTTTTTTAATAAAAAGAAATGACTTCAGTGGCCAAAGTAGATGATGTAATCATGATGGCTCTATTTTATTTTCTTTATACAGTTAATATGTTTTTGCTTTTTTTCAAGGTGTATCTCCATGAATAACTTAAATGATCCACCAAATTGGAACATCCGCCCTGATTCCAGAGCCGATGGTGGTGATGGAAGCAAGTGGAATTATGCCCTGTTGGTGCCAATGCTGGGGTTGGCAGCTTTTCGTAAGTCATGGCTTTCTGACATTTGTATTTTCTGGGCTAAAGGTGTGAAGCCCTGCTCAGGACTGCAAGGGACTGGCACCTGAAGACTGTGGCTTTCAAACTGGACAGGTATAGCCCAGTTTTATCCCATACAGTGACTTTCCTCAGCCTCAATTTACCTGGCCCTGGAAATGACTAATCACACTTAGCTCAGCACATTGTGATGATTAAGACAAAAGTATTTGGAAGCATTTTGTGTGGAATGGGTTTTTTTTTGGTACTGGGGATCGAACTCAGGACCTTGAGGTTTTCCATTTTTCATGTTCATCGTTGCTTTTATAGCTGCTCGTAATGACTTTAAGTTTTTGCCTTCTCTTGGACATTCAAAATGTTTTCTGTCCCTGAGAAAGGTTGAGGATGTGATCAGAGATAAAATTTAATATTTGCATTTTTATAAGGAGTCTCCAAAAATGTGTTACTGTATGTCTGCGAAGATGCCTTGCAACCAGGTGTTAACTCACCTTGGCATGGTCTAGAGGTAAAAGCAGATTGATAAATTCTGTACTTGAGCAACACTTAATGGATTAATGAGAGGCTAGTTTTTTCCTGATCATTTGAACTTCATAACTTTTGACACGATAGAGACTAATATAATTGTGCCCACTGAAGGCAGTCCCTGGCAACACTGTTGCTCTGAAAAGCTGCCCTAGGACAGTGTCTGGTATTTCCTCTGGCAGGCTGCACCCTCTTACTCACTGCTTCTATGTCCTGTCTTTCCTTTCCCACCTCTCTGTGCTCCTTCCCCTTTTGCATTCCCTCACCTCCTCTTTTGTCCCTTCTCCTGGAAAGCACAGTCTTAGAGCTAAACGGTACTCATAGAGAACATTTAATCCAGCTCAGGTTTTTCTGATGGAATGTTTCGCTTTGAGACCATTGTAGACCACACACAGTTGTGACAAGTAGTCCAGAAAGCTCATCTACACTTTACCTAGATCTTCCTGAGTGACATCTCGAGAGCCATGTAGTGTAGGGCTACAACCAGGTACTGACTTCAGCACAGGATGTCGCCCTTTATAGCCATGCTTCCCTCTGTGCCCTGTGCTCCAGAATGTCATGTAGTAGAATCATGCTGTGTAACCCTTGGGGCTGGCGTTTTCACTCAGCATGAACCCAAGACCCGTGTAGACTGTTGCTGTCTCCGTAACTCATTGACCATTCTTAACTGCCGAGCAGTGCATTTAATCTTTTGCCCGTAAGACATCTGGATCATTTCTAGTTTTTGGCTACTATGAATAAATTACTACCAATGTTCTTTATAGGTTTTTGTGTGAACTTAGGTTTTCATTTCTCTTGGGTAAGTGGCCACAAACGCAGTTGCTAGGTTTTATGGGGTGGTATGATTAGTTTTTAAGTTTTCAAGCTTAAACTGTTTCCCAAGTGGCTGTGTGATGCATTGTATGTTCCCACCAGGAATGTACGAATGGTCAGTTTCCCAGCATCCTTGCCAGGATTTGGTTTTGTGACGTGTTTCTTTGCCTGCCATTGTCATAGGTGTGAGCTGGTACTGTATCTTGATTTTGGTTTTATTTTGCTTTGCCCTGATGGCTAATGATGTTGAGCATCATTTTACATGCTTAGCAGCCAACAGGATATATCCTGTTCTATCAAGTATCTGTTTGTGTTTTGGGCCATTTTCCAATTGGAGTGTTTGTTTTTAAATCTTGAGTTTTGAGAGTTTTTAATGCATCCTTGATTCTAGTCTTTAGTTGGATATCTGGGTTTGCAAGCATCTTCTCCTTGTCTAGCTTGTCTTTTCATTCTCTTAACTGTCTTGTAGGGCAAAAGTTTTAGTTTTCATGAAGCATTTTTTACTATTTTTCTTTTTCTAGATTATACTTTTTATGCCAAGTCTAGGAACTCTTTGCCTAACCGTAATTCTGAAGATTTTCTTCTTGTTTGAACTGCAACCTCCAGACTCTGTTGGGTAGTCTTTGAGTCTTGTAGGGAAAGCACCCAGTCTTTTACCATTAGGTACTGTGTTAGCTGTAGGTTTTGTGGATACCCTTCACCAAATCAAGGATGTCCCCTTCTTTTCCTATTTTTTGGGATTGGGTGTTGAATATTTGCTGCTGCTGTTGTTGTTGTTGTTTGTTTGTTAGTTTTGATAGAGGGTCTCACTATGCAGTTCAGGCTAGGCTTGAACTCACTATATAGCCCAGGCTGACCTCAAACTCATGATGACCTTCCTGCCTCAGCCTCCTGAGTGCTGGGATTACAGGCATGTGCCACCATACCTGGCTTTGGGTATTAAATTTTTAGAAATTTAAAATTTTTTTAAATTGAAAAAGGCTTCCGACAAAATCCAAACCCCTTCATGATAAGAACCCTGAAGAAAGTAGGTGTAGAAGGACCATGCCTGGATTTGATAAAAGCTTTTTATGACAAACCAACAGCCAACATCGTATTAAATGGGGAAAAACTAAAAGCACTCCCTCTAAAATCAGAAACAAAATAAGGATGCCCACTATCACAACTTCTGTTTAACATAGGACTTGAAACATTACCCAGAGCAGTAAGGTAAGAGAAAGAAATTAAAAAAGGACATAGACAGGAAAGGAAGAACTCAAATGATCATTATTTGTGGATGACATGATATTCTACATAGAAGACCCAAGAAACTCTGCCAAAAAATTCTTATCACAATATCATTAAGAAAAATGAACTATCTAGGAATTAACATAACCAAGGAAGTAGAAGACCTCCACAAAGAAAACTATATTACTCTGAAAAAGGAAATTGAAGAGGACATCATAAAATGGGAAGATGTCCCCTGCTCCTGGGTAGGCAGAACCAATATTGTCAAAATGACCATACTCCCAAAACTGGTATACAGATTCATTATAGTCCCAATCAAAATACCAACCTCATGCTTTATAGATCAAGAGAAAACAATCCTGCAATTAATTTGGAACCAGAAGAGACCCTGAATAGCAAGAGTAATTTGGGGCAACAAGAACAAAGCAGGTAGCCTTACATTACCTGACTTCAAGCTATAGTACAAAGCAGTGGTGATTAAAACGGCATGACACTGGATAAAAAACAGATACATGGATCAGTGGAACCGATTAGAGGCAACGGAAACATCTCCAGACACGTTCAGCTATTTGATCCTTGACAAAGGGGCCAGAAGCATATGTTGGAGGAAGGATAGCCTACTCAATAAGTGGTGCTGGGGAAACTGGATAACTGTTTGCAGAAGATTGAAGCTGGACCCATATCTCTCACCATGTACTAAATTAAAATCAAAATGGATCAAAGATTTAAACTTTTGTTTTTGAGACAGGGTCTCACTATGTAGTTCAGGCTGGCTTTGAACTTGCTGCATTCCTCCTGAATCAGAAAGATCTAAACATTAAAACAGAAACATTGAACCTACTGGAAGATAAAATAGGCAGAACATTTGAAGTCATAGGTGTAGGAAAGAATTTTCTAAAAGGAACCACAATTGCACAAAAAATAACAATAAGAAAAATGGGATTACCTCAAATTAAAATTCTGTACAACAAAAGAATCAGTAGAGTGAAGAGACAACCTATAGAATGGGAAAAAATTAGAATATGTAAAGAACTCAAAAAAATTAGACCACTTAAAAGACCCTGTCAACAAATGGGCACATGAAATGGATACTTCACAGAGGAAGAAGTACAAATGGCCCACAAATATATGAAAAAAATGTTCTGCCTCTCTGCCCGTTAGAAAAATGCAAATTAAGACAATACTAAGACTCCATCTTATACCAGAAAGAATGGCAATCATCATGAAATTAAAAAAATAACAAATGGTAGGAGGCTGTGATGAAGAAGGTACTTTCCTACATTGTTGGTGGGAATATAAACTAGTACAACTATTGTGGAAATCAGTGTAGAAATTTTTCTTTTTTTTTTTGGTACCAGGGATCGAACTCGGGTCCTTGTGCTTATGCAGCAGGCGGCGAAAAGTGTAGAAATTTTTCAAGAACTAAAATTACAAATTGGATATGACCCAGGAGGCCAGCCTGGACTACGTAGTGAGACCTTGTCTCAAAAATAAGGAGACAAAGGATTTCTTGCAAATGGGAGGGGTCCAAGAGACCAAGGGCGAGGAATGAGGGGGAGTGGAATGGGAAATATAGTGATATCTCGCTTTGCAATCTCAATTCTTTTCATGATTCTGGTTGCAAACCAAACTGGACACGAACCAAATCAAATTTCCCCATAAGGTTAACATTGCATCTAACCATTGAATTTGATTTAGTTCTTATCTGACTTGGCTTGTGACCAGAATCATGGAAAGAGTCAAGTATGTGAAGTGTAAGTAGAATAAATATATACTATGTACACGAACTTAATAATCTCAATGAGTGTAAATATATGCCATAAACATGTGCTGGGATTAATAATAAGTCTGGGAGGAGGGAGGGAAATGGAAGGGGATTACAAAAAGAGACAAGTTTTATTAGGTACAGTTTAGCCAAGATGATTGTAAACTGCATATACTGCAAACATGTACTAATAAAAAAGTTTAAAACTCCATCAAAAAACTTATTTTTAGATCAATTGCTATGGTTGTATAATTTTCCTTCAATATTGAACCTATTTTCTCTGGAACTATTCCCCACTTAGGCATGCTGTATATATTGTATAATTATTTTTGTTAACATTAAGGAATTTTTTTTTTTTTGGGGGTACCGGGGATTGAACTCAGTTCCTTGTGCTTATGCAGCAGGAGGCGAAACCACTGAGCTAAATCCCTGGCCCAACATTAAGGAATTTTTGTGTTTGTATTCACAAGGGACATATTGAATATGGCCATCTTTTAGGTATGCTTATTCTGTCATTTTTTTCATTTTCAGGTATTGTATTTTTCATTTCTAAAATTTTCATTTGGTTGTTCTATTTCTTTGCTTAGATTTTTTATTGTGATGACTTTTCTTTTTTTTTTTTGGTACCCGGGATCGGACTCAGGTCCTTGCTCTTGCACAGCAGGCGGCGGAACCACTGAGCTAAAATCCCCGGCCCCTATGATGACTTTTCAATTCTGTCATATAATACACTTTTCATCTTAGTTTTGGCATCTCTTGATTATCTTTTTTCATTCAGCTTCAGATCTTCCTGGTCCTTGGTATGAGGAGTGATTTTTGTTTGAAACTTGGGCATTTGATTATTGTTATGAGACTGGTTTTTATGTAAACCTGTTTTCGCTGGCTGGCTTTGCCATGCTCAAAGGAGGAGGGTGATGCTGCCTCCTTACTGCAAGATTTGGGTAGAAGTGCAGGCCACTGGCCCTGTGGGCTCCCCAGGTCCCCTGGCTCCTACCGGGCTTCCTTTCAGCCCCACCTGAGGTGGATGGTTGGACACCTTGGCCCATGTCCAGTTCTGCCTTTGCCCCTGCCCACTCCAGGTGGAGGTGGGGCTGCAGGTTTTTCAGGTAATTAAACTGGAGTAGAGTGGTTATTGTCTGTAAATGTTTTCTGTCCCACCAGGCCCTGTCCTAATTCTTTAGGCAGGGAGAAGCAACTTGTGTTGAGAATTCTGTTTATATTTTTAAGCAAAACATTTATCGGTACATTTAAGATATATATAATGATAGCATATATCATAGGGAGTTTGTTCTTGTACATGATATATCTTGCTTCTTTTTTTCCCATCCCCCCACAGACTTCTGTTTAAATATGTAGCCACTGACATTTCACTCCTGGAGTCTTGGAGTCCTGGAGTCCTGAGGCAGCGTTTCCCAGAGGGTTCACTTCATGATGCTCACTAGTCTGGCTCCTCCTCCCCTTTCAGTCTGACTTTCATTTTATGTGTGACATCCAGGGTTCTTCCTTGTATTTACCAAGAGAAACCGGGACACTCTGCTCCACAGTCCCAGAAGCGTGAACCTTTAAATCCTATTTCTGTTGCTCCTTTGTTCATTTGGTTGGTTTGTTTATTTGCTGCTCTAAAGTTTCTGTCAGTTGAGATGCAGAATGAGGTTTTTGTGAGTTGTAGTTTATTCTCCATTCTCCTTGCAGAGTTCCTTGATGACTGTCCTCTCCTATGTGGCTTCCTGCCCTTATCCCACTTCTTTCAGAGACCAACCCAAAACTTTCCAGTCCTCAGAGATGCACGGTGATCTCCATCACCCTGTCTCAGGTGTCCCATGTGGAGCACATTGCTCTGTGAGATCCCACCAGGCCCAGCAGGGAGCAGCTCCCCCTTGTGCTCAGCCCCACTCCCACAGCACCTCCAGGGTGGTGTCTGCTCAGATTGCCCTGTTCTGTAGGAAAAAATTCATTGGTGAACTCCCTGGCTCAGGATGCATTCAGTGATCCTCATCAGACTTGTTGGGTCCAAAGTTTGTCTCTGACTCTCCAGCATGTCCGGCAGGCCAGTGTGAGGCCGGCAGCTCTCCCAGGCTTCCCTCCTCGCAACTCAGCTCTGCAGACTTGGGTCCCATCCACCCGTCCTCTGGTTACTGGAAGCTGGATTAGCCCATTCTCCTACACACCTGGTGCAGACCTCTCAGTGCTTACCAAGTTACATTGTAAAGCTACTTTCTGGTTTGCTCCCCTGCCCTGAGACATTAGATTGTCTGTCCACACAGGACTAGCAGCTGGCTTTGGTTGGGGAGGATGAGTTTGCTTTTGTGCCTATAGAATTGAGGCGGCTCCAGCATATCCACATAAAAGTGGCTTTCATAAATTCTGCTAAGTGCTCTTGCCAAGGTGATCATTGATGTCATGGACCTGGAACAGAGTGTCATATGGCAAGGACACCGGCTTCAGGGAGCATGCAAAAGTGGGAGAAAAACCGTGCAAGTTGTTGGAAACTCTGGTGGTTATAGAGTGGCCTGTGGACTGTAGAGAATCAAAAGTTGGAGCAGGAAAAGATACATAGCATTTGTGAGAGAACCTGGGGCTGCTGCTCTTGGTGGCTTTGGGGCCTTGAGCTTTGAGAATTGGCAGAATGCTCCTATTTTCCATAGGCCTCAAGTCCATGCTGCTTTTAGGAGGGACAGGCTAAAGACATCATTTTGAAAAGGTAGGATTTAGCATATAGTTCCCCAGCATTCTTTAAATTATTGGCAGTAGCGTCCATTCAGAGATGATGGGCATCCTGTACCAGGAGGAGATCACTGCACTGCCTTGTCTCACTGTCCACATCTTAGGCTCCTGGTGTGAGTGGGGAGGGGAAAGAGTTGGTGACCCTGGCCACCTGTCCCACTGTCAGGCTGTGTGAGCCATCAGGCCCTTGGGTCTTTGATTTCTCTATGTGGCACAGAATGGAAGCCAGCTGCTCCTGGGTGTGAGGCAGAGCTGAGTGATACCCCCTGTCCCAGACCAAGTGAGCTCCAGTTTTAGGAGAGGAATCAGACCACGTCTTGAGGCTGAACTTCCTCAATTTGGTTTTATAGAACATAAGCAAACATCTTGGGCGTAAGCACTAGTGATCACTGGGCAAAGCTAGGCACATCTTCTAGCCCAAACTGATTTTTTTAAACCTTGCCAGTGATCCATGGGGCCTGAAGGCCAGTAAACTAGTAGATTGTCATTGCTGTAGAAATTAGGTAGCTGAACAGGGGTACTGTATGTGTACCCATGGACACCCAGCCCAGGCCTGATTCTAGGATAAGAACTAATTTCCTACAAAACATCGACTTCTTGCTACCTCTGTGGTCTTAGGCTTTTGTTGAAACTATTCTTATTGCATTATGTTTTCTTTGAGTAAAGATCAGAGAAGACTCTTCATCATGTATCTTTTTCTCTCTATTTATGTCAGGTTGGATTTGGTCCAGGGAGTCCCAGAAAGAAATAGAAAAAGAGAGACAAGCCTATTATCAGAGGACAGCTGCTTTCCAGCAGGATCTTGAAGCCAAGTACCATGCCGTGATCTCAGAAAATCGACGTGCTGTTGCTCAGCTGTCTTTGGAACTTGAAAAGGAGCAAAATAGAACAACTAGTTATCGAGAAGCCCTCATCTCTCAAGGGCGCAAGTTGGTGGAAGAAAAGAAGCGTCTGGAACGGGAACGGGCTCAGGTAATGAAAGAGAAAAGCCAGCTGCAGCCCCTGAGAAGTGTGTATCTGAGCTGCCTGGAAGAGCAGGGGGACTGGGAGCAGAGAGCCCGGCTGATGCTGAAGGAGACTGGAGAGGCCCTTGCTGAAAGGCAGAGCATCTACTGCAGCCTGGTCCTCCCCCGACGTGCCAGACTGGAGCTTGAGAAGAACTTGCTGGTGCGCGCGTCCATCGACCCTGTGGCTGCTGACTTAGAGATGGCAGCTGGCTTGACTGACATATTTAAGCATGATACATATTGTAGTGGTGTCTGGAACACCAACAAACGCCAAAATGGGAGACTCATGTGGCTCTATCTCAAGTATTGGGAGCTAGCTGTTGAATTGAAAAAGTTTAAGAGAGTAGAGAAGGTTATCCTACAGAAGTAAGAGAAAATGAAATAAAGCTCAAGACCAGACGACAGTAGTTTATTCTGGCATTCTGTGTTCTGCGCTCTCTGATGTTTTATGTTTCCTGCCACCTCTTTTGTAGCCACATGGCAGCCACTGCCAGCAGTGACTCCACTCCTGCCACTCTGAACACCACAGCATGGCCTCAGCTGATGAAGGGGTTCCTCTAGGTGCTCTGCAGCTGCAAAGGACTCACTTCTCTGAAGCATTTTTCCGAGCTGCTAATATTTAGCAGAATAACATAAGCTCATGTTTTAGCTCTGTGGTAAAAATTGTTTTTAAAAGGTCAAATACAGGGGCCGGGGATTTAGCTCAGTGGTTCCACCACCTGCCCCGCAAGTGCAAGGACCAGGGTTTGATCCCTGGTACCAAACAAACAAACAAAAAAAGGTCAAATACAATATTGATTCTCAGTAAAAGCAATTTTCCTTCAGTTTTCATCTCTCCCTAAATATATTGTTCTTTTGAGTTACTTTTCTCCTCCAGATTCTCTTTAGAAGTCATCAAGTAATATGTCAGATTGCCTTGCAGGTGACAGTAGGAAGTAATTATATCCTCAAGGTTTTGCACTGAGTGGAAGATCTCTCTCACTCAGATGGTATTTAGTATGTGTTTGGAATTCAGCTTGTGCCTGTATTCAGTAAGCAGATATTATTTGTTAGTATGATACACAATCAAAAATACATGCCATTTAAAACTAATAATGCCACTTTTAAGTTGTGTGATTCTTTACTCTGAACAAACTGTTTTCATGTATATTATCTCAGTTTTTACCACAACCAACCTGCAAGGTAGATAGGCACTTATAACACCATTTCGTACATTGCTAACATGAACTGAGGCTTTTTGCATATCACTTGTGCAGTCCTTTCCTACGAGCAAGTACTATCATTATCTGGGTTGGGGGCTCCCCAGGACCAGCCCAGGGTCCATGGCCTGCATGGAGTGTCCCAGGGCTCAGCACATGGGTGTCCTCACAGCCATGAACTGTGACTACAAGAGAAGAAGTCAGCAGAGGGGGAAGGCGTGTGGCATGAGCCTGTAGGGGACTAGGGTTGAGCTTCCAAGGATCCCTCTGAGCATGTACGTGGAACACACTCCATTCCTCCAGGGCCGAGCTGTGACCGTGTGTTACAGATCCCTGGTGCACTCACTGGAGACTCCACCGGGGTTGTGATGGGGGGTGTTCTCACCCCTCTGGCTGAGACAGACTGCCTCCAGACCAACAGATGGGCAGGGCTGGCAGGCCTGTGGTGGGGGCTGGGTTAGGCCCAGAGCCAGTCTTCCTAGGTAATGGTGCCGGGCACCCTTCCAGAATCCAAGTTCCCAGGTTCCAACCTTGCAAGCGGGCCTTTGAGAGGATGGGGTCTTGGTGCTGCCATGTGAGCTCTTTCACACATCCTCGCTTCTCAGAGGGGATCTGGGACTCAGGTACTGGAATGGAAACCTGGCCTGGTCACACCAGGTAGTGGTGTTAGAGCGGTACAGGCATGTTGACTCCGGAACTACTGGGACCTTCCTCGTGGGTATTTGACAGTGGCCGACCAGGGACGGGCCCATAGAACACAGTGGCAGGAATTCTGTTCCTCAGTTGACTCGCTGGGCGGCGATGCCTTTATCCCTCTTGTTTAAGCTCTTAGATATGATTATATATATTGTATGTGTGTATTGCAGACTGGCAGGTACAGCGTTGGTTTCATGACAAAATAATTGCAGGGCAACACGCAGCAACAATGTTGTGATGTTGTGAGGGGGAAGCTTGCGCAGAGGACTTACGTGTTCTTTAAAAGAGAAGTTGTGTCTGACTGAAATGTGAAACTGTTGGATTATTTTTAAAACCTGATTGCTTAATAGTTACTGAGATCATTTCTAAAGTAAAGGGGAGGAAAGGTTCCCACCCAGAAGCAAGTCTTTAGAGTATGACACCCGAGCTCTGAGCAGGGGCCGCAGAGTGTATGCCACTCAGGCAGCTCCCTTCTCTGGGCAGCTCCACACTGATGGCAACCTCATTGCTGGGCTTGCTCCGCCTACTCTACCTGTCGGGTGAGCTGAGCTTTAAAGTTGGTCTCAGAGTAGTGGCACGCTCCTGTATTCCCAGCACTCAGGGAGGCTGAGGCAAGAGGATCATGACTGGAGTCCAGCCTGGGCAGCTTAGTGACTTAGTGGGTCCGTGTCTCAGAAATAAAGAAGACTAGCTCAGTGTGAGGGCCTTGGGTTCAATCCCCAGCATCCCCACACACAGTGCCCCTCCCTATTTTAGGTCTGACAAGATAGTCACTATTTTTCACTATGTATCTCTGGTCACAAGCAGTAGAGATCTGGGTAACTTGGACACACATGAAGGAGATTGATTTTAAGGCCATCTCCTGGGACCTCAGTGCAGCAGTGGGAAAAAGCAGGTCGGATCTCTGAGAGGAGCTCAAGATGGCCCTGAGCCTCCCTGGGAGGAGCTCTCCTGCCGCTGCATTTTGGTTCCAGCCTCTCAGGCCACTTGCAGCTGAGCAGGCATACTGACTGTCCTGCAGAAAGTGGGGACCCCTGGGGTATTTGAATGGAGTGGAACAGTGAGAATCAAGGGCTTCAGAGTGTGGCTTTGTTAACTTCACAGGAAACCTTGAAAGCAAAAGGCTTTGGTAAGCCAGCCATGACACAAGCCCTGTTAGGGAAGCCAGGGCCCCAGTGGCGCCAAAGGAAAGCTCCGTTCTGCAGGTGAAAGTCTTGCTGTCAGACTGACAGAACAGCAGAGTATGGCAGCTTCCAGGGCAAGTTGGCCTGACACTTGGACTGGATGTTTGGTGAGTAGCCCGAGAAACAGAATCCCAGGGTCCTGAGAGCCCTTCACGTCAGCTCAGGTGTTCCTGTTGGGGGCCCTGGAGAGCCAGCCCCTGGGAGAGGCGCTCTTGAGCTCCCAAGAGGCTGGCTACTTGCAGGAACTGGAAAACAGTGCTGGTCAGCCAGAAGGCACCATGTTGGAATGCTTAGCTCCAGATTGATGCTCTGGCGGGGCACCTGCAATGGCCTCTGAATGGGCTGGAATTCCTGGCAGCAAAGGCTTGATCGGGGTCACTGTTGGGCCTACTGGTGAGGCTCTGGTCCTAGCGTAGCTCCAGTGGCTGCTCCTTGGGCAAGGCTAGCCTTGCTGGGAGCTGCTGTGGACAGGGATTGGGACTGGCAGAGGCAGGTAGGTGGATGGCTATGACAGGCTTCAAGACAATGGCCAGGGCCGGGGATTTAGCTCAGTGGCTCCGCCGCCTGCCTTGCAAGCGCAAGGTCCTGAGTTCGATCCCCGGTACCAAAAATAATAATTAATAATAATAATAATAAAAAGACAATGGCAAGCACAGCATCTTCACTGGGCAAGCTAGACATAGGGGCTGGTTGGTAACAAGGTTTTAAGGTTAGGAAGATGAAAGCTAAGTAGAACGTTGATTAACTTGTAACGGGGCGAAGGGAGAACAAGCACACTGGTGATGAGCAGAGCAAAGCCCCTTCGGGTCTGTGAGTATCTATGTTGTCTCCCTCAAACTGGTGTCCCGACCTGTGGATCTAGTCATTAAGATGGGAAGGGCCAGGCAAGAGCCCCTGAACTGCCCGCTCCTGCAGAATAAGCGGGAAGACTTAGGAATACGAAGGAGTGGCCCCCATGGTGTCCCCAGTGCTGGCCCCCTGGATCCCCTGGCATCTCTGATACTGGTCTCCATAATGTCCTTGTTCATTTCACCCATCTGGCCCTGGGAAGACCAGCTGGGTCAAGGCAGGTGACAGCCCAGGGTAGATGATGCCCCCAGAGCAGCATCAGTAGTCAACCTGGCTACAGCTACCAATGTGCGTTGCATTTTCTGGGTTTCCAACAGTGTGCCCATGGGTCAGAGGCCCTGATTTCTGCTGCAGAGATCTGCTTTTCACAAATACAGTAGGATGACACAGGGCCCTGGTGGATGGGCACCAGATTTGTGGCCATGGATGCCACCTGGCCTTGGGCAGAGTCCTAAAGTGGGGCAGGTGACCTAAGTTCATCAGATTGAAACCGCACATTCGGGCAGGGCCAGAGGAGTAGGTTTATCTCACATACAAAGCCCTGGGCTGCTTCAAGATGACTCTGAGCCAAATGTGCCCACAGTCCCTTGGCTTGGGAAGAGTGGGCTCCTGCCCCAGAAGGGCTCTGGGCCAGTGTGGAGGGGGCACCGTCCAAAGCACCTGCTACCAGCGCCTTCACCTGTCCCAGTAGACTTCCATATGCCTGCCCCTGCCCAGATTATAGGTCAGGTCTAGCTCAGCCTCACTGGTGGGAGCGAGGACTTCCAGTACTGCCAAGCCTGGAGATGTGATGGGTTATGATGCCACTTAGAGGCTGAGCTAGTTTAAAACAGTGGGAGCTACTCTGCTTTTGACAGTCAGAATTAGATTGCTTAAACGTTTTGCATGGTACTTGCTCTCTTTCCAAGAACTTGCTACCATGTTAAACTCCGGGACTGAAACAGGATTCTTATAAAATTTATGCAGTGGGGTGAGCAGAAAACAGTTAAGGTGGTTGCAGGGAAAGCAGAGATAGAGGCTCATTTCCTGCCTGGAGACAGGTCTGCCCACTCCATGGCTGGTCACTGCTGGGACCTGGGACAGGCAGAGCGTGATGCTTTCTGCTGGGCCCACACCCAGGCTGCCGCACTGAGCTAGTTTGAGAATGGCCTGGAGTGTACCTGGTGGTGGGGCTATGGAGAGGGACTACATGGCAAGCCACATTTCAGATCCTCAGGTCTGGCTCCAAGCTCTTACCTGTCTTGAGAAAATGTTTTATGTTCAGACTCTTAGGCCCTTAAGAAAATATTCTGAACTGCAGTACAAGAAATGCCACGTCTGAGTAAACCACACTTCTGTTTTATTAGCGTTTAACCATCCTAATGCTCAGTTCTTTGACCAAGCAGGTTGTGATGGAAACCAAGTCCAAGTGCGTCTTTCTCTGATGCTGATTGGCGCCTCCTTGAAAGTCGCCAAGTGTCAGCCTGCAGTCTCCCCAGGAGCCGGAGCCCAGGTCTGGTGCTCGGAGAGAGGGCTGCTGGGCAGAGATGGGACAAGAGTCAGCACTCACTCAGTCGGATGCCAGCGAGGGGAGGAAGCCACCCTACTGCAGCCCAGGCCTTGTCTTGTGAGCATTAGTGCAGCAGGCAGGACAGGAGCTGCTGTGCGTGGTACCCGCTGCTGGGCACAGGGGCTGTCCAGCTCACTTTTCATTTTTACTTTTCATGTTTAGTCTTTCTCAGTTAGCTTTCATGGGCTGCTTCTTATTTTATACATAGTCTGCAATAATTTCTCTCATGTCCTCATCCTCACTGGAGTGTAGCAGGTGGACTCTGTCCCCACTGCCATCTGGCCTAGCGCTTGGCCGAGCACTTCACCTTTGCTACTGTGGTGGCCTTTCCTTGGATCCTTGGCTCCAGGATCCTACTGTAGTGACACCCAGGACACCTGCTGTCACATCTAGAAGGCAGGCCTTCCTCTCCTACAGTACCCAACAGGCACACCTACAGTTTTCACTAAGAAGTGTTTTTGGGAGTGAAGTTGCCAGTGACAGATGCATGGCCCAGGCCTCCTATCTGGGACAGATCCCAGGTGCTCCACAGGCTGAAATGCAAGACCCATTCTGGACATGATTTGAGGGCTTATTCAATTTGTTTTAGTACTCTAGAAAAGTTTTCTAAAGCGTTTTTGAAAGCTTGCAGCAAGAAAGCACCAAGCTCATTGCTAGTTTCCTGAATGTCCGGGTCAAAGCTTCCAAAGAGTGGTGTGGAAGCCTGGATGTCCTCCCGGCCTGCCTGCAGCAGCACCAAGCGCAGCTCCTCAGCAATCACACTGTACTTCTGCTGGTCAAATTTGGATATGGCCAGCTCATCCTGGGGGTAGGCCATGCCCTCAGGGTAGCAGTCCTTTGGCACTGGGAACTCAATGCGCTGCAGCTTGGGGAGCTCACAGAGTGCAGCAAAGAGGCTTCTGAGGGCACGGGCAGACAGGGGATTCCCCAGGAACTTGAACTCCTGGAGCTGGCTGCAGGGGCTCAGCCCCAGGGTCATCATGCCCACGTGACTGTCTGAGATGCTGCAGTCCTCCAGCGTCAGTACCCTCAGTGTCTGGGCTGCCTGGCGTAGCAGCCTGAAGAAGGTTGAGGGGTGAGAGTGGACCAGGTTGTGTCCACTGAGGTCCAGCACCTCCAGGTGGGTGGCATGGGCACAATCTGCCAAGAAGGCCATGTCTGCATGGTTCAGGGCACAATTGGCCAGGTCCAGCACTCGCAGTGGGGTCCTGAGGGGGCTGGGGGAAAGGCAGAAAATAGTACAGGTGAGAGGAAGGTCCTAGGTGAGCTGGAGGCCATGGTGGATGAGAACAATCATTGCTTTTATCTCTTAGGGGGGCCGCAAACCATAGCCCATAGTGCACATTCAACCACTGTGGGATTTAATATAGTCTGAGCTGAGAATGACTTTGATATCTTTAAATAGTTAAAAAAAAATCAAAAGAACAATTTGCAACACATGAAAGTTACATAAAATACAAATGTCCATAAATGGTTTTCTTGAAGCACAGCCTGGCTCAGAATTATCTGGGCTGCTGTGCCTGCCACACGGCCACGGGTCCACTTTGTCATAGCACCCAGAATGGCAGATTTGCCAACAAACCCTGCAGGTTCCCTGTGGAAGTGCAGCATGTGGTCATGTCAGGAATGTCTGCTCAAAAGGCTTACTGTTGGGGCAGTGAAAAAATTAGTGAGAAAGCAAATGCCATCTTGCTCTAATAATGATGAAACTCAGTCTTGGAGCTGGGAAGGGGACCCTAGAGACCTGACATGGGCTCCACATCCCTGAATCACTAATTTTGACTTAGTTGGCTTGGCAGCCATTATCAGCAAATGGGCAGCCGGGGAAGGACTGTGGAAGGGCTCGTAAGGATGCACATTCTTGGGCCACCACCCTCGAGGGCCCTGGGCCTGTCCTTGCTCAGTGAGGCAAGATGTCCCCAGGGCTCCCTCTGCTGAGGCTGCCACCCACTGCCTACCCATACCCGGGTCTCCATCCAGCCTGCCTGGCCTGCCTGTAACAGGACAGCACTTCTACACGGAGGCCACTGGACTATGTCCCTCCTATGGCAGAGCTGCGGAAATGGAGACCCATGGCCTCCACCACTTGAGGATCCCATATGCCAAGGAGCCCAGGCCCACAAGGGATTGGCACATCCACCTTCCAGACCTTCAGAGGAGGCTGCAGCTGCTGCTGATAGCTGACTACAACCTGGAGCCAAAGTCTTCCTGCTGAGCTGTGCTCCCACTCCTGTCTGGTCAGGTTTGCTGTTTTAGAATCTGGAACAATAGGAACCACAGGATGCACCATAGTCCCTCTGCCTTGCTAACTTGCTAGTGAGTGAGCTCTCTTTTGCTCACTGGAAACAGTCCTCCATCATCCTTCCTAGTGGTCATAACTGCTGCTCTACCTGCTTTAGCAGCCCCAGGAAGCTGGTGGCCTTGTGAGGAAGCCACTCCTGTACTCGGTCCCTAGTTCCTCCCCTGCAGGGCCTGACTCACCCAAGCAGCGTCCGGATCTTCCCTGTCAGCGAGGAGAAGGCCACACTGAGCTCAGTGAGCTGGGTCATGCGGCTCAGCTCCCAGGCGATGGCGGCAAGGAGGGGGTCCTGGCCCTCAGGGGCTGGGGTGTAGTCAGGGGGAGCATCAAAGGCCTTGGTGGGTAGAGTGAGTGAGGCCAGCCGGGGAAAGCCTACCTGGGCCAGCAGCTGTAGCACGTGACCAGCGTGCAGCCGCACATTGTGCACCACCTCTAGCTTGCGCAGTGCAGCTGGCCCCACCAGGCCCAGCACAAGCAGGAGCTGCCCAGGGCTCAGGCTGTCTGCTCGGAATGAGCGGCATCGCACTTGAAGAGGGGCAGGGCCTCCTGGCTGCAGAGCCTGCACCACTGCCTGGAAGTTTCCGTCAGTTACAAAGAGGTCGGCCAGGACCTCAATGGGGTGCCCGGCCACACAGGGCTGTGCCTGCAGCTCACAGCAGGTAGTGGCCAGCAGCTGGGTGCGGCCCCACCTCCCCAGGACCCTCCCACAGGGACACCGCTGCTCTTGCACATCCCGGATGCCTGTGAGGTCTGCCAGCTGCAGCCGGCAGCTCCTACCCCGCAGCACGTGGTCACCCAGGCCCTGAATGCAGGCCTCCAGGCAGGTCCTGCAGGCCCGGTCACGCAGGTCCTCCGGGTCATCAGTGCTGGGCCCCAGCAGCACGGCCAGCCGGAATTCCTCCAGGGGCCAGGACCCTAGCACAGCTCGGGTCACTTCCGCCTGCTCCAGCAGGTAGCTGGCCTTGAACAGGAGTGGGTAGAGGTCGTAGGCCATACTGTCCAGGCTGTCCTGGGCCAGCAGGGGGTGGGAAACTAGGGCTTCTGCGGCAATGAAGCGGAGCGACCTCATTGTGCCCTGAGCTGAGGCAGTATGCTCTCCCCTCCAGCCGGCCGTGAGACTTGTGCCCTTTATGCCTATTTTTAGCTGCTGCTGCTGGGAGCAGCTTGGCTTTGGGGAGAAAGTGATGAGCTGCCCTTGCAGTCATCTGACTGATATTTTGGTCCTGGGGACGCTGCTTGGCCCTGACCTCAGGGCTGTCTGTCTGGTGTGGTAGCCAGCTGTCAAAAGCAGAGCTGCTGGGCTCCAGTGCTCTGAGGAGGGCTGGGTAAGGGGCCTGAGCTCAGGGTGTTTGTGCACGTGGCTGGAGGCCTGGCCACTGTCTATGTTGATCATCTGGCCTGACTCATCCCAGTCCCAGGGAAAGAGGGTGGCCCTGGCCAGAGCTGTACTAGGGCTAATGGGAGTCACTTTCCACAGTAGCCTTTAGGGCCTGGACTTCTCCCTTTTCCTTATACTGGGCAATCAGGAACATGGGACCAGGATTGAAGGAGGCAGCTCGGATAACTGTCCTGGTTTTTAAAAAAGGCTACACCGGCCCCATGAGGCTACCCCCTTCCTGTAGGAGACATCCCTGCCCAGTACTAGCGGGCTATGAGTGGCACATGCTTTTGCCTTCCCTAACTCGGCTATATTGTTTTATATCAAGCGTCAGACTAAAGCCCTGCATGACTCAAACGGGCATGTCAGCTAGCAGAGTCGGGCAGGTATTGCTCCTTTGCTAATGGCTGTCATTGAGGCCTAAGTCCTGGTCTGTGAAGTGGCAGGGGCCTGCTGAGTTACTTGCAGCTGAGGCCAGCATGACCCCAATTAAAATCCTTCCCCCTGAATTATCGCTTCTCACTGACCTTGTGGGTCATTTGCTAATTGTTCCTGGTCCCAGTGCAGGTTTCTTCTATTCTAGGAAGATAAGCAGTGCTGACTCCTTGATAGGTCTGCCTGGCCCCTCCTGCCAGGTGTTTGGCAGTAATTCACTAGATGCCTTCAGAGCTCCCTAGCTCCCTACTGTTTCTCGGAATTTTATTCAATCGATGTTGGATGTGCTGGGGGGCTTTTGTCTTTTCTGCCATTAGCAGCACTGACCAGGACCCAAGACTCAGCTTCACTGTAAGTCTTGTTTCACCTATTCTTTAACCTTCGCCGGTGCTGTAGTGGCTCACAGGAGGCTGGGACCTACTGCAGGGGTCTCCGGTGATGTTCACTTCCCCTGACCCTTTACATCTTCCCTTTGCCTCTGTCTTTCTTGAAGCTTGGCAGATTGTGGCTTCCTGTGCTGTAGGAGGGAAAGACCAGTTTCTCCATTGTCAGGAGCAATGCTACATAATTTTAGGGAAAAACCATTTGATTAGGCCTAGTTCTTCTGCCTATAGGCCAGCTATGGCATTGCAAAACATAATTCCATTTTGGCCTCCGGTCACAACTGAGACCTCAATGATTCTGTGAGGCTGTGATGCTCCAGGGCAAGATTACACCTGCAGGAGACACCCTGAGAGGAACCAAATCTTCATCTGCATAGTTCCTCATTGTTCTTGGATCCCCGCCCCCCAGTCTTTTGTTACACCTTGTTTATCCCAATGTGAGGTACTGAACTCTCTGCATTTCCCTTGTTACATTTTTTCTCCCCAGTTACTGGGTCTTTGTCTTTGCCGCCCAGAGGAGCACTGATCAGACCCAAAGCTCAGCTTCTTCTCAGTCTCATTTTTCTGCCTTTCCTGTAATTCGGTGTGTACTGCTGTGGCTCGCAGGAGACTAGGACTCACTGCCGAGGTTCTGGTGATGTCCCCTTTCCCTGTTCCCTACACTCCATAGGCTGGAAAGGCAGGCAGAGGACAGTGACTGTAGGTAGATAGTGTACCTGAGGGCTGTGAGCTCTCCATCCTGGCACTGTGGGTGTTGAATGACTGAATCTGTTGCCTCAGTGTCACCATCTTTTGGGCCAGGTAACACACTTGGCTGAAAGTCCAGAAGGCGCAAGCTGTATGGGAGGACAGGGCAGAGGAAGGGAGGGAGGGAGAGGAGGCAGGAGCTTGCAGTAGGGCGTGAGGGGGTGTGCTGCCTGTGGGAGCCCCCAGCCCACGCCTGAGCCCCCTCCTTTCCTGTCCCAGGGTGGCCATTGACAAGAGGGAAGGAATTCTTTTCCTGTGGTGAGGCCCTGGCACTGGCAGGCAGTGGGACTTCACCCTGATGTCACCTAAAAGCATGACCACTCTGGGCCAGCTGTGTGGACTGGGCAGATGCTAGGATCACCCTCCCTCAAGACATGCAGATGATGTCCCCGGACACAAGGCCTGTTTCCAGGGCCAAATAAGACATCAGGAGGATCGGGGAGAAGAAAATCCCTATTTAAAAATAAATCCCCATTTATGTTTTAAAAGTCTTGAACAAGTCAGAACTGAGCAAAGGGAACAACCGACAGCTGACAGCCACTGGTAGGCAATCACATCACTGGCTCAGGGAAGCAGCTCCAGAGTCCTGCTCATGTTGGGGGCTCAGGCCTGTGCAGTCCCTCTGTATTTTTCCTTCTTTGGGCCAGAGGTGGTCCTCTTGGGCCCTGAGGCCAACAGCTCGATGGAACCCAGCTACAGGGTACAGGGGTGATCTGTGCCCCAAGACTCCCTCAGACCTGACTTAAGTACTGCTCTCCTGACAGCACCTGACTTGTTACAAAGAAAGTGAACCTGAGATTTCAGTTATACTCAGAGTAGACCTGCATGGGAGATGCACCCTAGGGGGCCACCCTCCTCCTGGGCACACTGGTCTGGAAGCTCATGTGGCCTCCAGGAGGGCTTACCTGGCTCCAAGGTGCCCTGACCCTCAGGGCTCCCACCAGGGCAGCATAGGGAGTGTGGAGGAGGACAGACATCAGGCTGAACCAGGCAGAGGATATCCTGGGACCATGTCCAGGCCTGGCGACTTCCTCCATGCTTACTGATCACCTCTGCCTGGAGGAACTGTGCCTTGTCCACACTGGCCAGAACCATTGAAGGGACATGTCTGCTATGTCCCACAGGCCTCTCTGGCCCCTCTCCCCATAAGGCCACAGCTGCCTACCTAGCATGTCGTGATTCCCTGCCCAACCTCTTGGACCCTGAACTTGCATGACCAGGCTCAGGACAGGGAAGCAGGGGCCAGAGTGCTGCTGTAAGCTGCATCCTGGCCTGAAGAGGTCAAAGGCTCTTCCTGTAGCCCCAGAGCCAGGGCAGTTTGTGAAGGGCTTCCCATACAGAAAGGTGTTTGGGCTCGAAACACACCATTTTGTTGTCCACTGGAGCTGGGGACATGGTGTATCTGCCTGTGTCTGTGTCTTTCTCAGCATGTCCTTGTGTCCTGTCTGATGTGTACAATGGAAGGTTTTTTTTTTTTTTTTTTGCAATGGAAGTTTTTAGGTGATTTGTGGAAGGGCTCCCGACTCCACAGACACATGGCAAGTTTGAGCTGCTGGCAACATTTTCTTCTGAGTCTCCATGGTAGGTCAAGCAAAGGGTGCGCCTGTCCCTGCAGGAGGTTCTAGGTCTGCATCCTGGGGGAGGTCAGAGCCTTCCATCCTGAAGACCTGTGCACTGGCAGCTTGGCCTTGGTCTGGGAGGCACAAATAACGGTGCTGGACAGTGGTTCGGGGAGCTGTGTCCTTGTGGACAAAGCCCTGGCTGGTCTCTCATGGGCATTGGCACCCAGGGCTGCACATATCACCATGGCTGGCCTAAGTCAGGTGGCAGATGACACTGAGGGCCAGGGAATGTGGCCCAGGTTGGGAGCAAGTGTGCATGGGCTCCTGGTGCCCCCGGAGCTGCTCCTGACAGGCTTCCCTGGCTGACCTTCCAGCGAGCCTCCTGGGAAGATGACTCCCCAGGGCCCAGGCCAAACCTCCCTATTGACCCACCAGAAACAACTACACAGTTCTCTCGCAACACGTTTGTCACAGGGGCTGCTGTCAGGCAGGTGGAGGTGAGGATGCTGGGACTGACTTGGCTGGAAGGTGGATGTCCAGGGGCCCTGTCGTTGCCCTGGAAGCATCTGGAACGAGGTGACAGCAAACCAATCAGGCAGGGATTCAGAGAACATGGAAGAGACCATTAAGCAGACCATTTTCCCTGTCAGCTGCAGCCTTGTGTTGGGCCTGAGAGGTAGGGTTGGTTCTGCCAAGAGACATGACTGCTTGGTGCAGTGCTGCTGGTGATCACGAGAAACCTGGGGACCCGGACCATGGAAAGAGCTGCTCCTCCAGACTTGGCGTCAGCACACCTCCAAAACAGCCTCCCACCAGGTGCTCATGTCATCCTGAGAGGAAAGAGGACTCTTTATGGGGTGGCAGTGGCAGTGGGCTCCTCCCCACTTCACCCTCCCAAGTTGTCTTGCTGCTGCCTTCATGGTGATGCTGGGTGCAACCCCAGCTGGGTCTCAGGTCTCTTGGGCTCCCTCGGTCCTCAGTTGGGATGGGGCAGGGACAGGCTGTCCTCCTGCCCTCTGGGGGTAGAGCTACCCACATTGCCCAGAGGGAGACCCAGGGAAGGCTGGGCCTGTCTGGTGCTATGGACATCCTAGGAAGAGCCAGAGCTCCAGGTGCGGTCCTCCTTCTTCTTCCTAAGGCCTAGCTTAGAAACCTCCTCATTGCAAAAACAACAACAACAAAAAACCTCCTCAGCTGATCACCTCCCATTGTCCACCCAGGACTGTTGGGGTCTAGCCAGAAGGCTGGTGTTCAGGTTAGCCCGGAGTGTGAGGTACTGGCTGGACCAGCCCATCAGCCATAACAGCCTTTGGAGGTGAGGCTGGGGAGGAGGTGAGACTCCCTGATGCTCGGAAGCCCGTCCTGAGGACTGGCCGCCGCAACCTGATTTAGGGAATTGCTTTTGGTTAGCTGGCCTCAGTGGGGCAGGAAGAAGCTGCTGGCAGCACAGTATGACATGTGCCTGTGCAAGCAGAGCCCCTCGCACACCACCACGCAGGACCAGAAACCATCCACCTGGGCCGAGCATCGCTCCTAGGCACCTGACTGCACAATGTCAGGGCCATGACTCTTACAGCTGCTCTTCAGCCCTGACCCCACAGCCCTGAATGATGACACAGTTCAGCAGGACTCATGTTTCTCAGGAAGCTATGGCCCACAGCCCAGGCACAGCACCCATAGCTCTCTAGTTCTGGGAAGAAGTTCTAGAGGTGGAAGGTGTGGAGCTTCTCCAAGTTCCTGAAGATGATGCCACACGATCCTTGTGGGTCCTAGAAGGTCCCCTCTGCATCTCTGGGAAGAAGTTGTCGATGACATATGCCAAGGACCTGATGCCCTTCTTCTCTGTGGAGATCACCTCCACCATCAGATGGCTGCAGAGAAAGAGCTGGGTGGCATTGGGACCCCTATAGTCCCAGGCTTTATTCCATGTCACAAGATACTTTATTAAAACAAAAATAAGCTGGGCATGGTGGTGCATGCCTGTAATCCCAGAACTCTGGGAAACTGAGGCAGAAGGACCACAAGCTCATGCCTAGCCTGGGCAGTTTGGTGACTGAATGCAACCCTCTCTCAAAATAAAAATAAACAATAAAAAAAGGGCCAGGGATGTAGCTCAGTAAAGGCCCTGAGTTCAATACCCATTACTGCAATTAAAAAAAAAAAAAAAGAAAGGCTGAGAATTCAGAGGAATAAGCACACACATGCACAATAAACAGAAATCTTCCCAATTTTTCTGTCTCCAGCAATGACTTTCAAGTGAATCCCATACTGTCCCTTATCCATTGCTTGGAGTTACTCCCCTTTGATGTACAGTAGCATTGTGAGAAATGTCATTTATCATATGAAGCATTTCTTTTTTTTTTTTGTCCCAGGGATGGAACTTGGGTCCTTGTGCTTGTGGAGGAGGTGGTGGAACCACTGAGCTAAATCCCTGGCACATGAAGCATTTCTATGTCATTGATCATGGCCTTTGGAAACTTAAAGGGGCTGCTTCAGGCTCCTTGGTCTGGATGGGCCACTCTAGTGTGCCACTCCACCTGCACACTTCCTGTGGCAAGGCCTCTACAGAGAAGGCTGTGGTGGAAATGTATGTGAGGAAGTGGATTTTGATCCTATTTACTGCCAACCTAGCCATTATTTCCAAAGAATTAGCTAAGTTATAACTTCAACCCAAGAGGTCAAGCTAGAACTGGCAGCTGGAGGGGATCTGAGGCTGAGAGAACAACTGATCATGGCCCAGGACAGCCAGAGGTGGACTGCACAGGGGGCGGCCCTGGAAAGATGGCCATCCATGGAGCCTGGCGTCCCCCTAGACAGGGTTTTCCTGCCTCAACATGGGTTATGGGGAAGGGCTGCAGACCAGAGGTGGTGGGGCCTATATGAGACCCTGCAGTATGTCCTCCTAGTAGGTCCAGCACAGAGTGGGCTCCATCTCCACAGTGCTGGGCATAGTTCACCAGGGCTGCCAGAGAGAAGGTGAGGGTGGGCTGGATGGAGCTGAGTATGCAGTCAGCAAGGGAGTCCCTCTCCTGCAAAACAGCTATGCTGGGGTCACATAACCCACAAGGAGCTTCCCAAGTTGAGGGTTTTTTGTCTGTTTGTTTTCTTGTCAAAACACATGCTAAGGATCCAAAAACAGCTGTTTGCTGTTCATAAAGACAGGGTGCTCAGAGTGTGGCTTTTCTGGGTATGGACCCACTCGGTCAGTCTTGGCGGCCCCCAAGACAGGCTGCATCCTTACAGAGACTCCTGGTGGGGAAGCCTTTTGTCCCCTGAGGAAAACCTCCAGAAGGACCTCAATTGCCATCAGTTCCCCTGGGACCATACTACCCAGGGATGGTCACTGGGGCCCAGGAGAGGAGATGAGTTGACGTCAGGTCAGATAGGCTGCCGCCACTCACCTTGGGCTCATTTTCCTGCCCCCAAACTGCCTCCTTTCCTCCCCTCTCCAGTGCAGAGGGTACCTCTGGAGCTCACTGGGTCTGTGCTTTTTCCTGCAATGCAGCATCAATCAAGGTACTGCCTATACTCCTGTCTCATGGATGAAGGGAAGCCATCCTCCATCTCACATCTCACTCAGTCTTCCTATACAGCGCAATCCTAGTGATACCAAAGGGGATAGGCAGACTTTTTCTGCCATTATTTGTGTTTACTTGTTTTCAAATTGGAAAAACATTAAAAGCAACTAATGATGCAAAGTACACCTGTGGTCACAAATGCCAGAGTAAGTTCCCTTTGGTGAGCTGGAGAACTTTTTCCTTTTAAGGCATGGCAATTCAAACATTACAGTTTTATACGTGTGATTGTCCTTGAAGAGATAATGCTACCTGCATGGCCAGAGCACAGCAGCAGGACTCCTGCTGAGTGGCCTGCACCCACAGCTCAAGGCAGGGGGACGTTGAGCAGCCTGTGCCTCAGCCAAGTGTCTCAAACTTCAAAAACACACATCATGAAAGTGGTCCAGGGGCTGTGTCAAAGTGAGTGAATGGTTTTCTTGATAGAAATAATGACCAGGAATCATGGGTTGAGGGGGCTGGTGAAAAGCCCCCTCATCCTTCTGTCCCCAAATCCCAAAATTGCTTGGCAACCCTGTTAGTGAAACTTCTGCTGAGACTCAGAATGCCTCTCTCCCCACTGCTCCTTTGGTCCCTCCTGCAGAGGAAACACACTCTAGATGGCTCACATTTGCAGCAAAAATCAAGCATTCACATTCTACCTAGAGTTTCTCTTTCAATAAGATAAAAGCTGAGCCCTGACCAAGTCAGATTTATCCCAGGGATGCAAGGATGGTTCAACATTTGTAAATCAATAAATGTAATACACTAATACACTATATTAACAGAGCCAAGGACAAAAAGCATATGATCATCTCAATAGACGCAGAAAAAGCATTTGACAAAATCCAACACCCATTCATGATAAAAACCCTACAGAAAATTGGAATAAAAGGTCCTTATCTCAACCTGATTAAGGTTATCTATGAAAAACCAACAGCCAACATCATACTAAATGGTCAAAAACTGAAAACTTTCATTCCAAAATCAGGAACAAGACAAGGATGCCCACTATTGCAACTCTTGTTCAATATATTTCTGGAAACATTAGCCACACCAATTAGAAAAGAGAAAGAAATAAAAGGAATAAAGATAGGAAAGGAAGAAGTTAAACTCATTATTTGCTGACGATATGATACTTTACATAGAAGACCCAAAGAACTCTACCAAAAGACTTCTAGACTTAATCGACAGATTCTGTAGAGTAGCTGGATACAAGGTCAACACCCAAAAAAACAATAGCCTTCTTTTTTTTGGTACCAGGGATCCAACTCGGGACCTTGTGCTTGCAAGGCAGGCAGTGGAACCACTGAGCTAAATCCCCGGCCCCAATAGCCTTCTTATACACAAATAACAGACTCACTGAGAGAGAAGTTAGGGAAACAATTCCTTTTACAGTAGTATCCCTGAAAATGAAATACCTAGGAATCAATCTAACAAAGGAAGCAAAAGACCTCTACACTGAAAACTACGGCATTCTGAAAAAGGAGATCAAGGAGTATATAAGAAAATGGAAAGACATCCCTTGTTCCTGGGTAGAAGAACCAATGTGGCGAAAATGGCTATACTTCCAAAATTACTATATAGATTTAATGCAATGCTGACTGAAATTCCAACAATATACTTCACAGAACTAGAGAAAACAATCCAAAAATTCATTTGGAACCAGAAGAGACCTAGATAAGCAAAAGCAATTCTAGGCAACAGAGACATGGCTGGGGGTGTCACAATCCCCAACTTGAAACTATATTACAAAGCTACTGTGATAAAAACAGCATGGTACTGGCAAAGAAACAGACCTGAGGATCAATGGAATAGATTAGAAGATGCAGAAACAACTCCAGACACACTCAGCCACCTCATTTTTGACAAAGGAGCCAACCACTCTCATTGGAGGAAAGATAGCCTATTTAATAAATGATGTTGGAAAAACTGGATTTCAACATGCCAAAGATTAAAACTAGACCCATACCTATCACCATGCAGTAAACTAAGATTGAAGTGGATTAAAGATCTAAATATTAAAACAGAAACACTAAACTTGCTGGAAGATGAGTTAGGTAGACTCTCTTGAAGACATTGACATAGGAAAAGACTTTATGAACAAAACCTCAGTAGCATGGGAAGTAGCACAGAGAATCAACAACTTCGATCTCATTTTATTAAAAAGCTTCTGCACTGCAAGAGAAACCACCAACAGACCTAACAGACAACCTACAGTATGGGAGAAAATTTTTAGCAGCTGTACCTCAGACAAAGGTCTACTATATAGAATATATAAAGAATTGAAAAAAATCAGACCCCCCCCAAATTCAAAGACCCAATTCAAAAATGGGCATCTGAAATGAACAGACATTTCTCAGACAAAGAAGTAAAAGCAGCAAATAAACATATGAAAAAATGTTTAACATCACTGGTCATTCGAGAGATGCAGATGAAAACAACACTGAGATTCCACCTCACCCCACAAAGAATGGCTGCTATCAAGAAATCAGCCAATAACAAATGCTGGCGGGGCTGTGGGGAGAAAGGAACCCTGCTCCATTGTTGGTGGGAGTGCAGACTGGTGCAACCACTGTGGAAATCAGTATGGAGATACCTCAAAGAACTAGGACTGGAGGTCCCATTGGACCTAGATATTCCTCTGCTGGGTATCTTCCCAAAAGAATTAAAAGAATCATACCACAGCACAGTTTGTAATACTAAAGCTTGGAAACAGTCCAAGTGCCCATCAACTGGAAACTAGATAAAGAAGATGTGGTTTTTTGTTTTTTTTTTTTTAAATAAAATGGAGTACTACTCAGCCATAAAGAACAAGAAACTAGGGCCAGGGATTTAGCTCAGTGGTTCCGGCACTGGCCTCACAAGGGCAAGGTCCCGAGCTCGAGTCCCAGTACCAAAACAAAAAAGAAGAATGAGAAACTAGAAACATTTATAGCTAAATGGATGTGTATTGAGGACATACTCAAGTGAAATAAATAGGACACACATGTGTAAATACTGACTAGTTTCTCTGATGTGAGAAACTGAAAGTATAAATAAGGATTAAAATGATTAAAATGAATAATTGATAATTTGAAATAGGAAGAAAAGGTCCAAGTGGGAAGGGGAAGTGGGAGGGGAAGGGGAAAGGAAAGAAGGGAAAGGAAAAATTATGAGAAAAGGAAAAAATGGAAACAAAGTCTTTGTAAATAGGGAAGGGTGGAGGGGGTGAAGGGGGGGCAGGGGAATGCGGAAAAAATGAGAACCAAGATACATCATGCACAGGTACAAGCACCCAATGATAAATGTAAAAGTATTGTATTCCTAAAATGTACCAATAAAAGAATTTAAGCAAAAAACAAACAAAAAAAGATAAAAGCTGAGATTTCCAGGAAGATGGCAGAACAGTAAGCAGCAATAAATCAGCCTCTCCAAGATTTGGAATCCAGACAGTAGAAAACAAAAACTTCGGGCAGAAAAGGAGGGAGATGGATCCTCGGGACCCAGAAAATTTCTGAAGGGAAAACTGGAGCCTACAGGGAAGTCAGACCACAGTACCGAAAAAGTAAGGCACAAATCTGTACTTTCTCCCCAGCTCCTGGCTTGTGAGAGAAAGGAAGATTAATCTACAGGGACACAGTGAAAGTGGGTGTCGCCAAAGGTCTTCAGGGAGAGGCACACCAGTGGAATAGAGCAGTGGATGCCACACACTACAACAGCTGGTGAGTTGTCAAAAGCAAATCTACATAATTTTGGGGAAAATCATTTCACATTTAAAATTATGATTAGGCCTAGTTTTCTTGCCTACAGGGCAGCTACAGCATGTGGAGACAATTCCATTTTCTTCTCCAGTCAGAGCTAAACCCTCAATGGTCCTGTGATACTGTGATGCTCCAGGGCAGGATTACACCAGCTGAAGACATCCTGGGGAGGAACAAAATCTCCATCGGCATAGTTCCTCATTGTTCTAGGAGTTTTGCTGCAGCTACCCACGAGTCATCTTTTACATTTGGTACTCCAGGTACTGGAGTCCTGCCCTCTGAGCCACATGTTACATTTGTTTCTGGGGGCTTGGGTCTTTGCTGCCCAGAGCAGCACTGATCAAGCCCAAAGCTCAACTTCTTCTCTAAGTCTCATTTTTCTATCTTTTCTAATTAATTAATTCATCTTGTGCTGTCATGGTTTACAGGAGACTAGGATTTACTGCAGATGTTCTAATAATGTTCCTTACAGTGAGTGACTTCAGTCTTAGCATTCTCCATGTCCCCTGGAAAGAGTGTTTGGTTGGGTGCCATTTTAGGGAGGGGCCAACTGGACCTGGGACTCCGAGCAGCCGTGGGTTGGCTTCACCTCAGGGCTCCCAGGGTTAAACCACCACAGTGACTGGGTGAGGGACAACTGCAGTAGACATCCATGGTCAGGGACCCATGTTCAGGCCGGCAAGAAAACTCAGAGTGTTGTAAGCTAAATGACTTGGGCCTCTTTCCCTCAGCCAGAGGTGAGGTTCAGACGGAATCATTGTGGATTTGAAAGTCCCAAACCGGCACAGCACCCTGATCCTATTCCCAGCTTAATGGGATTATCCAGCATGGATTTGGGATCTGACTGCCTTGTCTACCAGCAAGAGCAGAGTCGTGCCTTAAATTGGACACTGCCACAAAACTGCAGACTCTAGAAAATAACCACGGGCTTGAAATCACAGAGAAATTTCTCTTCTTTTTCTTTGTCATTGGTCTTTTTAAAAATTTTAGTTTGTTTAGTTTTTTTGCAGAATGTTTTTTTTTCGTACCAGGGATTGAATTTAGGACCTTGCACTTTTGAGGCAGGCAGTGGAACCACTGAGCTAAATTCCCAGCCCATTGTTTAGTTTTTTTAATTGCTTGTTTTTGTTTCTTTGTGAGTGTGAATATTGTTTTTAGGATTTTTTATTTTGTTCTTATTTTCATTTTCTCCTTTCCTTCCCTCCCATCTTCTTCACTAGCTTCCTGGGGCTTAGGTAATTTTCATTTTTCCTTCAGTCTTACTTCTAATCTTTTTCTTCTTTCATTCTTCTATTTTTTTCTTCTCTCTTTTAAATTTTCTCCCCTTAGGGTAAAATTGTTTTATTCAATGATTATGTACTGTATATAATTTTATGATTTGTCTTAGATTTTGTTTTTTGGTTTTTTTTGTACTGGAGATTGAACTGAGGACCTTGCACTTGCAAGGCAATGGTGCTACTGAGCTCAATCTCCTGCCCTTAGATTTTGTTAGATAACTATAAATCTTGTACCTAGGGTTAAAGATGGCAAATTATTAGTCGTCAGAGTTTGTCATTTTCCAGTCTGTATTTGAAACTGTTGTTAGTACTGATTGTACTACTTTAGCCAAAGTGACATAGTAGTTGTGATCAATTGATCTTAATTGAATGCCATAACCTAGATTGTCTGGGGTTATAAACAATACTGTAGCCTGATACCAAAGAACTTTGTGCTAGGCCAAACAGGCTGCAACCTTTCATTACTAAAAAACAGAGGAGGCAGGATCCTGGGAAAGACTCAAAGGCCAAAAGCCATCTATATCTAGAAGGCACTTCCTTAAGAGGTCTTGATATTAATAATAAATCTGCCTACTATAGGCAATGTACAGGCCTCAAAGCAGAAAAAAAAATCACCAAAAACAAAACAAAGAAGGAAAAAGAGAGAAAACATGGAAGCAAAATGCAACCCAACACCCCCAACTCACTCAAGGCAAATCCACGAGGCATTGAGGTGGAAGAAAAGAAAAGCTACACAGCCGAACTTTCTGAAATAGCAGTAGTAGAAATAACAAAACAAATGAATAACTCTCTTGATGAAACCAAAACAGAAATAATTACACAGATAGTTAGAGATGCTGACCATAATTAAGTGAAACTAGAGTAGATACAGATTAAAAAAAATAAAGGAGCTTAGGAAATACAGGGAAACCATGAATGCCCAACATATGATAGAATTGGATGGACTCCAAACACTGAGCCTTGAGCTGGAGAACAGTGTTTACCAGCACACCAGCCAGTTTTATGAGTGAAGCTATGGCTACGGATTCTCCTGTAAGACCCAGTAGATGTACTGGTGGAGTTGTGGTTCGCCCTCAGGATGTCACAGAGCAGTCCTACATGGAAAGTGTTGTGACTTTTCTGCAGGATATTGTGCCACAGGCTTACAGTGGATCA
Source organism: Heterocephalus glaber (assembly GCF_000247695.1). The sequence continues at coordinate 16,245 of NW_004624751.1, read as the reverse complement.
CCTCTAACTGAAGAAAAGGAGAAAATTGTTTGGGTCAGATTTTAAAATGCAGATTTAAATGATACATCAAGAAATCTGGAATTTCATGAAATACATAGGACTGGGACTGAATCACCATTGTCGGTTATGATTTGCTACAGTGATGGAATGCAGGTCTGGAGCATCCCTATTAGTGGAGAAGCTCAGGAGCTCTTCTCTGTTTGACATGGCCCAATTTGAGCTGCTAGAATCTTACCTATTCCACAGTTTGGCACTCAAAAGTGTGATAACTTTGCTGAAAAAAGACCCCTACTTGGAGTTTGTAAGAGCACTGGATCTTCAAGCACAAGCCCATCTTACTGCCGTGTGGATCTATATTCACTTCATACTGGGGAGATGGTCAAGTCCATTCAGCTTAAAAGACCTATTTATGATCTTCACTGCAACAAGTGGATTCTTGTACTGTTACAGGAGAAAATTGCTGCCTTTGATAGCTGTACTTTTGCAAGAAAATTTTTTGTTACAAGTTGTTATCCTTGTCCTGGGCCAAACATGAGTGCTATTGCTCTGGGGTGCCATTGGCTTGCTTATGCAGACAATAAGCTGATTCGATGTCATCAGTCCCGTGGTGGAGCCTGTGGAGACAGCATTCAGTCCGACACTGCCACAGTCATTAGTGCTGCTAAAACATTGAAAAGTGGCCTGATAATGGTTGGGGCAGGCACGGTGCCCTCAGGTGTGCCAGGAGATGCTGTTACTGTCCATAGTAACTCCTGGCGGAGTACTCTGGTCCCAGGCATCATCACAATTATTGACACTGAAACAGTTGGATTAGGCCAGGTGATTGTGAGCAAAGACTCTGATGGTGATGGCATTGTGGCTCACTTCCCTGCCCATGAGAAACTAGTGTGCTGCATGGCTTTTAATACAAGTGGAATGCTGTTAGTCACAACAGATACCCTTGGCCATGACTTTCATGTCTGACCCAGACTTGGTCCTCATCACAAAGTGCTATCCACCATCTGTACACTCTTCACAGGGGTGAAACTGAAGCCAAAAGCTGTTTTTGATGTATTTACCGTACGCCACCTTATGTCTGTCACTCTAGGTGATAGCCTGTTGACCCCATCCTATTTATTGGATTGTCCATCCTTTCTCAACAGTCTAAAGTACTGTTTCTCTTCAATTTCCACCAAAGCAAATGACTGTAATAAAATGAAACATCTTAAATACTGTATATAGAAATCAGTGAGTTCAAAATGATACATAACAAAAAAATTGGGTAGTTTGTTATTATTGTGAATATTGATAAAGTATCTACCATTTATCCTGCCTTTCTTCTATCAAGTTAATAATAAAACCAGATGGTTAATGAGAGAACATTTTCTGTTGAATTACAACATAATAAAATAACTATTAGAAAATAATTGTTTTCAATTATGGACCTACTCAATAATCATCTGTGTTGGGTTTTAGCTGACGAATCTTAGCCTTACTCAAGTGGAACAATCATGTATTGTGTGCTCACCAACATGATGTAATAGGGCATGTACATCATCAATGAATTACTCTTGCCCAGCACTTTAAATTCAACCTATATCTAATTCAGCTTCTAAGTATAATTAGCACTCTACAGAAAATACATCAATGTGTGCCAAATTAAACAACATCATCAGAATGCAGATAGCCAGTTCTAAAATGTAGGAAGTTCTATAGTATATAAATGTGATCTAGGTGGTGGCTCACACCCATAATTCCAGCACTTGGGAGGCTGAGGCAGGAGGATTGCCACAAGTTCAAGGCCAGTCTGGGCTACATGTAAGTTCAAGACCAGCCTGAACTACATAGCAAGACCTTGTCTCAACCATCAACCCCCAAAAGTGACCTAGTTTCTTTAACAAGTAATTGTAATGGGAAAATAAAAGTTGGTTTGTAGTGGAGGAAGGGCATAGTGTAGACTTCATTTGCATCCTTTCTCACACAAACCCAGATTAAAAAGATATTTTTCATATAAATGGTTATGTATTTATTTTGTAATGGGGATTAAACCCAGGTCCCTGAGCTACATTCCCAACCCTTTTGTTTTTATTATTATTTTTATTTTGAGGCAGCTTTTTGCTACCTTTCTCAGGATGGACTTGAAGTTCATCCTCATGCCTCAGCTTCCCACAGTGCTGAGATTTTTTTTTTGCTTATTAAATGATTAAAGAATTTAAAGTCTTTATCTTTTAGTGAAACAGTATTGTAAGTGACACAAAGATAATCTGGAATTTAAAGTAAAATAACCTAGCAGTAGAGGAGGTATGATGAGGTAATGTAACAATTGACACAAGAAAAAGGAAGGATGGTCCTGTTGATTACAAGAGATATGTGAAACACATCATGTGAATGGAATTTGTGAACTTTGTACCCTAAGTTAAACAGAAAATGAAGAGACATTTTTGAGATACTTGGAAAACATGACCCAGGATCTGGGACTCACATGATACTTATTAAGTATTATTGACCTGCTGGGTGTGTAATTATATTGTAGTTTTGTTGTTTTTAAAAAATCTTTATATGTTAGGCATATAACCTAAAGTATTAACAGGTCAAATCATATGATATTTTTAATTCATGTTAAAATTTTCCATCGAAAAGTGACATAAATTCATAAGATTTGCAATGTGTTGATAATTATTGAAGATTGGTGATGTCCATATAATGTGGTACATTGTACTATTCTGTAGATGTTTTGAAATGTCTCTAAAAGAATGTAAAAATAGAACTGGATGCCATAAAACAGATTCAAACAGATATACAAGAGATTAAAAATTCTGTTGAAAGTATATACAGCAAAATCAACCATACTGAAGATAGAATATCAGATCTATAAGACAAGGTTGCAGTTGGCAACCATCAAATGAAAGACTTCTTAAAAATAGTAAGAGACCATGAAAAATCAATCCAACAGCCACTAGATGATGTAAAGAAGAATAATATAAAATTAATTGGAATAAAAAATCAAAAGATAGCAAAAAGGACACCAGAAACTTGTTCATAGAAGTAATAGCAGAAAACTAACAAGCATGGAAAAAGAATGTGACATACAGAAAATGAGGCATAAAGAACTCCTAATAGCCATGATAAGAAAAAAACTACACCAAGGTATATAATAGTCAAGATTCCAGAAATTCCACATAAAAACAGAATACTACATACTGTTGGAGAAAAGAAACAAATCACCTATAAAGTAAAGCACATCAGAATCACAGCACAAACACAAACACGAGCACAACACAAACCCCTAAGTCAAGGATAGCTTGGAGCAAAGCATTTCAAGCCCTAAAACAAAACAACCTCCAACCCAGATTAATGTACCCCACAAAACTATCTTTCAAAATTGATGGAAAAATAAGATACTTCCACGATAAAGAACACCTGAAGAAATTCATGACCACCAAACCAGCACTACAAAAAGTTCTGAAAGATATTCTAGAAAAAGACAATGAAAACAATTTCAAGAGTCCCAATATAATGAATCCACCAGGCAAGACAAGCAATTAAACAGAGGAGAAAGAAAGGGAACCAACAAAAGGAAAATATAATGACAAGGATAAGTCAATACATATCAGTGACAATAATCAATGTGCATGGTCTCAGCTCACCAATCAAAAGAAACAGATTGGCAGAAGGGACCAAGAAACAAGGTCCAACAGTACACTGCATACCAGAAACACATTTAACACAAAAAGAAATCCATGGACTGAAAGTCAAAGGATGAAAAACAATATTCCATAGGGGCTGGGGATTTAGCTCAGTGGTTCCACTGCCTGCCCTGCAAGTGCAAGGACCCGAGTTCAATCCCTGGTACCAAAAAAACACAAAAAAACAAAAAACAAAAAAACAAAACAATACTCCATGCAACAGGAACCTGGAAAAAAGCAAGGGTAGCTATTCTATTTGCAGACAAATGGATTTCAAGCCAAGATTGATCAGAAGAGACAAAGAAGTCACTACATACTTGTTAAGGGAACAATCTAAGAGGAAGAAATAACAATCATAAATATATATACATCAAATACAAGCACATACCACTATATAAAATAAATATTAATAAACATGAAATATCAAATAAGCAACATAGTTGCAGAAAAAGAGACCAAGAGGAGGTATTTGATTGAGTCATCAGATGAAAAAACAGCCTGCCCAGAGCTCTATGAATTGAAACAGTATATGAAATCACTTAGGTTTTAAGAACTGAGGGAGGTACCTTTTGGTAGGTCAGAATTTTACAGCAACTAGCAAACGAGGAATCCTGATAGGCCCAGGTTTTTTACCAATAGTCCTGAGGATACCCAGGTGAAAACTTCACTAATGAGTGTGTTTAATATCAAGTAAAGGCAGAGATCAGGAGAGTCAGGAGGCCACCCACACCTTCTTACTGGCTAATGTACATAATGAGGTGAGCTATGCCTTGGAACCTGCCCTTCTTGAGTTGAACCTTTTCTGAATCGCCTTCACAGCAGCCGCAAGACTGTGTGCTTGAGTACTAGAGGAGCCCCACTCCCCATGCAGCCTTGAGGGTGGGGATGCCGGGCTGGGAACATGCAGAGAGCATCTCTTCACACATTGGGCTGCAGAAGGATGCATGCAGAGGCTCAGGAAGGACAGGAGTCATTGCAGAACTCACAGAAGTCCAGCTACCTGGGCCTGGAGACCTGCCCCCAACTGAGGGCCAGCAGATACATCCGACCCTGCAGACACTGTGTCTGCTTGAAAGTCCCACAAGGGGACCTTACCAAGACAAAAATAGCCCTGCCATCTGTGTAGGCTTCTCACAGGGCACTACAGACCCAGATGAGCAGCAGGGCTCAGCATCAGCCCTGGTCTGGAAGTGTGTTGAGTGAATCTTTCCAGAGTGATCTCCCATTCCATCCTGCCTTGTGCTGGTGAGCAGGAAAGCTGATTCAATTCCAGTAGCTCCAGTTCCAAACAACTCCAGCTGGCAGCTTGACCAGCAATATGAGAGGAGAAAGGGGCTCCGAATGCTGCTCTTCTTTGAGGGACACATGGCCCACGAACACACAGGGAGAAGTTCAGATTGGCACAGGGAGTCGATGCCTACTCTTGTCTGCATGTTCAACCACCTCAGCACAGAGACAATGAGACAATCCTTTGTTTCTTGTTAGGAATTTATAAAATTTTCTGATTGGTTGACATATCTATGACTATGTGTGTGTGTTTCTTTTAAATTTTTTTTTAAACAGGGTCTCACTATGTACTTCAGGCCGCCCTTGAACTCATGGCAATCCCCCTGCCTCAGCCTCCCAAGTGCTGGGATTACAGATGTATGCCACCATGCCTAGCTAAATTATTTTTCTTGTTATTCATTTTTATTTTTTATTGCTCTTTTTCTCCTTTCTCCCTCCTTCTAATACTTACATTTTTTATCCTCTCTTGCTCATTTTTTTGGGGCCTTCACTTTTTATTTTCTTCTGCTTTTTCTCTTTTCACTTTCGGTATACTCTTACTTTCTTTTCCCTGTTTTCTTCTTTCTTAATTGCATTTTTATCAACTTTTAAAACATGTTACTTTGTGTTATTTCTGTCCCTGCCATTCCTGTTGTTAACATTGTGGATGTTGCAGTTATACTTGGTTTTTACTTTATTACTGTGTCTGGTTTCCCACTATTTGTCACAGTTACGGTTATTCCTTTCCCCATTGCTATGTGGATTTGAGGCCTGAGCAGGTCACTTCAGGTATTTAGAGTAGGTGCTCTGACACTGAGGTACACGCCCACCCCAGCTAAGAGACAGGATACTTTGCTTCACTCACAACCCAGCCCTTCTTGAACTTCACCAAATATTTTAATTCAAAGAATAGGTATTGAAACCCAGACAATGACTGTAGCCTTTTGACAAATACCTGAGGCTCAGCTAGTTACAACTGGGCTTGTCAAGTGCAGAGTCATGAATTACACTGACTTTGTAATCAGTGAAGCTGTGTTTGTGCCTCAGTTCAGCTCATAGTTGCTGCCCTTCTTGCTGCATGCCCTGGCTCTTTGAATCTTCTCTGGATATGAGAGCTGCCAGATAGGGGAATCCTTTATTTTCCTTGCTCATTATTTGAGCTAAGTTTCATTTATCTAAGAGTTTTTTCTTTTTAAGATTAACCATGGGATAATAAAATTTTATTTCAATGTGATTAGAAGTTGGAGATGTTTAGTGTTTATAGTCCACATCTGTAAGTAATCTACTAATGCTGGGTGTGGTGGTGCCTGTAATCCCAGATACTCAGGAGGCTGAGGCAGGAGGATCACAAGTTCAAGGCCAGGCTGGGCAATTTAGGGAGGATGGGGTGGAGATGTAGCTCAGTACAAGACCTTGGGCTTATTCCCCAGTATCCCCCCCTCACAAATCTAGTATTTTCAGTAAAATTTTCATTATAGTTTATGAAGCATATTATATTTTAAGATTTTGCCTTCAAAACAGTTAATAATTTGAACAAAAATGAAAACAAAAATTCAGTGGTTAGCATTTATAAAAATAAATTTCAGGGAAACAAAAAGTATATGTGGTGATCTAGCAAAGTTATACACAAAAGTCTCACTATTTGTTTTTAAAAATTTGGAAAAAGAATAATCTTAAAATAGCAACATGTAGTCTTGAGTTTTGAAGTCCCTCTCACTGATTTGGCACAGAAAGAAGAGCTGGCAGGAGCCAAGGATTCCCTGCTGGACATCTCTGCCAAAGACAAGATTTTGGTGGAAAAGAAGTAGAGTTCTGTGCACAAAGATGGGTGGTGCTGACCTCCCTGATGCCAGCAGGCCGAGAGTGCAGAGGGAGGCAGCCCTACTTGGAGGTCCAAGGTGGCTCTAGGGACCTGCCAAGGATAGGGACCTGTAGTCCATGGTGCTTTGTGTTCGACAGACAGCTGCCTGGAGGGATCAACACACAGTGCTGGGTCTTGTCTCTCCTCAGCACATGAGAAGCCTCCTTCCATGGACTTGGCCCTTGTTCAGGATTCAGTCCTGGGCAGGTTTGGGCATAAGCACCCTCCAGCATCATTAACCTCAGGTCTCACCTTCCTGCTAAGCTTGCCCTAGGCCTCGCTGAGACCGGAGCAGCAAGACTATGGGGTACAAGTAAGGAAGGGTCCAGATGTGTGGAGAGAGGCCAGGATGGACAGCAGCCTGGTGGGGAGAGGGCACCCCACAGTCAGCAACCAGGGTCAGGTTATGGTGAGTGGCAGGGTGTAGCATTGGTGTTGGGTGTTGGATTAGAGTTTAGGGTTTGGGCTTGGGTTTAGTCTTTATGGGTTAAGGTAAGGATAGGGTTAGTTTTATGTTAATGTTAAGGTTTGTAAGTGTTAGTGTTGGAGTTTGTGTTATGCTTGCCACATGCCACAGTGTGAGAATGTGCTTCACTGCATGCCATCCTACTGAGTTGCTTCATGGGAGGAGGAGGAGGAGGGGCTCTGACCCTGTGACTCAGTTCCACATTTTGGATGTATACCGGAGAAGCCAATCTTCTTGCTAGTAAACCAGCAGCCCAGCAGTATGAAGAGGGAACCCACATACTGCCTACAAGCCAAAAAAATCTGAGGGAGGAGAGGAGTGGATACAATAGTTCTTAGGATACAATAGTTCTGAGGGCTAGGATTCAGTGTATTGTTAGGTTTATCATCTGCAATTAGGTTAGGTTAATGCTCTGCGAGAAAATCAATGGATTTTTTTTATAGGATAATGCAACCCTTAGGGCCACTTCACTTTCACCACCTGCCCTTCCTGGGAGAAAAATTCCTTTTCTTTTTGGAAACAGTTTTCTTTTTCTGGAACTCACTTTGGGACAATTCATCATTGCCATGACCTTGACAGATGTAAGGAACACATTCATTTTTGTTTGAATGCTTGTCTTCAGTTCTTCTAGATAACTACCTAGGAATGGAAACATAAAGCAGTATAGCAAATGTATACTCAACTTTTTTTTTGGTACTGGGGATCGAACTCGGGTCCTTGCGCTTGCCCAGCAGGTGACGAAACCACTGAGCTAAATCCCCAGCCCTGCTCAACTTTTTGAGGATATGGCAAACTATTTTTTAACACAAACTGCACCATGTATAAGGGCCAGCACTTGTTACCTTAAATTATATGGATGATAGGGGCTGTACTAAGGGAATCTCACTGTGGTTGTCATTTGCATTTCCTTAATGGCTGAGATCTTAAGCATGTTTGTATTTAAATTGATTTTAATACATGTGTGAGCTATGGGTCTGGATTTAACCTTCTGCATTGGGACCACCAGTTTTCCCAGCATAATTTGTTGAAGAGGCTGCCTTTCCTCCAGGGTATTGTTTGGGCCCCTTTTGTCCAAAATCCAGTGGGTGAAAGTGCCTGAAAGCATTTCTTCATTCTGAATTCTATTGTGTTGATCA
>NW_004624750.1:28475283-28505965 GCF_000247695.1 Heterocephalus glaber | reverse complement strand
GACCCTCGTGTGTTTACATCGGAAACGGCTCCTTGGTGGTCTTTGGGGACTTTGCGATCTGGGCACAACAGAGTAAGTTTCTGACCATAATATCCAGTAAATCCCTCTTTAAAGTGGGATTTTTTTGTTTTGTTTTGTGGATCATGATCACTAGACGAGTGTTTTTACTATGGTTCCTGCCCATAGCTTTTCCTTCCACAGAAACGAACAACGAACAGGACATCGACCACCTTGTCCGTCACTGGCCAGTCTCCTCTTGGAGATATTTTAGGTGCCTCTTAGCGTTAGCAGGCCGGTGATCCTGGCTATCACTGTAGTGCTGCCCTAAGCTGTGTGAGGCGGACCTGGAACAGAGGTTTGGGACTCTGCACTCACTTTGGCCCTGTGTACCTTGCTGGAGTTAGCAATGTGATGTCTGTCTCATTCACATACAAGCACTCACAGATTCAACCAAACAAATACTCCCACCTGCCAACAGTGGTGGGCAAAACCACCTTCCAGCAGCCTAAAGTGTTCTGGTTTCACTGCAGTCCCACAGCTAGTATGGAAACACAGAGGCTGATCAAACCTTTTCTGGAGACTCCTTTTTGGATCTCCTCCTCAAATCGGAGCCCCTCAACCTTACCATGATTCAGAGGTCTGCCAAATGCTGTTTGGTCCTCACCATGTGAGCCCTCCTCAGGCAGCCAGCTGGAGTGTCTCTGCTGGTCATACGGGGAGACTCCCACATGACAGGGAATATTCTGTTCCTGCATGCTCAGCAGGAGCTCATCATCCCAGCAGCTGAATTCCCCTGCTCTGCCTGTGGGGGAGGCAACCAGCCACGAGTGACTGTGCCAGGCCCCAGGGCTTCCCTGCCAATGCACCAAATGAAGCAGGAAATAGTGAGGACCCCAGCACAGATAACTCTAACATGAAAATAGGAGCAAAAGAGGTTTTTAATGATACCCGCGGCTCAGCGAGTGACTCCTGTCGGTTTCCAGAGCTGCCGGCATCATTAAAAGCTGCTTTTGCTCCTATCTTCATGTTAAAGAGTTGTCTGTGCCGGGGTCCTCACTATTTCCTGCTTCACTAACACACTGAAAAATAGGTGGTAACTTCCCAAAAGACTTTCTCCTCCATCCCACCAAAACTACCATCCCAGTATTTCCTAGACTCCTCCTCCTTTCCTTCCCCTTATTTCGGGGATGCTGAGCCTTTTGTTCCTGTCAAAGGCAGTGTTTCGTCATTTAGTCACTGTTCCTTCCCACTCAGTGCTCCAAGCTGGGTGGTTTCTCCCAGATGCTGAGCTGCATCACTTCCATCACTGGACAAAATGCCCTAGTGACCTCCTGTCTTATAGAAAACACTGCACAGACCCCATGTAACTTTCCGGCTACAACTGAATCCTCTTCTCCCTTTTCAGCAAGACTTCCAGGAAAACATCCATTCTCATCCCCCTCCACATCTACACCTCTCATTTTCTTTTGAACTCTTTCCACTCTGGCTCCTGCCCTCACTCAGCTAAAACTGCATGCCCTTGATGTCTCCTATGACTCCTTGGTGCAACTCCAGTTACTGTTCTTAGCTCATCTTACTCAAACTGTCAGCAGCATTTGACTGACAAACCACTTTTTACTTCTAGAAACTTTTGTCCTTCAGCTTCTGACTACATCCTTTCTCACAGATGGCTCCTTCTCAGTTCTTCTTGCTGGCTATTTCCTGCTACATCTTTTCTAATGAGTGAATGCCCCAGACTCAGGTCCATAATCACTGGACATATTACAAGTTTCCACACACACACACAAAAAAACACTAAAAGGGCTGGGTATCTAACTCAGTGGTTCTGCCACCTGCCTCATAAGCACAAGGACTTGAGTTTGATCCCCAGTACCAAAAAAAAAAAAAGAAAAACAAGTTTCCAGCACCAAGCACTAGGTGGCCCAGTAAGTACTCTTTGTCTGTGTGGTAAATGGATGAATCCAGGAGTGATAAAACCCATGTCTCTCTTGCTAAGGCATTTGTACTAGCTTGGTATTAATAAGACCCATGATTACAAATGTGTGTCAGACTCTTGTAGTTTAATCTTCCTGGTATTTCCGATTGAGCCTAGATAGTTGCACAAGCAGGTGATGAATAGTACAGGCCTACCATGTGCCAATGCAGGGCTGGTTGCCATGTCAGAAGGAAACAAATAAAAAGCCTTCTAGTCTACTAAGACAAGGAAACAGGAGACCTACTAAATTCAATTATGATTTCCTGAATTTTGTATTTGAGCAAAGAGAAACAAATAGAATATTTCATTTTGATGGATGAAATATTCCCAAAATGTATAGAATTATGAGTGTTTTTGAAGATAGAGTGGATTGAGAAGTGCCTAACAAGTAGAGAAAACAGCAGGGGATGCACATGAGAAAAGGAAAGTACAATAAATACCAGGACAGTGAATTCTCCTCTGTGGCTGGAGGTAAAATACACAGCAAAGTCTAACGAGACAAAGGCTATTTGTTTTTTTGTTTGTTTGTTTTTGTTTGTTTTGTATATCCTTTTATTGGTATATTTTAGGTGTACAATATAATGACATTCATCGCTGCAGATATGCACCTTTACACACTCTCTTGGTTCGTATTTTTCCCCCTTCCTCTGTCCTCCCTTCAGCCCCTCCATCCCTCCGCCCTATTTACAAAGACTTTGTTTCCATTTTTTCCTTTCCCTTCTTTCCTTTCCCCTACCCCTCCCACTTCCCCCTCCCCTTTGCCCCTTTTCTTCCTATTTCACATTATCTATTATACCTTTTAGTCCTTATTTACACTTTCAGTTTCTTACACTAGAGAAACTATTTGGTATTTACACATGTGTGTCCTATTTATTTCACTTAAGAGTATGGCCTCAATGTGCATCCATTTAGCAATAAATGTCTCTAATTTCTCATTTTTGATGGCTGAGTAGTACTCCATTTTATTTAAAAAACCCACATTTTCTTTATTCAGTCTCCAGTTGATGGGCATTTGGGCTGTTTCCAAGCTTTAGCTATTACAAACTCTGCTTCTATGAACATGGGTGCACATACATCACTGTGGTATGATTCTTTTAATTCTTTGGGGAAGATAGCCAGCAGGGGAATAGCTGGGTCAAATGGGACTTCCAGTCCTAGTTCTTGGAGGTATCTCCATACTGATTTCCACAGTGCTTGCACTAGTCTACACTCCCACCAGCAGAGGAGGAATGTTCCTCTTTTCCCACAGCCCCGCCAGCATTTGTTGTTGGTTGATTTCATGATAGCAGCCGTTCTTTCTGGAATGAGGTAGAATCTCAGTGTTGTTTTCATTTGCATCTCTTGAATGACCAGTGATGTTGAACATTTTTTCATGTTTATTTGCCGTGTCTACTTCCTTGTGTGAGAAATGTCGGTTCATTTCAGATGCCCATTTTTGGATTGGGTCTTAAAATTTGGGAGGTCTGATTTTTTTTAAGTTCTTTATAGGTTCGAGATAGTAGACCTTTGTCTGAGGTACCGCTGGTGAAAGTGTTTTCCCACATTGTGGGTTGTCTCTTCACACTGATGGTGGTTTCTCTTGCTGTGCAGAGATCCCACTTGTTGATTGTTTGTGCTAGTTCACGGGCAACTGAAGTTTTGTTCATAGTCTTTTCCTACCCCAAGAGACCAAGGCTATCTGAAAACCAATTCCCAGATCTGCATTTGCCAAACCAAACCACATACCATTTTCTAGTACCCAAGTAGTCAGTGGGGAGGGGGGAGGGCGGGGGAGGGACAATGCCACAGGAAGCCACTCTCATCCAAGAAGGAAAGAGTTGCTTGGGCCCCAGTCCTGTTGCAAGGCTGTATACAGCTAGACACAGGGCAGAACCACTAGAGGAGAGAGTAAGTGCTTCACCTGAACTTTCCAGCACCTAATCTTCTGTAGAGGGTCAGGTTTGTCGCACCTGCTGTAGGCCCTGCAGATTCTCCTAGCAGCCATGCTCCCCCACAAACCTCAAGCTAGGTCCTCTGCACCTGCAGCCACAGCACAGTGGATAGAACCAGCTGAGTAAACATTGGATGCACCCCACACAACCATGGCCTCTCAAGGGCCTCGGCAGCTCAGGATGCAGAGCTGCCCCCTGGCAAGTTCACGCTGATGCCCTTTCACAGAATGCATCACATTGATTCCTTCTGTCAGCCCAACCACTGTGATTTACCTGAGTCAATGTAAAGGATCATAAGGACAGAGAGGTCCATCCCTAGTCTTCAGTCACTGAACACTAAAACAACAAGGATTCCCTCCAGGTTTCATGGGATCGGAATCCTGGAATACAGGAACTATTTTTGAGGAAACAGTTTTATCCACAAGACTCCCAGGTACCATCTTACTTCCCTCTCATTCTTCTTCAAACAACAATTTAGATCAAATAGCATAGTTGGTATAAATTTGCTGTTACATAAATGAATGCTAGAAACATACCTTTGTCTGAGTTTTGCAAATCAACAAAATTTGTCTGCAAGCTCCACTTCCCTCTGAGTGGTGAGGCAATGACCATCCTTTGAAACTCGTTTTAGCAGACTTCCTGTCTAGCAGCTTTGGAGTCTAAAGACACTACAAAGCTCAGTCTGTCAAGGTCATGCCTGAGAAGTCCACCCAGTGGCTATTGCTCCTCCTGATGTGGATGTTCAAAGGCAGGAGGTACCTGTTCTGAGATGGTCCACTCCCACGATAGGGTGATCAGTGTCAGCTTCCCTAGCAGCCTCATGCCTTCCCCAGGGCTCTTGATTTGTCTTTGGCCCCACGTGGTAGAGAGAGACAGGGTATCTCTCAACTCTCCCATTAAATGTGTCACTAATGAGGTCATACTGATAAACACTAAGGGGTCCTCATTATTTTTCTGGTTATCTCTTTATTAGAACAACCCTACTTGTTCTATGGATGTGATACTTCGCTTATCTCTGACTCATTATAGTTTATTTTTCATTCTGTTACCTCTATGTCCTCTGCATTCTTCTCTGCAGGTTTCTTTGCTCTATTTTTCACATTTGTGCAATTCTTCAAGTATCTACTAATCTCACCATTATATATAAAACGTAAAGGCTTCAGAGGTGATTGGAAAAATCTGTCAACCTGGGTTGGTTACATAACAAGCAATTGAGCAAAACTGCCCTTTTCGCTGTGAATCTCAATGTTGCTGTCTGTATCTTTTCTCCTTGTTCTAGAATTCGCCCCAGAAAAGAGCTCTTTTGGATCCTGCTGGGCTGACAGTTTTGGCTGGCAGAAATGAAGGATGAGAGGGGAGCAGGATAAAAGCTGTGATTTCTCAGAATGTGGACTGTTAGTAACCTCCCTATTTGTATTATGGCTTTGTTACCTTAGCTTTACTTTCAGCTGTGTGCTCCTTTCTTTCTTTCTTTCTTTCTTTCTTTCTTTCTTTCTTTCTTTCTTTCTTTCTTCATTCATTCAGTTTTCTGTGCCTGGCATCCAACCCACCATCTTGTTCTAGCAAATGCACTACAACTGAGATAAACTCCAACTCTTGAACTCCAGTCTCAAGTTCCAAGTGTCTGGTTCATCCTCCAGGATTGGCTATAGATGGAAAGCAAATATTTGCTTTGTGCTTCTCCTGTCTCAGCCTCCAGAGTAACTGACAGTATACATGTGCACCACCACATCTGACTTCAGAATGACATAGGGATGATACAAGGACCTCCAAATGACATAAGGGAAATATAACTTCCAACCTGTTAGATGTCTGATATGCTGAGTTCATGTTCTCTAAAACTGAACAATGAATTCTAGGAACAATGAAGGTTAAGAGTAGGAAATATTTTTTGAGAGAAAGATAGCTTCTAAGAGAGACAGAAGAGAACCCAGAAAGTGGGTTACCCACAAGCCCATTTCTCATAGAAGTTTTATAGAGCAAAATCATGAGGTGAGCATAAGGTGGAATAAAACTATGATCAACCAATAAGATTACAAGTATAGTCACTTAGGTAATATTGATCCAATGGGGAAGCAAGTCATTTAGCAAGTGTACATGGAAAGAACAAGGACCTTTAATGGAAGGGATGGGTCAAGCTCTTGGTTCCCCCACCCAGGTGATTGATGCTATTTAGAATATCAATCATTATTATTTACCTCTGGGTAAGTAGGGGCAGCCATTTTATCTTTGTCTTGAGGTTTGGCCTTTAAAAAATGTGCCTCCACCCACTACATGTTTTCTTATCTTCTGTACTGGCTTCTTTGAGGGTCTGGCCCTGTGTGACTGCCTGTTATATGTCTAACTAACTGTGGCAGATTAACTAATGGTCCATTGGAACACCCAGCTGAACTGAGTCAACATGTTTCTGGGTGTGGAAGATCAACAGCATAAAAGGAGAACTGGAGGGGAAGATTGTGTGCTGTTGATTTTCCTGGAGAAGCTTGCTGCAGCTGGTTTTCATGATATGAACTTGGCTGTTCTCATCATCAGAGGAGCTCAGATCCTTGCAGTCACTAGGGATGGCTGCTGTTCTCATCAGAAGAGTTCTGATCTTCGCCTTGAGCATCATTTCCTGGCCCCAGTGCAGATCCCTCAGCCTGGTGGCACAGATTCTTCATCTCACTGGTCCAGATTTTCTAGCTTCCACCACTGGCCTTTGGCCCTTCCCAGTGCAAATCCTTGATATGGACTTGCATGAGACATTTCCATGGGCTCTAGGCCCCTGCCTGGACTCATGAGGACATTGCCTTGGGCTCTAGGCCTTTAGCTGCACTTGTGCAGGATATTGCTGTGGTATCCAGGACCTTGGCTGGACTCTTTGTGTCTCCAGCATGTGGACAGATCTCATGCACTCCTCTGCATTTGACTTTTTGGATGAATATTATAAAGTAACTCTGGGCCAGGGATTTAGCTCAGTGGCACCACACCTGCCTCCCAAGCTCAAGGTTCTGAGCTCGATCCCCGGTACCAAAAAAAAGAAAAGAAAAGAAAGTAATCCTATAAATTATGTGTCCCGTATTAAATCTATTTCCTTGCAAACTCTGGCTACAATACTAACTCAGCTGTCTATAATAAGAATATCACTCTTCATACATTAAACACACACATAAACAATCCTTTTCAAATCTGTGGACCAGTAAGTACTTTGTACTTTATACACAGTTCAAAATGTGGACACACAACCATCAGAGGAAAAGGGAAGTTAAAAGGTGTTAAATACACAGCCTGGCTTACCCTAGGAAGCCTGGTGTTCAGCCTTCCTGGGCAACACGAAGGCTCTCCTTACCCTGAGGCTTCTCCTTTTTGTCACTGTGCAGGACAAGTTTTATGGTGGTCTGAGTTGTTCAGAACTTTAAAAAGACTTGGAGTGGATGGCTACAGGGCCATCAGCCTCCCAAACTGTAAATGGCTCTCTTCCTGACCTCCAGACAGCCACAGATAGAATAGCTACTAGGAGAGAATGAACAGTCAGAAGAGCTTTGAGTGAATACCTGCATTCATTCCTTTGTGGGCTTGAATATTAACAATGATGAAAACATCCATTTAGTCCTTTAGAATCAGAGATATGAGGTAAAGGACTGAGGGCTTGAGAGAGAAACATTCCTCACATTCTGTCACACAGGACCTGCCGTCCTCTCCTAGTGCCACTAGGGTGGCCAGTTGCCTCAGACTCAAAGGCCCAGAAAGGCTTAGTAAAAGATATGTTGAGGACCCCTTTGAAACTTGGGAACTGAGAAACTAGTGAAGCACAGTGATTTTCTTTTCTTAAATTCCCCTATTATAACATGGGATTATTTTTAGGGCAAATTTTTTTTTTTTTGTACCAGGGATTGAACTCTGGACCTTGTGCTTTTGAGGCAGGCAGTGGAACCACTGAGCTAAATCCCTGGCCCCTAGGGCAATTTTTTTTTAAATTACATTGAACTCTCAAAAAGGGGAAGTAGGGACCTATTTCCCAATCAGGTACTGTTTATATAAGGATCTCTGAAACTCAGTATGAAATATTTCATTATTTTTATTAACCCCACTTGACATTTTCATTTTTGTCACCACAATTCAAATGTGCCATGAGGAAAAGTTACTTTTTAATTTTATCGTACATTTGTCACTGTAGTTGATATGGAAGAAATATAACTCCCAACCTGCTAGATGTCAGATGTGCCAAGTTCATGTGCGCTGAAACTGAGGAATGAATTCCAAAGGACAATGGAGGTTAAGGGTAGAAGAGGGGTCCTAAATGCTGAGATCAATTCTCCAAGAATGTTTTATAGAGAAAAATCACTAGGAGGGTACAATGTGGGTCAAATTATCATCAACCAGTAAGAATAAAAGTATAGCCATTTAGCTAATATTGATCCAATAGGGAAGTGGGGCTCGTAGCAAGTGCATAGGGCTGACATCATCAACCTTAGCTTATCTATAACTTAAAAACAGTAACACGGGGCCGGGGATTTAGCTCAGTGGTTCCACCGTCTGCCTTGCAAGCGCAAAGTCCTGAGTTCGATCCCCAGTACCAAAACAAAACAAAACAAAAACAGTAACACTTTAGGGTAGGGATGGGCCCAAGTGTATGGCCACCCTTCTGGATGTCTGATGCATAGCTGAATTTAATAGATTGTGTTGTACCAATTGCAGTATAATCTGAAGTTTCCAGTCATCCATTAGGGGAGTATATAAGTCTAACCATTGTGATTTTAATCTTGAGAACTTGCATCCTTCAGATGTGCTACCGGCCAGAATTTTGATGTCTCCACCTTTCACTGACTTCCTTGAGAGCCCAGCCCATTTCTGACTGTATATTAATTTTTATCTAATTTAGTTCCCTATAAAATAATCACCTTGCTTTTCAGAGGGAAGTCAAGCATTTCTTCTTCAATAACTCTTCATGAATGAATGGGGTAGTAAATACACAACTGGTTGGATAGATGAAATCACAGTACAGTGGACCCTTGACTTACAAACTCAATTTGTTCCTGAGGGCTAGTTATAACTCAAGTTGGTCAACCAAAGGTTCAGGCTCCTCTACACAGCCTTCAAAGTCTCTCTCATGTATACAGGCAGATCTTGGTGTCCTTAGAGTGACATTGGCCCAGGATTTCTCAATTAACCCGACATAGGAAAGGACATTGTAATGTTCCTTCCAGAATTCTTTAAGTGTTAAATCTGTACCTGAGAACATCTGGAAGCACAAGCAGCTGGCATTTGGGTTATAACTAAAGACTTTGTGCATAAGGTGAAACTAAAATTCTCGTTGTAACCTAAGTTGTTCGTATATCAGGCCAGTCATAATTTAAGAGTCCACTGCATATCCTTTCCTGTTCTATGGGCTTCTTTACAAGACACGCAAATACATCTTCAGGTACTAAAAGAAATTCCCTCTCAGAAAATTCCTATTTAAAAAATTCCTACTTTTCTAATCAAAAGTATCCATCACCCTATGTATTTGCTATACATTTATAAAATCTACTCAACAACTCAATTTTTCTATTTTATACTGAAAATTATCTGAGGGACGAGATTAGGGGAAGGGCAAAATCAACAGAAGAAACAGTCATTTGAATATTTTTTCCTTGTTTATTTTATTTTATTAGTACATGTTTGTAATTCATGCAGTTTACTATCATCTTGGGGAATGGTTACATGCACATATTACAGCTTATTTTTTTAATCCCCTTTGCCTTCTCTCCCCTCCCACTCTCCTCTGATTGCCCAATTACCTTTTTCATACCCATTGTGTTGGTTACTTTTCTCTTATTGCTGAGACAAAATACCCATCACCCAAAGTTAGAGGGAGAAGGGTTTATTTAGCTCACAGTTTGTAGAGGTTTCAGTCCGTAATTAGCTGGCTCCAAGGCAGAGTGGCACATGTGGAGGGGCATCGTAAAGGAGAAATAGTTCATGGTGCCCACATGGTAGCTAAAGCAACAAGAGACTTTAACAGTGTCTTTCTGTCCCTGTTATGCCTTCCAGACTGCTGGGATTAGAGCAGTACCAAACCAATCACTCACGCTCAGGGCTTTAGTAATCACACGCCCTTAATCCCAGCATCACGCACTCTAGATTCAGCCACTCTGGAGAAACATCCCCACCTCTTTGCATGAGGCTTTGGGGGGACATCTAAACACAAGCCACGACACCTGTTGATACTATCTGTCTTAACATGTTATGGCTTATAATGTTCACATTGATTAGAATTACATCCCATATCTTTATTCCTCTCATTTCCCCTTCCCGTCCCCCTTACCCTTCTTCTTGGTCCCTTGTACCATTTCCCTATTGTGCAAAATCCATCCCCTTGTCCCTTTCTATCCATCTTTTTTCATTTTCTTTGTACTTCACCTCATTCAAATGAGGGATACCATATGGTATTCAAGCTTGTGTGGCTGATTTATTTCACTCAACGTTATTTTTTCCAGGTGCATCCATTTTCCTACAAATGTCTCACATTTGTCATTCTTCATAGCCTAATAGTATTCCATTATCTATAGATACCACATTTTGTTTATCCAGTCATCTGCTGATGGGTATAAAATCTGCTTCTAGAATTTAGCTATTATGAACTGTGCTGCTATAAACATTGGTATGCAAGTATCACTGTACTATGATGACTTAAGCTCTTTGGGGTAGATACCTAGCAGGGAGTTAGCTAGTTCATACGGAATTTCTAATTTCAGTCCTTTGACAGATCTCCATACTGATTTCTATAATGGTGGGACTAGTTTAGATTCCCACAACAATGTAGGAGAGTTTCTTTTTCACCACAACCATGCCAGTATTTGTTATTGTTTGATTTCCTAATAATTGCCATTCTTTCTGGAGTAAGAGGAAACCTTAGTATTGTTTTAATTTGCATTTCTTTAATGGCTAGAGATGTTTAATATTTTTTAATATATTTGTTGGTCATTTGTATTTCTTCCTCTGTGAAGTGTCTGTTCATTTCTCTAGGCTATTTCTTGATTGGTTCTTTAATTTTAAGAGGTTTAATATTTTTTAGATCTAGATATTAGTTCTCTGTCTAATGAGTAGCTGGCAAATATTTTTTCCAGTTCTGTAGGTTGTCTCTTTTCTCTACTGATTGGATCTTTTGCTGTACAGAAGCTGTTTAGTCTGATATAATCCCATTTGTTGGTTCTCCCTGCTATTTCCTATGCAACTGAGATTCTGTTTAGAAAATTCTTTCCTACTACTACGTCTTCAATCATTTTACCTATTTTGCCTTCCAGGAGATTTAATGTTTGTTTTAATGTTTAGATCTTTGATCTGTTTTGATTTTAATTTAGTATATGATGAGAGATAAGGGTCTAGTTTCATTCTTCTACAAATAGATAACCAGTTTTCCCAGCACAACTTGTTGAATAGGCTGTATTTCCTACAACATATGCTTTTGGACCCATTGTCAAAGATCAAATAATTGAATATGTCTATATTCAATATAGAATAGTTGAATATGGGGAGGTTTCTGTATCCTCAGTTCTGTTCCCTAGATCCACGTGTCTGTTTTTCTTCCAGTACCATGCCATTTTTGTCCCTATTACTTTGTAGTATAGCTTGAAGTCTGGTATTGTTATGCCACCTGCTTTGCTCTTGTTGCCCAAAATTATTTTTGTTTTTCAGGGTCTCTTCTGGTCCCATATGAATTTTAGGATTTTTTTTCTCTAGACCTAAAAAGTATGCTGTTGGTATTTTGATTGGGACTGCATTGAATCTGTATAGCAGTTTTGGAAGTATGGCCATTTTGACAATATTGGTTCTGCCTGACCAGGAGCAAGGGACATCTTTCCATTTTTCTGATGTCCTCTTCAATCTCCTTCTTCACAGTACTGTAGTTTTCTTTGTAGAGGTCTTTCACTTCTTTGATTAGGTTAATTCCTAAGTATTTTATTTTTCTTAAAGTGACTGTGAATGGTATCGCTTTTATAATTTCTTTCTCTTTCCGTTCATTGTTGGCATACACAAATGCTAATCATTTTTGTGTTGATCTTGTGTTCTGCTACTTTGCTGAAATAGATTATTAATTCTAAGAGTTTCTTTTTCTTTTTCTTTTTTTGGGTACCAGGGATCGAACTCAGGTCCTTGTTCTTGCACAACAGGCGGTGAAACCACTGAGCTAAATCCCCAGCCCAAAGAGTTTCTTAGTAGAGTTCTTTGAGTCTTCCATGTGGAGTATCATATCATCTGCAACTAATGATAATATGAGTTCTTCAATTCTTATATGTATCCTTTTTATATCTTTCTCTTGCCTAATTGCTTCAGATAATGTTTCAAGTACTATGTTGAATAGCAGAAGTGACAGTGGACATCCTTGTCTTGTTCCTGATTTTAGGGGGAATGCTTTTAGTTTTTCCCTATTTAGTATGATACTGGCAATTGGCTTGTCACAGATTTTATCATATTCAGGTATGGTCCTGTTTTCTTCAGGATTTTTATCATGAAGCGTTGTTGGATTTTGTCAAAAGCCTTTTCTGCATCTATTGATATGATCATGTGGTTGTTGACCTTGTTCCTGTTTATATGATGTATGACATTTATAGACTTATGTATGTTGAAACACCCTTGCATTTCTGGGATGAAACCTACTTGATCATGGTGTATCAGCTTTTTGATAATATGCTACATTCTATTTGCTAATATCTTGTTGAGGATTTTTGCATCTATGTTCATTAAAGAGATTGGCCTATAGTTTTCTTTTTTAGTTGAGTCTTTATCTGGTTTTGGGATCAGGGTGATACTGGCTTCTATAAATGAATTTGGGAGCTCTCCATCCCTTTCAATTTCTTTGAATAGCTTGAGGAGTATTGGTGATATAATATCCTTAAAGGTTTTGTAGAATTCAGCCATAAATCTAATAGGTCCTGGACTTTATTTGGTTCATAGATTGTTTATTTCTTTTCCTTAAATTCTTTTATTGGTACATTTTAGGTATACAATATATTTTCATTTATCACGGAGTGCTTGTACCTGTACATGATGTATCTTGGTTCTTATTTTTTTCCCCATTACCTGTGCACCCTTCAACCCCTCCACCCTTCCCTATTTACATAGATTTTGTTTCTATTTTTTTTCTCATAATTTTTCCTTTCCCTTCTTTCCTTTCCCCTTCCCCTCCCACCACTTGGTAGATTCTTTATTACTAAGTCAATTTCATTGTTTGTGACTGGATTGTTAAGTATATTTATGTCTTCTTGGGTTAGTTTTGATAGTTTGTATATGTCTAGGAATCTGTCCATTTCTTCAAAATTTTCTAATCTGTTGTAATACAATTTTTCAAAGTAGCTACTGACTAGCTTCTGGATTTCAGTAGTGTCTGTTGTGATTTCACCTTGTCCTTATAATTGCAATTATATGAATCTTTTCTCTTTTTCTCTTGGTGAGTCTTGCTAAGGGCTTGTCTACTTTATTCTTTTGAAGAACCAGCTCTTCACTTTGTTGATTTGTTTCATAGTTTTTTAGCCTCAATTTCATTAATTTTCACTCTCATCTTTATTATTCCTCTCCTTAGTTTCAGTTTGGGGCTTATGTATTGTTGTTTCTCAAGTATCTTAAGATTTCTCATTAGGTTATTTATTTGGGCTTGCTCTATTTTCCCAATGTGTGCATTCATTGCAATGATTTTCCTCCTAGAACTGCTTTCAAAGTGTCTGAAAGGTTTCATTGAGTTGTACAGTCATTGTCATTAACTTCCAGAAATTTTTAAATTTCTTCTTTGACTTCTACTTTGACCCATTGATTGTTTAGGAGTATGTTGTTAATCTTTTCCAAATTTTCTTCTGTCGTTGATTTCTATTTTCATTGCACAGTGGTCAGGTAGTATGCATGGGGTAACTTCAGTAATTTATATTTACTTACGCAGGCTTTGTGGACTAGTATGTGATCTATTTTGGAGAAGGTACCATATGCTGCTGAAAAGAATGTATAATCTAGTGTAGATTGGTAGAATACTCTATATATCTATTAAGTCACTATGTTTAAGGGTGTGGTTCAGCTCTGAAATTTCTTTATTAGCTGTTTGTTTAGTTGATCTGTCTCTTTGAGAAAGTGGAGTGTTAAAATCCCCTACTATGATTGTGTTCAGGTTTATTTGATCTTTTAATTTCAGCAGTATTTGTTTTATGAAGGTAGATTCTCCAGTATTCAGTGCATATATGTTGATCAATATTATCTCTTCTGTTGTATTGTTCCTTTAACTAGTATGTAGTGACCTTCTTTGTCTCTTCTAATCCATTTTAACTTGAAGTTTACCGTGTCTGATATTAGAATTGTCACTCCTGCTTGTTTTGGGGATCCTGGTGCATGAGATACTTTCCATCCTTTAATTTTAAGTCTATGAGTATCTTTTAGGGTTAGATGGGTTTCTTGAATGCAATAGATTGTTGGATTCTGTTTTTTGATCCAGTCTGCCACTCTGTGTCTTTTCATTGGAGAATTGAGGCCATTAACATTGACTGATATTACTGAGATATGGTGGCTATTTATTACTATCATTGTCTTCTTTATCTCTTGGTATATAATTTGTTCTACTTTTCCTGTTGTTTTTTATGATTGTTTATCCACTGAGCTGACTAGTTTCCTCTTTGTTTTTAGGTGTATCCTATCCTATGTTTCTGTTGAGATTCTTGAATATTTTTTCTAAAGCTGGTTTAATACTCATAAATCTTCTGAGCTGGTCTTTTTCATGGAAATATCTTATTTCTTCATCTGTTTTGATGGAGAAGGATAGTTTTGTTGGTAGGCTAACCTGGATTGGAAGCTATTTGTTTTTAGGGCTTGAAATACTTCACTCCAATCTCTTCTGGCCTTGAGGATTTGTGCTGAGAAGTCTGCTGTAATTCTAATTGGTTTGCCTCTATATGTGATTTTTTTGTTTTATTTTTCTCTGGCTGCCTTTAAAATTCTGTTTTCTGCTATATATCTGCAAATTTAATGAGGATATGACTTGATGAACTTCTCCTTTCATCATAAATGGTGTTCTATAATCATCGCTCATTTATACTTTGAAATCTTTTCTTGTGTTTGGGAAGTTTTCTTTGATAATTTCTATAAGCCCATTGGTGAATCCATTGTGTGATTTTCTAGCTTTTCTTTTTTCTTTTTTTTCTTTTTTTTTTGTACCAGGGATCAAACTCGGGCCCTTGCACTTGCGAGGCAGGCGTTGGAACCACTGAGCTACATCCCTGGCCCTCTTCTAGCTTTTCTCTAACTCCAATTAGCCTTAGATTAGTTTTCTTTTTGTTTTCAGGTAGTAGCTACTGGATTGTCTTCTCTTCTTCTCTTATTTTATTTTTGGCTCCTTTGAGCTCTTGATTGTAATTCACTATTTTGTCCTCAATATCACGTGCTCTGTCTTCACAGTAGTAATTTCTGGAATGTATGAATTCTGTACTGTTTTTTATTTCAGGTATTTCTGTCTGACATCTTTGAGAGGATTCCATATCCTTGTTGAATCTGTCTTTCCAGTTTTGAACTGTCTAGGTTAGCTCATCCAGTTTTTTACCTTTTTTGCTGAAATTCACCATGGAAAATTGAGTGTCATTGCTGTAAACTTTTGGGTTATTTCCTCTTTGAGCTCTTCTGTTTTCTTTATCCCTTCTAAGAACTTTTCATGGATTTCTGCTATCTGGTATTTGTTTTCTTTTCCCTTTGTGGCCCCTTGCTCTGCTTGGGGGAGTTGGGGAGGGGTCAAAATCTTCTATTACTTTCTTTCCCCATTCTTCTACTCGTAGGTATATTTATTTGTATATATTTATATTTTAATTATATGTGTCCCCCTCTTTTTTCTCTTCCCTTTTTTTGGTGAGGTTACTGTCAGTTAGGGACTAGAGAAGTGAGGCAAGTATGTGGTTATAATGGAGACTTTTAGTAGGATGTTGACTCCCTGGGAGTTATTTTCAGCTTTGTAAGTCCAGTTCTAGTATTTTCTACTTATGTTGTTTACTTTAAGTGATTTCATCTCTGTCCCTATGTTTTGCCACAAGAATTGCTTCACTTTATACAGCATCCACATTTTCAGTCTTATAAAATTTCTATATGGTAGTCCTTGCAGATACTCTTCCCCCCATTTTTCTAGTCTCTTGATGAGGGAGAGAACCTAGACACCTGTTAAATCAGAGCCAACGAAAGCACCATTCTACAAGTGTAACAATCTAATATATACATGAAACCATAAAAGTAGGTAACTCCAAATTACTAAATAACTCAAGAAACACAAAACTTAAACCAACAAAATGTCCACTGAGAACACCAATTAAATATTCCAATGAGCCATTGCATATATGATTCCCAAGTCACTTCTTTGCCAGAGAGTCTGACTAATCATATTCTAATTACTCCTATGTTCACTCTGCTGCAAAGCTGGGGTTAACTCAGACTCAGGACCTCTTTCTGCAAGGTTGCAGCCTTTCTTGTAGAGTCTGACAGAGCCTGTGATCTTGAGTTAATAACACTTGCTGTTCCTTTTTTGTAAAACAAACAACAAAAACAAAAGTAAGCATAGGCAAAACATGGATGCATAGACATGCTCTTAATAAAGAATGGTATAAAATAATGGGATTAAAGATATAGGGAGTAATGTATAGAAGGAGGAAAACAATATATATTTTTTAAAGTTCAATTGTTTTGGATTCATGGCTCCTTTCCTCAGGTTCATGTTAGGGAGCAGAATTCTAGGCAGTGTATGTCTTTGTTCAGACTGGAAAACCAAGGGTAGTCCATGTCCAGACAAATGTTGGGTCTAGAGGTCTGCAATGGTGGAGACAAGGGGCCAGAGAAGAGTCTGGGTGGTCCCAGCCCCTACCTCTCAGCAGAATTCTACCTTGACCAGACTGCCCTTCCCTCTTGTTCCACTCTGGGAAATTGGCAGTGGAGCAACTGTGGGACTGTTCTGGACTGAAGTTCAAGCCCTGAATCCTATCCTAAACAAAATGGTGACACCCACCCACTCCCTTCTGCTCTGTGAGACTGTGTGCTGGGGCACCATTCTACCATCACTCACCAAATGTTGACTCTGGGAGATCTCTGGCTCATGTTCTCACTGCTGTCTCCAACTGTGTGGGACTCTCCTGGCCCAAGTCAGATTTCTCCAAGAACAGAAAAAGTTGATTTCACTGACTCTGCTGGTGGCTACACAGCCTCTCTCCATGGTGGTGTGCAGTCTCTGGCCTGCACTGGTGAGCTATTTCTTACGTATCATTTAATCCTATTTTCTTTTCCTCTGTCAATTAGCTTGGGGCTCCCATGGGCCCTCCACTCACTTTGGTTTCTCTCTTAGCTGTTGTTTTCCAGACTCTAGAGACTTTGTCCTGAGAAGCTGAGTTGCTGGCATTCATTGCTCTGCCATTTCTTTTCCCACCCTGAATATTTAAAAAGTACCTAATTTGTTTCATGAGTATTGGAAACTGATCTATACTGCAAAAGGATTCTCTTTGCGGCCCTTTCTAACTAAGCTGTCAGTTAGGGCAAGGTGGAGGGAACCTTACCTTCTCAGCTACCTGGAAGCTGATGCAGAAGGATGGTGAATCCAGTAGTCCTTTTGATCATTTCTTTCAATTCTATCCAGAAAAATCCAATAAGAGGCACATGGGCTGGGGCGCACATCTTTTAAACCTGAAAACCTGATTTATCCTTTTTCTTCCTGTTCCCCCATCGTCCCAGCACCATTTTTCCTGTTCGTGCCACCTTTTTTTTTTTATGTTGGTACAGCCCTGCATGCTCTGAGCACACCTTCCTGATAATTTCAGTAAATGTAGCTTTTTCTTTTACCATCAGACGTACACTTGCAATTCTTTGTTGATGTACAGAAGGATCTAGAATCTGTCTCTCGAGTCCTTCACACATGGTATCACATGCATTGAGCCTAGCCAGGAACCAGCAGCCAGAGACACCAGGCCAGCTAGGAAGGTAAGTAAGTCCCTTTTGGGGAACATTTCCTTCTCTTCCATTTTTACAAGCAACCAAGGATACTTGTTGTGCACATGGGATAGACAACCGTTCAGAGTATCCAGTGGGATGGAGAAGCCTCCTGGGGGAAAGGATGTCCAGGGCACAGAGCAAAGAGTTTGGCCTTCACAAGGGCCAAAAGGGCTCCCACATATCTGTTGGGATTGTATTTGTACAAATCCTTTTTTGCTGTTTTTCCATTCAGCATGAGAATTTCTTTTTAGTGACTGGGATTTTCTATAGCCCTTTAGGGGTGGAGTTGAGCCAGGCCAAAGCAAAGTGGCAGGTGAGCATCACAGCCTGGGCACACACTCTTGGGCCTGGAACCAGCTGGGGAGGTGGATTTGTGGTGCCCTGGATTGGGCAGCGTTCCTCAGTCTGCCTCCTTGATCTTTCCCCTGGGACTGAAGTGAGAAGCATGGACCCAGTCTGCCTGATGCCACCGCTTCTATTTTTCAGGGAGGCAGCTGGGAGCATGCCCTGGACTGCGTGGATTTGGGCGGCCACTTGGATAGTGGGTGAAGTTGTTCATGGGACGCAGTGGAATCTATGGTCGCACACCAAGTAGATACCCTTCTCAGGTTTGCTTTCCTTCTCTCTCTCTCTCTCTCGGGGAAGCCCCAGTCCCCTTCTTGTCCCTAATGTGCCCCTCACCCAGCCTCTTACTGTCAGAGAACTCAAATTCTTTGGCTTTTTTTTCTTCTGCTGGTTAACTGGGAGAGCCAGAGAATTAGAGGGTGGGGGACCAGCGTAGGGCTTCCCCCACATGGAAGAGCAGAAAGGAAACCTGTTGCCTTTTACATGTTTCTTTTTTTAAAAAAATTAATACATGTTTGCAGTACATGCCATTTATAGTCACTTTGGGGAACAGGTTGTATTGTATATACATAATACAGCTTGTTTCTTTTTAAAACTCCTTCCCTTTTCCTCTTTCTTCCCTCCCTTTTCTAATTCCCCTTTCCCCATTTTCATTCTTGTTGATATTGTAGGGGTAAAGCAGAACTTTTAAAAAAAGGAAAAACAAGTCTCCTCAACCTTGAGCAATTTCCCCTGACTTCCTCTATGATGGTTATTAACTTTGTTCCTGTAAGTAAGGTTTTTATGATCCTTCACTTCTATAAAATTCTGTTAAGTTGCAAAACTGTCACTATTTGATTAGCTACCTTTGTCCTCCTTCTGGAAACCTGTTTGCCCACCCACCAGTTTTGTACCACTAGATAGAACAACTCCTTGACTACATGTATAACACTAGATCCCTTTTCTTTCTTTGGGGCTCAGCCTTTGGATGCGAATCCACTGGGCCAGTGTGCAGCTAAATAAATCCTTTTGTTTCACCCATTGGTCACACCAGTCTCTTAATTTCCCTGGCAACATTCCCTGGCAGCCATGACGGGATCAGAGATAACAATCTTACTGTCTCCTTTGCCTGCAAACCTGGGGATCCTGAGCTGTGAGAGACCCTGAGACCCCCAGTACCACTGGGTGAGATTTAAACTCAAAGAGGGAATTGGCTCCCTAATAGCCCAGTGCCCTCCCTTGTCAGTACAATGAAAGCTGAGGGGCTACAGGTAAGGTTTTGGGGCCTGAAGTAGGGCCTGTCCTATAAGGATGAAAGGGGAGCCTGATGACCTACTGGGGTGTACTGAGTAGTCTGGCTCAGATTGAGTTGGATCAAAACCTAAAACCCCAAGTCAGCAATATGGGTGTGACCTGCAGTGAGAATGACTCACAAGATGTGTACCCAGTAATCCAACCCAGGCAAGTTCAGACAAAACCTACATCCAATTTGGGAAAAGGAGCTGAAAATGAAGAGGTATATGGATGAGTGGAGTGAAATGTGTGGGGCCGCAGGTCTCCTACATAGACTGTACGCCCCAAGTAAGTGTGGGACCAACTGGAACTGGTGGCAATCCACATAAGGCTTATGGTGGGCCAGGGATTTAGCTCAGTGGTTCTGCCACCTGCCTCGCAAGCACAAGGACCTGAGTTTGATCCCCGGTACCAAAAAAAAAAGAATTGAACATAAGGCTTATGGAGGTGCCCCACAAATGGTAGGTCAGTTGTAGGGTCTGAGCTTGTTATTATACAAACCCTCCAATTGTTAAGCTGTGCCTGAAAACTCCTTTGAGGGAGATAGTCTAATCAGCCTAAAGCAAAAGTGATTGAGAGAGTGATTTGAACCATAACGGGAGTATATGGGAGGGAAAGCATCAAAACCCACCACATTAGAATGAATGTTAAAGAAATTTAAGAAAAGTTACACAAGGGACTATGGTTGAGAACTCTTTGTGAAATTGACTGGCCTTCCTTTGATATTGGATAGCCCACTGATAGGGGAACAATCAAGCATGTACATCCGGTGGTGACCAAGGATGGAGGACAGCTGGGGGAGCCAGGCCCATTTCCTTACATCAACTCATGACTGAATATAGCCCAGATCTGACCCACATAGCCACAGAACCTGTCTGGCAGCATACTGCAAAACACTCGTGGCCCAGGATGAGCCTAAAATGAACGAGAAAGAAGAATCAGCTCTTCCACGAGCCTCAGGAACAAAAGAAAAGCAGGAAAAAAAACAAGTTTTACAAGATCCACCAGAAAAGGCAGAGATATCCCACCCCTTACTCCTCAATCTATCTTCCCTTACCAAGGTCAGCCCACAAGGAAGGAAGATCAGATGACAATGAGTCCCAGGCATCACCCCAGAGTGAAAAATTGGAACCATTGCCCCAGGAGGGAAATGAGGGCCTAAATGATCAAATGAGCCACCTCTGATTGGACCATGATCCACCTCTGATCGGACCACACAAGGACTTGCAGATGCGCCTTCAGGAAATTAGGGGGCCCATTTATTATGATACAGATGGGCAAATTCAAGGAGGACAATGGAGCTTTATATACCAGCCCTTCTCAACTACTGACCTCCTTAACTGGGAAATACCATACTCCTTCCCACATGGAAGGGACCCAAGCCCTGATAGATTTGATGCACTCCATCTTCCAGACACATAATCCAACCTTTCTGTACACCAAAGAGCTTCTCCTAATGTCATTTAACACTGAAGAGTGCTGAAGAGTGACTCAAGGAGCCTCCACTGATTGGAAGACAATGCCAGCAGGCATGATGAATGTTCAAATGTATGTTCAGGACCAATTCCCTGAGGCACACCCCACTTGAGACTTAAGTGATACAGCTCAGTTACTATGCTTGCAGAGGTACTGAGAGGCTCTCTTGTAAGGTTTAAAGGAGGGCACAAAGAGAGGAATCAATATGGGAAAGATCTAAGAAATACTCCAGGGAACTGATGGAAGTCCCAGGCAGTTTTACAAGAGGCTCTTTGAGGTATTCTGGCTCTACACTTCATTTAATCCTGAGGCCACTGAGAATCAGCACATGGTAAATGCAGCCTTTGTGGGACAGCTCAGGGACACATCAGGCAAAAACTACAGAATCTAGAATACTAGCATGAATGTAATCTAGCTTTTAGAGGTGGCCACCAAGGTGTACTTTAACCATGATCAGGAGGCCAAAAGGGAAGCCAATCAAAGGCTCAAAAAAAAGAGCAGATCTGCTGGTGGCAGCACTCACCAGGAGGAGAATGAAAGCAGAAAGAGGGCAGGGGCAGGGACATGGCCAGGGAAAGGGCCAAACCAGGTAAGGACCCAAGAATCACCCAAGGCTAGATTGGGATCAATGTGCACAGTGCAAAAAGAAAGGACACTGGAAAAATGAATGCCCAGAAAATGATGGTGAGGATGATGAAAATTATGAAACCAAGAGACTGATTGCTAAAGGCTACCACCCACAGAAGGAGCCAAATACCAACCTCATTGGACTGGCAGGAATTGAAAGTTATGAAGATTAGGCAAGACTGGGTTCCATCTTCTTAGGCCCCCAGAAGCCCATGGTCACAATGAAAATAGGAAGTCAGTTGAAGGACTCTGTGGTAGACAGTGGGGCTAAACACTTGGTAGTGACACAATCCATTGGGATGTTATCCAAAAAGCATGTAACAACTTTTGGAGCCACTGGAGTCCCAGAGAAGAGGCCATTTTGCTGGCCTAAAAGGTTTGTCAAAGGGAGACAAGAGGCCCAACATAAATTCCTGTTATCTTCCAAACTGCCCAGTTGCCCTGGTAGGAAGAGATCTGCTCCAAAGACCAGAGGTCCAAATTACCTTTGAACCATAAGAAAATATAACTTTAAATCTGACTCATCCAGGGGCCATGGTGTTAACCCTTACCATCCTACAAGCTGAAGAGTGGAGATTGTTTTCAGAAAGGTCACCAAAGACAAGAATAGATGAGCTACATGGACTGACACATAAGATTCCCTGGGTGTGGGCCGAAGATAACCCACTTGGACTGGCTATAAATAAAACACTAGTGATAGTAGGACTAAAACCAGGGGCAATTCTGGTTGAGTCTGCCAATAACCCCTCCCCCAGGAAGCCATGCAAGGAGTCAAGGACATTTAAAACAGTTCCTAGAACATGTACTCTTGGATAGATGCCAGTCATTTTGGAACACCCCACTTTTTCTGGTATGCAAACCAGGAACTAATGAATATAGACCAGTATAGGACTTGTAAAAAACAAACAAATGGAGGGATAGGGAGTTAGCTAAGTGGCACCATGCCTGCCTTGCAAACACAAGGTCCTGAGTTAGATCCCTGTACTGGAAAAACAAACAAATAAACAGAAGCTACACATAGACCACCAGAAGAGATGATGTAGGTAGAGGTGCCTGAAAGCCAATTGAGTCATGGAAAGTTCCAGGAAGGGGGAAAGGTCTCTGACTCCCATAAAAAAGGCCATGTATGAAGGCCCATAGTTCCTCCATCTTTCTGGATCCCTCTACCCGGATTCTTATCGAGGTAACTATTTTCTCTTTTATCCTCCTTTCCAATAAGATCTTTCTTTCCTTAAATTTTGTATCTTTAATGCTTTACTGAGTTATAATCCCAGTAAGCTGCTCACCCCAGTGGAACAGTGGGGTTCAAGCCCTAGATGCAACAATATTATTAATTTTAGCTCATGTTTGTAGCATATAATGTTTACATTAATTGAGGGTATTAAGGGCCAGGGATTTAGCTCAGTGGTTCCGGCTCCTGCCTCGCAAGCACAAGGTCCCGAGTTCAATCCTAGGTACCAAAAAAAAAAAAATTGAGAGTATTAGATTCCTGTACATGGCATATCTTTTTTTATGGCATATCTTTATTCTACTTATTTCCCCTTCCTCTCCCCATCATTCCTCACCCTTAGTCCCTTGGACTCTTTCCCACTTGCAAGAGATGCATCCCCCTGTCTTCTTCTATACATCCTTTATTAATCTATTTGTACTTTGCCTCACTCAAATGAGAGAACCATATAATATTTAAGCTTGTGTGTCTGGTTTATTTTACTCAATATCATATTTTCCAGGTGCATCCTTATTCCCACAAATTTCTCAAATCTGTCCTTCTTTATATCTTAATAGTATTCCATTATGTATCTAGATAATCACACTTTCTTCATCCAGTCATCTCTTGATGGGTGTACATGTGGCTTCCAGGATTTAGCTGTTATGAATTGTGCTGCTATAAACATCAATAAATGAAAAAATAAAAATGTTGGTGAGGTTGTGGTGAAAAAAGGACCCTCCTACATTGTTGGTGGGAATCTAAATTAGTACAACCATTATGAAAATCTATATGGAGCTTTCTCAAAGAACTAAAATTATAAATTCCATATGACCCATGTATACATAATACCAGTTTATAGCAGCACAATTAATAATAGCCTTTTGTGTTTTAAAGTGAACAGATTTGTGGCAGTAGCAAGACAGCTGTAGCAACTATAATCCCCCTGGGTCCTAGAGCTGGTCCCTTCCTGAGGTTACTTCTCTAATACTAGCTCTCTGCCTCATTCCATCCTATGTGGTTCTGGTATTTTTATGATAACTTTGGCCTCGAGTTTATGTCTGTCTAAAAAGATATGTAACCATGGCGTCTTGTGTGGTCGTTGGCATCTGTTTGCTCTCTGCTCTCCCTCTCTTGTGTCTGGAACTCCAGTGTGGAATCCCAGAGATAGGAATTAAAGATTTCATTTTGCTGTGTGGCCGGATTTTCTTGCTGCTTGCTCTTCTTACTTTAATTATTTCCATGACTACCTCATTGCTTAACTCATACAAATCTTCCCAAGTTTATCAGAAAGAAGATGAGGAAGAAAAGAATGAGAGAAGACAAAAGCTTGTGAGAAATCAACAACAAGAAGCACAGAGTGAAAAGGGTGATGAAGATTTGGTGCTTGAAAATGTGGGCCAGTCATCTTTTGAAACATCAAACAGAGAAGCCGCTAAGAGACAAAACTTGCCCAATCCTTTAGCCCAAGTTCCGCCACCTGCTGACCAGCCCTTGCAGAAAGAGGTTCCTGACTTACCTGAAGAACCTTCTGAAACAGCTAAAGAAGTAGTTACTGTTGCTCTTTGATGTCCAAATGGGAGAGTCCTGAGGAGAAGGTTTTTTAAGTCTTGCAGTTCACAGGTTTTATTTGCCTGGTTGATGAAAATTGGGTACCACACATCTCTATATAGCCTTTTCACTTCCTTTCCCAGAAGACTTCTGGAAGTAAAGGGAGGCTGGTCACTGGCTGACATAGGAATAACTACACATACTGTACTCATCGTGGACGAGAAAGAATAGAGCAACTAGTAAAGAAATGAGAACTACTTGTTCTACATTAAATCAGTTATACTGTGACCTAACAGTTCAATAACAGATTCTTGTTAAAATCATGCTGTACCTTGACTGAGTTTAGGACAATAAACATTTTAAATTGATATACATAGGAATATATTGATGTAAAGGATTGAAAAAGACTCATTTCTGCATGTAAGGTTTGGAATGTGCCATCTTATAATGTACCAAATAAGAATGGGATAACAATGTATACAAGAAGGCAGTCCATTTATATTTCTCTCCAACTCCCATCATTTCTCACTATGTTAAAAACATTTTTGGTTTCTGCCTCTTTAATCCTTAACTCCACAGTGACTATTTTACAACTCATTCAGACCTTTCAAAATCATGTAAGTAGGAGTCTTTATTCTACAGTTATTTAAGTTTAAAAACTTAAGTTCTTTAAGTCTTTACTGTTCTTGTGAATGGTATGCATTGTTGTTTACTTGGCTGATGTCTACAATGTATATAATTTTACCTTGTATTAATTGCAACATTTGCAACGTTCCAGGTGGAAAACTCTGAAAGCATTAAAACATTGGTGAATTAAAAAAAAAAAAAGATGTGTAACCCATGATTGCCGATTGAATTTTCATTGTGAAGTATCCTTTTGTGACACGAGCTAGTGAAAATGCAGGAGAGTTGGGGTCAGAGGAAGAGACTAGGTCGGGATGAAATTATTACACAAAGGCTCAAATTTTAAAAGCTGCTTGGGTGGCTAGAAGTCACAGGATCCAAAAATTTCACTTTTGTTGGCCTGTTCGGACTTTTTCTCTAGAGATATGTCCTATCCCGTGTTCTTATACTGTCTCCTACTGGCAGGTATTGGGACATGACTGAAGACCATTTGTCAAATTGCTTAGCTCTGTCAACCAGGGTTTCCAAAAGGCATTGTGCAGGAAATTATCAGGGCTTTATTGAGGAAAGCACCTACTACCCTTCTTAGACAGGCATAATGTGATGTTACGTGGCTTTATAAATGGGTAAGAGGCATCCAGTCAATAGAGCATCCCAGTTCTGGACTCCTTGTCCAGACGTTGAGTTGTGGCCATAGTGGGAGATCCAAAGGTCCAAAAGGAAGTGGTGTTATTGCCACACAAGGCCAGAGACATGTGGCCCACGAGGACTTCGGCTCTACTAAGGGACACCTTAGTGAAGGGCTGAACAAGTCTGGGACTGACCTAGTAGATGACCTGTAAGGTTCCCACATGGGAATTGACCTATGGAAAGCTCTGTAGGGTTTTTTGATCTAATCCCAAGGAGTTCAGCTTTACCAGAATGTTCTAGGGGTTGAACTGCTCTGGAACCAACCAGGAGATGCCCTGTAAGTTTCCCATGAATGGGCCAGGGATTGAAACAGGGAAAGGCCAGTAAAGTTCCCAGAGCCTAATTTTTGCTCCTCCTGTCTAAAGATCCCCTAAATTATACCTCACCCATGACACCTAACTCCCTGCTTATAAAAAACAAGCAAATGGTCATAGGTACCTTACATTCAAGCCTTCATAGCTCTCTACCAAAGGTCTGATCTTTGCCCTAGAATTAATCCTTCAGGGGCTGATGCTGCTGAGGACATCCTATTATCAGCTCCTCCTCCCACAGAGTACTTGCTTACCAACCTGCTAGTCCAGTACTCTCAGGAGATAAAGACTGTGTCCTGAACCCACCCAATACCAGGTCTGGGTCTGCCTACCATAAGGGCCACTCTGACATTAAAACTGCTGGCCACCCATGCCCTAGTTGCTAGGGAACTGGCCAGCCCAACCCCACTAGGCCCAATGTCTCTACCAGGAATTGATCCCCAAGCATAGTATGGTGGCACCCTGTGGAGGTCTTTCAGGGCCACTCTAGTAAGCATTCAGCTGAAGGACCCTAATCTATCCCCTTATAGAAGCCAGTATTACTTTAAGAGAGAAGCTAGACATGGGCTAAAGACCATTTTTGATAAATTCTTGGCTACAAAATTGCTGGTGCCATACCAGTCCCCATGTGCAGCACACTCATTTTACTGATAGGCAAGCCATCAAGAAAACAACACCTAGTACAAAATCTCAGAGCCATCAATGAGGAAGTGGTACCTATCGCTCATTAGTAGCAGACCCATACACTCTCCTAGCACAAATCCCAGGAGACACTAATTAGATCTCTGTTCTTGATCTCAAAGTTGCCTTCTTTTCTCTCCCTGTAGATCCTAGCTTCCAATACTTGTTTGCCTTTTAATAAGAGGATCCCTAAACAGGGTCTCACAACAGTATACTTGAACTGCCTTGCCTCAGGATTTTAGAGATACTCCTACTTGTTTTCATGGACCTTATCTTGAGACCTAAGAGACTTAAAGTTTAAAAGGGAGGCCTATTATAGTATGTAGCTGACTGCTTCATCCATTGTAACTCCACCAAGGAGTTATCTGATCAAAACACCATTAAGATTCTCAATCTTGGAAATCCCATTTGAACCCGCTATTCCACTGCTGGGGATCTTCCCCAAAGAATTAAAAGAATCATACCACAGTGATATATGTGCACCCATGTTCATAGCAGCACAGTTTGTAATAGCTAAAACTTGGAAACAGCCCAAATGCCCATCAACTGGAGACTGGATAAAGAAAATGTGGGGTTTTTTTATAAAATGGAGTACTACTCAGCCATCAAAAATGAGAAATTAGAGACATTTATTGCTAAATGGATGCACATTGAGCCAATACTCTTAAGTGAAATAAATAGGACACAGATGTGTAAATACCAAATAGTTTCTCTGGTGTGAGAAATTGAAAGTGTAAATAAGGACTAAATGTATAATAGGTCATGTGAAATAGGAAGCAAAGGGGAAGGAAGTGGGAAGGCTAAGGGAAAGGATAGAAGGGAATGGGATTAATATGAGAAAATGGAAAAATAGGAACAAAATTTTTGTAAATAGGGAGGGCTGGAGGAGTTGAAGGGAGGGCT
Source organism: Heterocephalus glaber (assembly GCF_000247695.1). The sequence continues at coordinate 28,478,425 of NW_004624750.1, read as the reverse complement.
GGGCAAGGGTGAAAAACAAGAACCAAGCGAGACTATGTAAAGGTGCAAATTTCCAATGATAAATGTCATTATATTGTATACCTAAAATGTACCAATGATTAGAATGAATAATCGATAATGTAAAATAGGAAGAAAAGGTCCAAAGGGGTAGGGGTAGTGGGAGGGGCAGGGGAAAGGAAAGAAGGGAAAGGAAAAAATGATGAGAAATGGAAAAAATGGAAATAAAGTCTTTGTACATAGGGAAGGGTGGAGGGGGTGAAGGGAGGGCTAGGAATGGGGAAAAAATAAGAACCAAAATGCATTATATAAAGGTACAATTCCCAATGAGAAATGTAATTGTGTTGTATACCTACAATGTACCAATAAAAGAATTTAATACAAAAAAAAAAAGATTCTCAATCTTAGGAGGTTAAATATCACATGATTTCTCTTATGTGAGAAACCCAAGTATAAATAATTTAAAGAGCAAAAGAAAAGACAGAAGATAGGAAATAGAAAGATAGGTTTTGTTGAGATGAGAAGGGAATCTGGGGAAGGGGGAGATAGGGGGTAGAGAAGAGAGGGCAAAGTAAAAAGGATCAAGATGTTATATGTATATGTACTACTACCCATGATGAAAGTATTATGTATCACAACTATATACTAAATAAAAAAGAGAGTAGAATATGAGTTTTGTCATGTCAAGATACTGTAAGATGTATGAAGAACAAACAGTGCATCAAAGTACAGGAAAAACACTTGAAAAGTGACAGTTGAGAAAGGGATAGATACCCAAGAAGTGTCTGGATAAGCTAACACTACAGGCTGATTCGAAGAAACAACCAGAGATTAGCAAAAGGTGACTGAAGAGGGAAAACAATGCTTGTTGGAGTCTTGTTTCAATGTTTTTTGTTTTATTTTTTGGTACTGGGGATCGAACTCCGGACCTTGCACTTTCGCGGGGTCGGTGCCGGAACCACTGAGCTAAATCCCCAGCCCCTTGTTTCAATGTTTTTGATAAAAACTTCTTAACTATTCCAGTTATGTTTAACATAATTAAGCTTCCAAACTAAATTTCTGCTGATATTCTGGGAACAGAAAAAATATTAGGGCCAGAGATTTAGCTCAGTGGCACAGCACCTGCCTTGCAAGTACAAGGCCCTGAGTTCGATCCCTGGTACCAAGGGGGAAAAAAAGTCAATGTTTGATCATGTTCAACAGAAACTCAATTCCTAATCTGCTGTGTGATACTACATATCACAACTGAACTCTTCATATGACACTAGATATTACAGAACATTTCTTTTCCTTTTATTTAATGGAATCATTGACAAAGCATTTTCTCCAAAGTTGCTGAATGGAACTATTAAAAATTATAATCAGGAGTGCAAAGTAGGATGCTTCCAGGCCAACCTACCACCACTCCCAGCACAGAGGAGAACCACCTGGGCACCAGCAGCAACCCACCCCCACCCTCTTCGCACTCATCCACCTTACCCCCCCCCATTGAAATGAGAAGACATGTAAACAAGCCTCAGAACCAGACTTCCAGATCACCTACAGCAACTTCAAAAGAAATGAGATGGAAAAAAAAGAAAAATGAAATGAGATGGAACACTCAACCACCTGGATTCCCTGAACTAGCAACAAAAGAGGATTTGGAAAAAAATGAAATCAGAAATAATTTCTCAGATAACAGCAGAGATTGTGCCCATAGTGCAAGACACAATTAATAAATCCAGAGAGGAAACAGATAAAAAAAAAATAGAGGAACTGAGGAACATGACAGAATCCCAACATAGGAAACAAAAGGAATCCATAGAACACATGCAAACAGATTTCCAGGAGATTAAAAATTCCACTGAAAGTCTATGCAGCAGAATGAGGCAAGGTGAGGACAGAATTTCAGATATAGAAGAAAAGATTGCAATTAGTGACCAGGAAAAGAAAAATTGCTTCAAAATTGTAAGGGATCACGAGATATCGATCTAGCAGCTGCTAGACAATGCAAAGAAGAATAACATAAGACTGATTGGAGTCAATGAAGAAACAGGAGAGAGTGCAGATGACATGAAAAAAACTGTTCACAGAAGTGATGGCAGAAAACTTCCTATGCGGGGGAAAGAACTTGACATACAGATAAGTGAGGCATATAGAACTCCAACTAGCCATGATGAAAAAAAATCTACACATAGGCATATAATTATTAAGATTGCAGAAACCCAACAGAAGAGCAAAGTTCTACAAGCAGTGAGAGAAAAGAAACAAATCACATACAAAGGAAAGCCCATCAGAATCACAGCACACTTCTCAACGCAAACCCTCAAGGCAAGAAGAGCTTGGAGTGACGTATTACAAGCCCTAAAGGAAAACAGCCTCCAACTCAGATTGATGTACCCTGCAAAATTATCTTTCAAAATTGATGGTGAAATAAGATACTTTCATGAGAAAGAACAAAATAAAAACTTCATAAATACCAAACCAGCACTCCAAAAAATTTTAGATTAAATCCTAGGCAAAGACAATGAGGATCACAACCCCAGGAAGTGCAGCAGAATGAATCCACCGGGCATGACAAGAACTTAAAAGAAAAGGGAGAGAATCCAACAAAAAAGAAAAAGTCATGACAATGATAAGTCAATACATATCAGTTATAACCATCAACGTTAATGGTCTCAACTCACCAATTAAAAGAAATAGACTGGCCAAGAAGCAAGAGCCAACAATATGGTGCATACAAGAAACACACTTAATTCAAAAAGAAACTCATAGACTGAAAGTTATAAAGGGTGTAAAACAATCCTCCATGTGACAGGAACCAAAAAAAAAGCAGGAGTAGCTATCCTCTTTGCAGATCAAGTGGATTTCAAACCAAGACTAAGAGAGACAAAGAATGAGGCTACATCCTTGTAAAGGGAACAATCCAAGAGGAAGAGATGACAAACATAAATATATATACCAAATGCTAGTGCACCCAACTATATAAAACAAATACTAACGGACATGAAAAATCATATAAGCCCTAATACAATAGTAGCGGGGGACCTTAATACCCCACTATCACAAATAGATCAACTAGACAAAAAACAAGCAATGAAATACTAGGACTCAATCAAACTCTTGAACAAATTAACTTAACAGATGTTTACAGAGTGTTCCACCC
>NW_004624750.1:28442957-28458302 GCF_000247695.1 Heterocephalus glaber | reverse complement strand
GGTTGAGTATCAGATTGTTCCATCTCGTTTCCCTTTGGGATTGCTGTAGATGATCTGGAAGTCTGTTTTTGAGGCTTGTTTACTTGTCTTCTCATCTCCACGGCGGGGAGGGGTACTTCTGGCACTGGGCGGCTCACCTTCTCTGCCCTAGGAGCGCGGAATGCTCACTTAAGTATTTTTCATGTGTAGGGTTTCCAGATCCACCATGTATTTACAAGATACTGTTTAAAGGATTATGAAGGATACAAAGATGAGACACTGGTGTAAATAGTTTATTAGGAAGACAAGAGCACAGAATTCAGCAGATATTAAGAAGAAAAGAAGCCCATGATGCTCCTAAAACACTTGTTGCTTTTAACTTTGTAAGACTGCTCTCTTTTCTTCTTTTTTGTTTTTTTGTTTGTTTGTTTTTGGTACCGGGGATCGAATTTGGGTCCCTGCACTTGCGTAGCAGGTGGCGAAACCACTCAGCTAAATCCCAGGCCCCTCTTTTTTCTTTTTTGGCAGTGCTGGGGATTGAAATCAGGGCCTCATGCATGCTAAGCAAACACTCTGTCAACTAATCTACATCCTCAGACCCTCTGTTTGCATTTTCATTTTTAAAATGTGCTGTCTTCTCTCTCATCATTTCATTGTTAGTAATAAAGAGGCTGTGCTCCTAATCTTTTGTCCTCCCCCCAGCAATTGGAAAATGTGTCTCTGAAAGAAATTATTATATCTTGTAACTTCTTTATGAGAGAGCTTCTCTTAGAAAGGTAAACTAATATGCCCTATTACATCTCCATAGTGATTAATCTATTGCATATGTAGGCCTAAATTTCATTCCCTAAAAAGTGTTGGAGTGTTCTTTTAGTGTAGTGAAACCATTGTACTTTTTCAACAGTTAGCTCTTACTGAAAATAGGTCATATAAAGGTTTATCAAAATACAAAAGAAAGACGAGTAATTTATCATTTACTTCTGTTCACCAGTGACCTGTTTCTAACCTGTTCAGAAACAGAGAATGCTTGTTTTTAAAAGCAGAATGCTAAGATCTGGTTTTTGTTCTTGGAAAGAGGAATTTCTAGGTAATTACAGGCAGTTTTCTTTGCTCCAAGAATTGTCATACAGTGTTCAAAATTAAAAACATCTGTCTTAATTATTTTATTGCCTATATCTGCATGAATGCTTCTGGAAGTCTGAGTAGTATATTTAGAGGACAGTTTATGATGTAGTTTTAAAATTTTTTTATTATAAAGTCAAAAATACACATTGTTTCACGAGAAAAAGTAAAAGTGTTTGTGTATTAGTTTCCTAGTACCACAGCCTGGGTGCCTTAAAACAATAAGTTACTCACTCTCACAGTTCTGGAGCCTAGAAGTCTGAAATCAAGGTTTAGACTGTGTTCCTCTAGAAATTACCCTTGTGTGTCTCATATATTTGAACCTCTAATTTCACATTTTTCAACTTTACGTAATATCTTTCAAGTCCTAATAATGCTAGATGATCCATTTTTCCCTGTATTTGCAAGTTTGTTTTCTTCATTTTGCTGGAGCAATTTTTTCACAAAGGATGCTTGAAAAATAAACTTTTAGAGTCATTGCCCATCTGAAAATGTCTTCATTTCTTCTTCATACTTGATTGCTGGGATGAATAATTCTGATATCAAGGGGGGATGTGCTTTGTTGTCCATGAGAAGAGAGAAGGAGGGAGGTTCACCAAGCCTAGCTGTTTATAGCTTCTCGATTTCACTATCTACCAGCTCAACTTGGAACCTCTCTAGGGCTCCTAAGAGCTCTGGTTCCCACCTCTGATAGAGTTTTCTTCCTTAAGTTTTCAAGTTGTAGTTTTTCTGTATTATGATTTATTGTCCTACTGTAGCATCTTTCTGTCTATTCCAAAAATTTATCAAATTATATGTTTTAAAATATGGCATATACTTCATGCTGTCTAGTTTTCAGATTGTACTGGGTTGGGCTGGGGATTTAGCTCAGTGGTTTTGTCGAGCTCAAGGACCCGAGTTTGATCCCCGGTACCAAAAAAACCCACAAAAAACAAAACAAACAAACAAAAAGAGAAGTAGAACAGATTGTACTGGGTTTTTGGTTTTTGTTTTTGTTTTTTTTCGGTACCCAGCATAGAACTCAAAACCTTGCGCTTGCAAAGCAGGCTGCATTGTACTGTTTATTGATGGAATTCTGTGCATTTCCCTTCTCCTTTTTCCATATTCTCTTTTTTCCCTCAGTGTTGGGGTTTAAATTCAAGGCCTTGTATATGCTAGGCAAATGCTCCACCACTAAGCTGTACCCCCAGCCCCTTCCATATTAATGTGCCATCTTGAACCTAGAAGATATTCTTTAAGTTGGATACTTCCACTGACCACTCATCCAGAGAAGTCTGACATTTCTGTAAGTTGAGCTAGATTTATCTTTAAGGGGAGTTGATGATGCTTGTTCAAATTCAATTGCAAGAATTTGTGTATTTTCTGACCTCCTCAGAGTACTCTTCTTCCCTGTTTCATGATTATTTTGAAGGGCAGTATGTCCTTGTAATGATACTAGCTAATCTGTTGGAAAACTTTTTGAGGCCTTTGAATTGTTCTGTACAACTTCAACATGAGCTCTTATGTTTGCCAGCTATGTTTTATTTTGCTACAATAATCACACATTATGCTGCAAAGCCTTTCCTTTGATGTCTTACAACACCTATTTTTAAGTATTTGTAGACACAGTGCTTTTGTCAAAGTGAGTTCTTACTGACCAACTTTGTGTTTATTTATGTCATTTATGTAATAATCTTATGTGTCACCAGGGAGAGTGGCTTGCTCTTGCCAAACATTTTAATACTGGTTACTCCTTTTGAAAGTATCAGATATTTTTCCCCATAGTAATTTTGTAAGTTCTGATCTTCACAGACAATTATTAACAGTCCATTTTCACTTATTTAAATAATTCATGTCTTGCTGATTTTAAAGTTTAATTTCCATAGCTGTATCTTGTGTTATTTTTGTATATACTTACTCTCTAGAGATGCTTGATTGTGTGTGTGTGTGTCTGTGTGTGTTTCTAGGGATTGAACCAAGGGACTTGCACCTACCAGGCAAATGCTTCACCACTTCACCACTGAGCTATTCCCAACCTATTTAGAGATGCTTGAATAGGTCCTTACTTACTTTCTTGAAAACATTCACATAAAGCAGATGCATATGGATGGTGCTACCTTAGAAAAAAAATAGAAGTACAGAGTTTGGTGATTTGCCACAATAAATTTCAGTTGAAAGGAGATCTGAATTTGATATTTTTACTAATTCCAGTCTCTACTTCAGTTAAAGAAATGACAGTTTTTTATGATGATGATGAAAAACATTGTAATAGATATGACATCTGTTTTTGTCTCACAGGTAACCCTGTATCATTTGTTAAAGCTCTTCCAATCAGACACCAATGCAATGTTGGGGAAAAAGACAGTTGTTTCAGAGTTCTATGATGAAATGGTAAGATTTTACAATGAGAGTTTTAAAAGCATTTTAAATTAGAAAACTTTGAAGTTATTGAACATTTTTTTCTCATTCTATCCCTGAAGATATTTCAAGACCCAACAGCAATGATGCAACAATTATTAACAACATCTCGTCAGCTAACCTTAGGGGCCTATAAGCATGAAACAGAATGTAAGTGCCTTGTATTCATACTTAATCCTAAAAACTAATGTATTGTGCAATGGTGAAAGAATTATTTGATTAGTAGGTATTGATCTTTTTTTTAATGATATACGCAAATTTATAGAGTGAAAAAGCAAGATACGGTGGCATGTGCCTGTAGTCTCAGCTACTTGGGAAGCTGAGGCAGGAAAATCACAAGTTCAGGTCCAGCTTAGGCAACTTAGAGAAACTCTGACTCAAAATACAATTTCAAAAAGGGTTTGGGATATAGCTAGATTGTGTAAGCCTATAGGTTCAACCCCTAGTACTGCAAAGAAAAAGAGAGAGAGAGAAAGAAGAGTATATGTTACTGTAGAACATATCAGAAGGATGTTTTAAGTTGTTCCCATAGGTGAAATCCTCTCACAGTCTGAAGTATTTTCTATTTTATCCCGTAATTACATTTAATAACTATAGCTTTTTATTAGTTTTACTTAACCTATCTTTGCTAATAAAATCTGTGTGAAGAACTTCGCAAAACATAATGAAGCTTTTGTGTACTGAGAACTAGTTTATCTCATATTTTTTAGCTATGTCATTTTACAATAGATTCAGATAATGCTTGAGTGTAGAATACCTAAATGCTACATTGATAATTATTCATATTATATTTCCCTTCTAAGCTAATGTAGCTTCAGAATCCTCTATACATCGCTCCATTCATCTGCTGCCATTCATTTGCAGTTGGCATTCGAGATAAAACCTGTATTATCTCTATGTTAACACAGGTGTCACTGTTCATTCAGTCCTTCCTTTGAATTTACAAAATATGCATAGTACAATATATAAGAATTCTAGAGACATTTATAGCTAAATGGATGCACATTGAGGCAATACTCTTAAGTGAAATAAACAGGACACACATGTTTAAATACCGAATAGTTTCTCTAGTGTGAGAAACTGAAAGTGTAAATAAGGACTAAAAAGTATAATAGGTAATGTGAAATAGGAAGAAAAAGGGCAAAGGGGAGGGGTGGGGGAAGGGAAAGAGGGAATGGAATTAATATGAGAAAATGAAAAAATGGAAACAAAGTCTTTGTAGATAGGGAGGGTTGGAGGGGTTGAAGGGAGGGCAGGGGAATGGGACAAAATAAGAAACAAGAGAGATTATGTAAAGGTGAAAATTTCCAATGATGAATATAATTATATTGTATACCTTAATTTGAAAAAAAAAGAATTCTGTCAGCTAAGTATTGTTCTAGGTGCCAAGGATAGAGCAGTGTCCAGTCATATAAAACGTTCTGCCCTCATGGAACATACATTCTAGCAGGAAGAACACCAGTATTAAAGAGAACAATAAAGTATAAGGTAGTGATTGGGTGCTATAGAGAAAAATACAGGGCAGGCAGCACCTTGGGTGGGAGATAATGATCAGAACTTCACATAGGTCAAGAAATGCTTCCTGGGCATTTGAGGACCTAGAGGAGTAAGATATTGATCTGAGAGATAGTGTCCTGTCAAGGAATATGCAGGAGCAGAATCTCTGAGATAAGAGTGTGCCTGGTTCCGGGCATGGTGGTGCAGACCTATAGCCCCAGCACTCAGGAGGCTGAAGCAGGCAGATCACTGAATGTTTGAGGCCAGCCTCAACTACACAGTAAGACCTTGTCTCAAATCCAAAAAAAGGGCTGGGGATTTAGCTCAGTGGTTCCACCACCTGCCCCAAAACCACAAGGACCCGAGTTCGGTCCCTGGTACCAAAAAAAAAAGAGCATTCCTGGCATGTCTGAGGAGCAGCAAGAAGCAAGCATGGCTGAAGAGAGTGAAGAAGGGGAAAAGGAATAGGAAGTGAGTCCAGAGAAGTTAATGGGGGACCAAGTCATACAAGAACTTATAGGTAAGTGAGGACTTTAGATTAAACCAAGTGGGGGGAGAAGGAAAGGTAAAGGGGATGAAAAAAGGAATTAAGATGTGTTATGTATGTGTACCAACTTCCCACAGGAATACAACATTATGTACTACACACATGTACTCATAAATTTTAAAAAATACATTTGATGATATAGGAAAAAAACAGAAATGGATGTGAAGTCTTTAGAGGGCAGTAGCATCATACTAACATTTTTTTTTCATACTAACATTTTAAAATGACCACACTTGCTGTTGTGTTGCAAAGAGACTCTAAAGCAGAAATGGTAGAAACAGAATATAGACAGGTAATTAGGAGGCTGTCTCAATAATCCAAATATGATATTGCTTAGACCAGAGTGATGGAACCAGTGAGAAGGGGTCAGATTGTGGACCCAGAGTGTGTCCTTTTAACTAGTAAGTTGTTCTGTCTATAAATATAAGGCTCATATTATAGTCTGTACAAAAATAACAATTCTTTGGATTGTTTTCTTCTAATTAAGACTTCATTGGAAAATGAAGAACAGAAACTTTTTTTTTTATATAAGCATTTAATAGCATAGGAAGCAGAGAACTGGAATAAGCTAAGGAAATGTTAAACTGTTTTCCTCCAGGACCTCATTGCTGTTTAACTCAGTTCTCCTTCACAGTTCAGCAGTTATCAAAACTAAAGCATTGTGACTAAATTATACACAAGAATCTATGTTATATCTACAGTGAATGCTGTCTGGAAAATTGAGTTAAATCAGGTCTCCCTAACTTGATTTAAAACTACCTGTTAAAATCATACAGGAGGGGCTGGGGATTTATCTCAGTGGTTTTGCCACCTGCTGCACAAGCGCAAGGACCTGAGTTCGATCCCCGGTACCAAAAAAAAAAAAATCGTACAGGACAGGGCCAGGGATTTAGCTCTGTGGTTCTGGCACCTGCCTTGCAAGCACAAGGTCCTGAGTTCGATCCCAGTACCAAAAAAAATAAATAAAAATCATACAGGACAGCTGGGGATTGGCTCAGTGGTGCCACCGCCTGGCGTCCCGAGTTCGATCCCTGGAACCAAAAAAAAAACCATACAGGACTCCTTGTGGTTTTCCAAATGTATATATGCTGTTTCCAGGGCCTGCCATGTGTACCTCATCTACCTCTTCTTTGTTCTTTTAAGACTTAGTCCAGATTTCACTAATGCTGAGAAGCTTTCTTTGATACATGCATACCCTTTTCTCTCCCCCTTTCCCAATAACAGGGCTCAAACTCAGGATCTTGTGCTTATGAGACAGGAGTGGCACCATTGAGCTAAATTCCCGGCCCTCCCTTTTCTATTAATGTGAATCCATTCTACTATTGTGGCTCGCTGCAATTACCTCATGACACTGTATTGCTTTTTTTTCCCTTGCCTCTCTCCTACCTCTTTATTCCAGCAGCTAATAAAGTATCATTCAATTATTTTTTCACTGATATGCGAGAGTGTAAGTGGAACGAAAGTTTGTCTAGTAAAAATAAAAAGCAATGTAAACAAAGTCTAAAGAGAGATATACCATGAAAAAGTATTCTACTCATGTCATAGATGACTGACATATGAAGAGCTCCTGTAGATAAAGAAGGAAGGCCAATGACCAATAGAAAAATGACCAGAGGAAAGAGTTCATGGAAAGAAAGAAGTGTCTCTTAAACAAACAGAATTGGGCCAGGTGTGGTGGCACATGCCTGTAGTAATCCCAACACTTGAGAGTTGAGGCAGGAGGATCGCCATGCCTTCAAGGCCACCCTGAGCTACATAGTGAGTTTAATGCCAGCCTGAACTACATAGCAAGACCCTGCCTCAAAAAAAAAAAAATTGACCAGCCTCAGTAGTAAAAACAGAAAGGTAAATTAAAGGTACTCTGAAATAGTGCTTTTAAGCTTTGAGATTAAAATGAAAAAACTGCTGAGGATGTAGCTCAGTGGCACCACACCTGCCTGGCAAGTGCAAAGTCCTGAGTTCGATCCTGGTATCAAAAATAAATAAATTAAACAAATCCAAAAAACTGATACATTAGGGAAGCAGATATACAATGACAGTGGGATTATAAGGTAGATCTTGTAAGAGAGAGTTGGCATTCTTCGATAATTACAAGTACATAGAACCTTTAACATAATGATTCCACTTACAGGAATTTATCCTGCAAGTCTACTGAAATAATTATGTGCAGCACATACAATACTGCATCGTTGTAATAGAAAATGGAACACTGACTGTACATCAGTGAGAAACAGACTAAGTGAATTATGTATCCATTCAGTAAGGTCTGTTACAATCATTTGAAAGAAGAAGGCAGTTCTGCAATATGGAATGAGCTTCCAAATAAGAGAAGCAGCCAAGTGCAGGACAGTTTGTAGGCTGTGATACCACTTGTGTTGGGGGGAAAATGAAACCACATGAGTATATGCTTATATATCTATAGTTGGCTTCTGGAAAGATACCAGAGAGAACTAGTAGTGATTATGTCTCCGAGGAGAGGCACAGGTTAATGCGGTTTGGGGAGTAGGATACTTATTCATTGTCTGCCCTTTTCAACCTTTTAATCTTTTATCATGTATGGACTACATATTTTAAAAATACATAAACTTTTAGGCGTCAAGGATTTAGCTTAATGGTGCTGCACCTGCCTCACAGGGCAAGGTCTTGAGTTTGATCCCTGGTACCGGAAAAAATAAAAAACTAAAAAATACATAATTTTTTAAATAAAAGCAATAAGGGAAATTACAAAGAAAAATATGGATTACTTTGGGAATATAAAAGTTAGTGTTACAAAAAGCAAGTTTCCAACAATGAGGAAAATGAGGAAAGTGCTTGTCTTAAGTTACTTTTCTCGTCGCTAAGACAAAATACCCAACACCCAGAGTTAAGGAAAGGTTTATTTAGCTCACAGTTTGTAGAGGTTTCAGCCCATAATCAGCTGGCTCCAAGGCAGGGTGGCATGGCAGAGGGGCATCATAGAGGAGAAACAGTTCATGGTGGGCAGAAGGTAGCAAAGCAACAAGGGATAGGGCCTGGGATTTAGCTCAGTGGTGCCACCACCTGCCTCGCAAGTGCAAGGTCCCAAATTTGATCCCTGGTACCAAAAAAAAAAAAAGCAACAGGGGTCGACCCCAGTTCTTTCTATCCCTTGTATCTTATCCAGGCTACTTAGAATGGGTAGCATGCACACCCTTAATCCTAGTGCCCTTGATCCTAGTCTTGCACTATAAAACTATTCCAGCATCACATACTCTAGATCCAGCCACCTCTGAAATAGCCCCACCTATGACTACATGAGGCTTTGGTGAACATGTAGACACAAGCCATGACAGTACTCATTAATATTTATTGCACATTTTTTCTATGCTTGATGCTTTAAATATAACTACTTAATCCTCATAAATTCTTTGAGAAATGTGTAGCTTTAGCCATATCGTTAGGAAGAAGAAATTGAGCTAGACATAGTTGTGCACACCTGTAAATCCAGCACTCAGGAGGCTGAGGCAGGAAGATTGCCACGAGTTTGAGGCCTTCCTGGGCTGCATAGTGAGTTTAAGATCAGCCTGAACTGCACAAGACCCTGTCTCAAAAAAAAGAAAAAGAAGAACTGAGGGGAGGAGAACTGAGACGTCCACATATTAAGAAACCAAGAGTGTGTTTGAACTCATCTTTTGTTTCAAAGTTGAGATTTTTTTCACTGAACCATCCTGCTTCCAATTAGTGACCAATTTAAGTTTGTCTTAAGTATAATTGTATGTACTTCAGGAGTTATCAGCAGCAGTTACCAAAAGTGTCCACAAGACGGAGATGTTGGGTGCAAATAAACATTTTTTTTAAAAAAATTGCTACACCAATCCCTGGTACCAAAAAAAAAAAAAAAAAGAATCCAACTCTCAAAAAACAACGCTACACTATCAAAAGGGATTTTTAAATTGTTGCAGTAAGGACATTTTCTTTAGCAACACGTTATGTATCCAGGTAGAATTTTTCATTTATTATTTAATTTCTTTTTCATTATAATACTTGTTAGGGCTTTTTATGTACCACATTGTATTCTGAGTACCTTATATACATTCACTTAAAAATCTTTTCATCAGGGCCGGGGATTTAGCTCAGTGGCACCGTGCCTGGCTCGCAAGCACAAGGTCCTGAGTTCAATCCCTGGTGCCAAAAAAAAGAATCTTTTCAACAAGTGATACGAGATATTTGCCATTATAATTTCTGTTCTGTGAGGAAGTGAGCATAGAGAGAGGAAATAACTTAAGAGTTCACAACTAATAAATGGAAGAGCTAGAATTTAAATTGAGACGGTTATGTTATCTTTAAAAAAAAAATACCAGCTTATTTTGATGGTGTGACTTTGTTAGGTAAGTTTCATCTTTATTATGTAAGTGCATCAGTTGAAGAATACTTTTAGCCAGGCATGATGACATACACCATCTCAGCTATTGGAAGGTGAGGCAGGAGGATTGCAGGTTCAAGCCAGCCTGGCAATTTAGTGAGACCCTATCTCAAAAATAAAAAAGAGGCAGGGCCGGGGATTTAGCTCAGTGGTGCCATCAACCTGCCTCATAAGCGCAAGGTCCCGAGTTCAATCCCCGGTACCCAAAAAAATAAATAAAAATAAAAAAGAGGCTGGGGATATAGCTTAGAGTGCATGTATAGCTTTCACACGGCCCTGGGTTTGATCTCAAGCGTGGAAAGAAAACAAAAAACTTTCAGTTAGCTCTTTTGTTAGTTGATGTCTCCTGGGTTTGTATGCCCACTTATTTCAAAGTAATACATATAGGGCCGGGGATTTAGCTCAGTGGTTTTGCTGCCTGCTGTGCAAACGCAAGGACCCGAGTTCGATCCCCAGTACCAAAAAAAAAAAAAAAAAGCCTATCTTTCCAAAGTAATATATAGAAAGAAAAGCAAAGAAGTAATGTGTTATCCCTTAACTGTGAGTTAGTGACCAAAATTTTATTCATGTTTGTAGAAAACAGCCTAGATCCTCTGGGAAATTCACTTTCTTACCTTCTCCCACCCATCCACATTTAATGTTATGTATTTTAAGTTGTCACATTTCATCATGGAAACATTGACCTAACGAAATGCCATATGTATTATTCAGTGGCACATCTTAGATGTGTAAGAAAAATAATTCAGTACAAATATTTTTTTTCTTAGTTGCAGAACTTGAAGTGAAAACCAGAGAAAAATTAGAAGCTGCCAAGAAAAAAACAAGCTTTGAAATTGCAGAGCTTAAAGAGAGGTTAAAAGCAAGTCGTGAAACCATAAATTGTTTGAAAAATGAAATCAGGAAACTTGAAGAAGATGATCAGACAAAAGACATATAAACAGCTCTAAAGAGAACTTGGTATGTGCTAATAAGGTGGACTTCATTTATGGAGAAGTGGACTTAATACAGGTAACTATTGATGTTTCTTAGAGGAACTGCATATATATAGTTGTCAACTATGGATTTCTCAGCAAGTGTCAAAATATTCAAACAATCTTTAATGGAAAATATATGTGTAATAAGAATGGATTCTGACAAAAAAAAAAAAAGAATGGATTCTGTGTAAGCATTTTTACCAATCCATTTTAGGTAAATTCTATAATGTTAAGCATGGTTTTTAAAAATTTTTATTGGAGTATATGAGTATAGCTTATTTTCCTTGTGGTAAGCATCAAAATGTCATTATAAATAACCTGTACAAATTTTTTATTTCTGTAGTAGTTAGAATTAACAATAAGATTCTAAGCATATGTATTTGATTTTTTCAGAGTCTTATCTGCCCATATTCTACCTCTATAGTATATGATGCACTCAGTAGTAATTATTTAATAAAGGTAGTTTTTGGACCTGTTTTCTGGCTTGTGATGTGTTTGCTCCTCTTTTAAAACTTTCTGGATCTCCCTCAATACAATTTACACATCTCCATAGTGTTATATGACTACATCTTAAGAAAATGCTTTATGTCTCTTTTTTTTTCGGTACCGGGGATCGAACTCAGGTCCTTGTGCTTGCGCAGCTGGCGGCGAAACCACTGAGCTAAATCCCCAGCCCCTACTTTATGTCTTTTTAAGTTGTTGCATTTATAAGCTTTCTGGAGGTTTTACAAAGGTGTCTGTGGTCTGAAATTTCTGCTAGGGCCTTCTGGAGCTTGAAGGTGCCACTTACAATTGTGGCAGTCATATCATTCAGTTTTATCTTTTAGCCTACCAGGCCCATGAGGATAAAACTTTGCACAATATAGGAGAGAGTCTGGGGATAGACCAGAAAGACTAATGAGGGAAAAAGTCTCATTCTACTTGAGAAACCTTAACATGGGAGATCATCCCTCTGCTCATAAAGTCCATGTAGGCAGGTTTACCTTTATGTTATGCATGTATACAAGGATTCAAAATGTGTCATCAAGCTGAAAATGGTGGTGCACACCTGTAATCTCAGCTACTCAAGAGACTGAGGCAGGAGGAGGGACGCTGTCTTGAATTAGATAGGTGCTAGTGGTTTATACTCAACCTTGTGAATATTCTAAAAATTGGCTTGGTGGGGAGGGGAAAGGGATTTAAAGAAAAAGAATGGAAGGGAAAAAATGAAAACAAAGCTTTTGTAAGTGGGGAGGGGAAGAAGGGTTGAAGGGAGGGGAGGGAAACAGGAAAAAAAGACATAATTATGTACAGGTACAAATTCCCTAGGATGAATGTGATCATTATATATGGCACCTCGAAAGTACAAGGTCCCGAGTTCAATCCCCGGTACCAAAAAAAAAAAAAAATGAATACATTATATATGGCAAATACTAATGAAAGTAAAGTTTTTAACTTACTTGTACACTTCATAGTATATGAATTATATCTGTTTAAAAAACAATGCTGTTAACCATTTACTATGTGCTCCATTGTTAGCTAAAAAAAAAAAAATCCAGTGAGTACATGTTATTATCACCATTTAACAAATAAGAAAACTGATGTTCAAGGAGATTAAATGCTTTGCTCCAGGTTACATACTAGGAAGTCAAAGCCCCAAAACTCAGCCAACATGTATTGATCAAAATGTGGCTAGGTTCAATTTACATAACATAATAAAATATAAGTATTCTTGTGTGTATGTAAACTATATTTCTATCCCACAAATCAGTTGAAAAACTTAATAGAAAAATCAGCCGATAATATGGACAAGTTATTTGTAAAGGAAAAAATACAAATGATAGTCAAAAATCATTTGAAAAGATAGCAACTCACTAGTAATCAGGAATTAATAATAGATAATAAGTTATTTTCATTGTAACATTTAAAGATTTCCAGTATGCAGTCATATAGAATGAAGAGAAATTAGTATATATACATGGTTGGTGTGCATTGAGATTAATAGCCATTCAATATTAACAATTTAAAATGTATCTACTAATTAAATAATTTCACTGCTCTGAGATATTCCCATGTGTGCATAAGGATGTTCATGGCTTGTTTGTGGTAGTGAAAAATTGGATATAAACAAAATGTCTCCCAATATGTGCACAATTTTGTGTAAATTCTTAGAAAAATTAAGAGGAGTTATTTGAAATAAAATTAGAGCAGGTGTTGAGGGGACTGGGTAAAGGATTAAGAAAACTTGCCCTTTCTTCATGAGAATTTGACTTTGGTTAATTTTCTAGCTGTTCCACATGCAACTTGTTAAGGATATCATGTTAGTGATGCTTCTAGGCAACAGTGTATGTGGCAAAAATGCCCTCCTTGGTAAACTACATCTGGAGTGACAAAACTGTCAATCTTTATCAGAAAGTAATATTCTTAGACTAACCTGCTGTGACTCATAATCAGCGAATCTCTCATGGAAACCCTGGAAACTACATTGTAACGTTGTTAACAAGAAATCTCAGCTCCTGTGGTAAATTAGGCCAGTAATCCAAGGCAGCTCCCATGCTGGCCTGTTGCATGTCTTGTTGGATTGAACCTAAGCTGCATTGCTCAGTGGATAGCTGCAAGGAATCCTGGGAATGCTTCCCCACACCCTGATGGCAATCTGTGCTTCCTTTGGTCTAGCCTTTGAATGTGATCCACAGTAGGACTGTGCGAATTAATGTTTAGTTGAACCTAAAAATACTCCCTGCTGAACATAGCTAGATGAGCTTTCACAGTAAACTGAAAATAAATTTCTAAGTTAAAAAATTAGTTATATACACCTTCCATTTCAACTGGTAGGAGCTTCATCTTGTTCCTTAAATATGCCTTGAACTTTATTGAATCTCACAAGCTCTGTCTTCTTTCCTTGTTACAATATTTTCCTCCTCCCTGCCTTCCTCTGAGCCACCACAGCCTGGTGTTTGCCCCTCTTTTTTAGCCATTCATTCACCTGGAATGGAAAAGCTGGAATTGATGGCCTCCCAGCTCTAGTGGTGACTTTATGTATTCCCATCCTTGATTGACCTGTTTATCTTAATAATTGCCATGCCTCCTATCTAATAAGTGGTCCACAAACTGTTGCTGTCATTTTATTTATTCTCTGCCACTTAACTTCTAGTGTCCCTGCTGGGCCTGTTCTACACCAAGGCACAAATCTTGCTTCAGATCTTGACTTTCACTCCCTCTAGGCTAGCCTCTCCATTGCTTGGCACAGAGTGTCCCATGTGTCTCAATATATCACAGATGGTACACAGATCATTACATGTCAGAAATGAAAACTAGTTATGGTACCATTCATATGGATCTAGTTATGTATGCTAAGGTTGTCCTATACTGACTTTAGGAGGTTATACAAATTTATAATGTTTTTTGAGTTCTGATGACTAAATTATTTTTATATCTGTAAAGAACAACATAAAGCTCCAGGGCTACCTGGTCCAGTCTTCTAGGATAGCAATCCACAAATGTTTTTTGAAAAGAGACAGCAAATATTTTAAGGTCATGATCATAGTTACTTAATTCTTATAGTGTGAAAGCAGTCATACATAAGCAAATGAGTGCTGCATTCCATAACAATTGATTTGTTGACCCTGAAACTTGACTGTCATGTAGTTTTTACATCGCATCCTCATTTAAATGTCTTTCAAACAGTGAAAAAAATGCAAAAAAAAAAAAAAAAAAATCTCCATTCACAGCCCATACAAAAACAGGCAGTGGGCCAGACATGGCCCATGGGCTTTAGCTGACTTATTCTTGTTCTTTTCTCTGGATTAGAGGGACACCAGAATCGCCAGCCCCAAGAAGGCGCTCTATGATTTGCTTTGTGAATTCAGCTTGAGATTAGCCCCTTGCAAATATCCTGAGTTGAGTTAGTCCAAGTTACCAAAGGGATTTGCACAGGAAGCATGGAGCAGACACACACTGACTCGTTTTCTTCTATTTGGTATCACCTAAGGCTTTTAGCCTTCCTGTTTCATGAGTGTTTCAAAAGCATAATGTCATAGGAATTCATTTCTTAAATTCATTCTCCTAAATTCATTGCAATTTGGCTTCTTTCTTCACTCTAATGCCCACATCATCAGACACTTTGGGCAACATCCAAATGGAGCAGTTTTCAGGGCTCATCTGATCTCTCAGCAGCATTTGATAGAAATTACCACTTTCTTTTACCTGGAATTTCCTTTCTCTTTCCTCTCATCACTATGATCTGTCTTTCTTTTTTCTTTCCTTCTTTGTTTTTTTCTTTCTCTTTCTTTTTTCTTCACTCTTTTGGATCAATTCTTCTAAGTCTTTTTCAACATGTCCTATTCCTGTGTTCATCCTATGAATGGTTTTGTTTGTTCTCTGTTTTTTCAATACTAAGTATTGCACCCAGGGCCTTCACACTGTTATAACCCCAGCTCCTTTTAATTTTTTTTTTTTTTTTTTTTTTT
>NW_004624750.1:28400004-28421463 GCF_000247695.1 Heterocephalus glaber | reverse complement strand
AAACGAAGGAGTGAAGGGAGGGGAAGGACAAAGGAAAAGAGGGAAAGGAAAAACTATGAGAAAAGAAAAAAATGGAAATGAAATCTATGTAAATAGGGAAGGGTGGAGGGGGTGAAGGGTGCACAGGTAATGGGGAAAAAAATAAGAAACAAGATATATCATGTGCAGGTGCAAACACCCAATGATAAATGTAAACAAATTGTATACCTAAAATGTACCAATAAAAGAACTAAAAAAAAAAAAAGAAAGGAACATGTCACTCATTTTCCCAGTGGACTTTGTACCCCTTGGTATTTTCACCTGAAGTGGGCATAAATCCAGCATACTCGGTGGTTTCAAACCAATATTTAATGTCAAAAAAGTACAGTTGTGTGCTACATAACATTTAGGTAACAACAAATTGCATATAGTACATGGTGGTCCCATAAGATTAAAATAAACCTGAAAAATTCCTGCCACCTAACGACATCATAACTGTTGTAATGTCATAGCAAAATGTATAACTCATGTGTTTGTGGTGATACTGGTTTTTAAAAAAAGCCAACTGAACTGCCAGTCATTTAAAAATGCAGCACATATCATTATGTACTATACATATTACCTGATGGTAATAAATGGGTGTTACTGTTTTTTTTATTTACTATACTTTATACCATCGTTTTAGAGTGCACTCCTTCTACATATAAAAAAAAGTTGCCATAAAATTGCATACTGCATTATTGTCAGCAGTGGCCTCATAGAGCTCTGGTTCACTGTCTCAGATTGCATCAAGAGGCCATTTTGTGAGATTGACATACACCGTCTATATTTGTGGAAGTACACTTGATGATGTTTGCATGAGGAAATTGCCTAACAGTGCATTTTTCAGAATATATTCCTATTGTTAAGCAATGCTGGATTGTATTTGGATTCAGCAATGGACTCATTGATGGTGGTAGTTTCAAAGCAAGTATGAATCCAGTGTCAAAAATGAGTGAAGTGGCCTCCATGCTTGGTAAGAGGTGACTACAGCTACGGAAGCCAAGGCCGTCTGTTGGTGAGAACAGGTAGGGGAAGTGTCTGTGCAAAAATGGCCATGTGTGAATTGAACACTGAGGGAAATTGAATGCTGAGAGGTAATGCGGAACAGACCTGCCAGAGATCACAAGCAAAGACCTGAAAGTGCTGAAAAGATGCCATGGTCATCATTGCCTGAAGGTGGCATCTCTCACTCTGAAGGAGTCCTATGCAGATTAAGAAGCCTTGAAATACATTTTGGAAGGTCAGTTCACATCTGCTTTCTATTTGTCATGTTCTGTCAGCACTTCTGTGAGAACAGAACCATTACACCAGCCTTGGAAGCCAAAGGCAGCCAGATCCTCCAGGCCTGGAATCTGCCAGGCCCCTGGTCCCACCTCAGTGGGAAAAGAGTGGAACATGCTGATGCATCCCAGCTTCAACTTTAGGTTTCTGCCATGGCCACTAAGTCACCTGCAAACTGCTTCAAAGAGCAAACAGGTACAAAGAATTCAACCTGGTTAATCAGTTGTCCTCCCTCCCCCATCAAATGACACAGCATCAACAGAGGCTTTGCAATCTTGTGTGCTTAATTTGTTATCTAGTGAGCAAGAAAAATAAATTCTCCTGATTTTTAATATTATATATTTATAGTCCTCCAGCTAGTAGACTGAGATCTGCCCTAGAGACATAATGAGAAGTAACTGGTCCCAGGGAAAAGCCCAGAACTCAGTAATACTGTGGCCTAGTGATGGTTATCAGAATAGTGAAAATTTCCAAATGGTACTTATCTAGTGTAGAGGCATTTATCACAAGAAAGGTGAGATAGCCCTCGATTTGGTTCAAAGGGCAGCTGAAGAAGCACCCTGGGTCACATTCACTGCTCCTCTCCCTGAAACCTCCCACCACCATGACCAGTCTGCCTTCACTAGAGTTTAGGTTTGAAATGACAAGGCCTCTATGACAGTCTGTTTCCCTTATAGGTCAGGGTGCAATGCTTAATTTGGATGATAAAAATGCATTTTGTGAAAGATAGATGGTCAGTACCCAATTTGGTCAGGGCTAAATCATCAAGAAACAAAAATCCTGTAACTATAAATCTTGTTTTTCAAGTCTGACTGTTTTCCACTGGTAATTCTGTATGTTTTAGAACTAGCTTGAAAATGAAGACACATTTAATTTTATTGATAATTATCAACATACTGGCTTCCTCGTACTGTTTATTTGTAGTTTGTAAAAAATAACGGCAACTACTTATGGAAACAGTCCTCTGCATGTGGATCAGTGGAACAGAGTAGAGGATGCAGAAACAACCCCAGGTATATTCAGACACCTGATTGTTGACAAAGGGGCCAAAAACACACACTGGAGGAAAAGACAACCTCTTTAATAGATGATGCTAGGAAAACTGGTCATCCATAGGCAGAAGATTGAATCTAGACCCATATATTTCACCATGTATTAAACTAAAATCAACCAGGCATGGTGGCGCAAGCCTGTAATCCCAGCACTCAGGAAGCTGAGGCAGGAGGATTGCCACAAATTTGAGGCCAGCCTGGACTACATAGTGAGTTCAGGGCCAGCCTGAACTACAAAGGGAGACCCTGCCTCAAAAAACAAAAAACAATTAAACTAAAATCAAAATGGATCCAAGATCTAAATGTTAAACCAGAAACAATCTGCTGGAAGAAAAAATAGGTAGGACTCTTGAAGACATAGGTATAGGTGAGGACTTTCTGAACAGAACCCTAACTGCACAAGAAATAATATCAAGAACCAACAAATGAGATCATATCAAATTGAAAATCTTCTGCACAAGAACAACAACAAAAACAACCAACAGAGTGAAGTGACAACCTACAGAATGGGAAAAAACTTTGCCAGTACTCCTTGGACAGAAGGCTAATATCTAGAATATATAAAGAACTCAAAACATTTAGACCTCCAAGCAAAAGACTCTATCAAAAGATGGACAACCAAAATGAAGAGATACGTTTCAGAAGAATTACAAATGGCCAATAAATACATGAAAAAATGTTCAGCATCTCCGGCCATTAGAGAAATGCAAATTAAAACAACACTATGATTCCATCTTACTCCAGAAAGAATGGATATCTTCAAGAAATCAAATAAGAACAAATGCTGGTGAGGCTGGGGACAGGGGGAGGAAACTTTCTACATTGTTGGTAGGTATATAAACTAGTTATGGAAATCAGTATGGAGAGTCCTCAAACAACTAATACTAGAAATTCCACTTGACCTAGTTGTCCCCCTTCTAGGTATCTTCCCAGAAGAGTTAAAGACATCATGTTACAGTGATACATGAATACCCATGTTTATAGCAGCACAATTCATAATAGCTAACTCTTTAAAATAGATATATGTCCATCAACAGATGAATGGATAAAAGAAATGTGGTATTTATACTCTGTCATAAGGAAGGATAAATCTGAGCCATTTGTAGGAAAATGGATGCACCTTGAGACCATAATGCTCAGTGAAATAAATCAGACACAGATGTGTAAATATTGCATGGTTTCTCTTATATGAGAAACCCAAAATATAAATAAAGAGCAAAATAAAAGTAGATAACAGAAAATAAGGAGATAGATCTTTTTCAAGTGGGATGGAGGGAGGGAAGGGAGAGGGAGAGAAGGGGATGAAAAAAGGATTGAGGTGTGTTGTGTAGATATATCAGCTCCTCAGAAGGAACGTAATCATGTACTATAAACATGTACTAATGAAAAATAAAAACTAGAAGAAAAAACAAATCGTCTCCTGGAAATCAGCACGACTTGGTTTGCTGTTAGCATTTTTGTTGCATGCCTCCCTAGAAATGCTGGAGTTAATATTTTTAACAATAAAAAAAAAAGCAATAAAAATTTCTGAAGCCAGATGTCCCTTTAAAAAAACTGCCAATGGGGAAAACTTATCTCACATGGAAAGAGATTTTCAGTTAAGATGATCAAGTGAAGTAAGTTATATTTAAAGTTTCTGGCTTTCTTGTTAATCTTAGTCAAATAAAGCTGTGTGTTTCAGAGATGAATCAAAGGTCATTCTCCTGGCGGAGACAGATTCTGGGGATTGCCTTGTCTCAGGAAGCTCTTCTAGCAGTGACTGCAACCGCAGCAGGTGATAGTGCTGTTCATGTTCATTGGATAAGAATTCCAGGGCCAGGATTTAGCTCAGTGGTTCCACCACCTGCCTTGCAGGTGCAAGGACCCAGTTTTGATCCCTGGTACCACAAAAAAAAAAAAAAAAAAAAAAGATTTCCAAAACCTAAGTTGTGTTCAGACTGCAGGCACTGTTTGTAATATGTGTAAGCATTTTTTTTTTTTTTTTTTTACAAATTTTCTGATCTGAACAAAATCTTGATGGCCAAGTCTCTGGCCCTCTTTTTTAAATGTCTGTAATAAATAAATTCTTGTCTAAAACATTTGCCTGTCAACAAAGGGATATATGTATTGAAAGGAGTCAACAGCCAAGACTTAAAATGTTTTAAACTTTGCCCCTACATATTTTCCTTGGTGGAATCTATCTCTGTGTAATAGAGTTAACTTTTGCTTATCTGTTTCATACCAAATTAAAATCTACATAATCTTAATATATTTGGGCTAGTTCTTCAACTTCACTACCTCACCATCATTATAACTGCCAAAAAGTTATAAATATAGCAGGTTTAAGTTTCACTTCAATCATTTCTTGCCCCTAACTCTGATCATTCTTCCTTTAGTGTCCAAATGTCACATCTTCTGAGTCCAAACCTCTACTGTGCTCACCATACTTTACTGGCGTGTGTTTATGTGTCATTCTCATCAGTTTGAATGAGAACCCAATCAGAGGGGCTCTGTCTCTTCCATCTTTGTATGTCAGACCTGGCTCAGTGCCTACCATCGTAGAAGGTTTATATAAATATTTTCTAAAAGAAAGAGTCCTATGCAGGACCCTCTGATGGAATTAAGGTTGGACAAAGAGTTACTTTCCACTCTCAAGGAACATATAATGTAGCAGACCAGAGAAGATCTGGCCAGAAGGATAATACAAGAATGTGGGTAGCCAGGTACAGTGGCACACGCCTGTAATCCCAGCACTTGGAAGGCTGAATCAGGAGGATTGCTGTGAATTCCAGGCCAGCCTGGGCTTCATAGTGAGTTTGAGGCCAGCTTGAACTGCATAGCGAACTATCTCAAAAAATAAAAAACAAAACAAAAAAAATAATGTGACAGGTGACATCATCAGTACAACATTTGAGATTGGCTTTGAAGGATGAATACCAAGAGGACTTTCCAAAAAATGAAACTGTATTGGCAAAAGAAGAAAGTTATCTGGTTAACTTTAACTTGTCCAGAGGTTGTTGGATGGTTTGTCAAGGAATGGTGAGAAATAAGAATTGAAACCTGGTTGGGCCTGCATGGTTGAATGTCCCAGGTTCTGAATTTTCTTCTTCAGTTGATAGAGAACTACTAGCTCTTATGTACTAAGAACGGTGTGGGGAAGGTGAGCTGTCATTGCTTCAAGGTTCAAATATAACCGAATTGCTAAGAAGAGACAGGAAAAGAGTCTTGCCTGAATGTCATGGCTCATGACCTCAGCTTCTGAATGTAGGACAATAGAAAGGTCTTATCATAGCAGTAGAGTTTTTTATTTTTTGTTTTTTTGAGGTTTTTTTTGATACCGGGGATCAAACTTAGGACCTTGTGCTTGCAAGGCAGGCACAGAGCCACTGAGCTAAATCCCTGGCCCAAGCAGTAGGGTTTTTTTGAGGCAGGGGTCTCACTATGTTGCCCAGGCTGGCCTAAAATTCATGACCCTCCTGCTTCAACCTCCTGAGTAACTGAGATCACCACGGTGCAAGGAATGAGATTTAGATGCAGGGCAAGAGGGTTGGAGACAAATTGGGAGACCCGGAGTTATGATAACCTGAAGAAATGCTGTGCAGTTCACAGGAAAGGGGTAAGCAAAGTGATTTGCAGCCTGGATCAGTGTGAGAACTCCAAAACCAGTTGTCTAGTTGATTGAAACCTGATTTTGTCATGGTTAGATGGCAAGAGGCAAGAGGATGAGTTGTTTCAGATCTATTAAAACTGAGGTTCTTGAAACACATCTTGAAGGATCTTTCTACCAGATCATTTCAGATGTGTGAAAAGTACACGAGATAGAGACTTGAGGGACAGAGAGAAATTTGGCAACTCTTCACATAAAGGGATGCATGGCAAAAGCCATGTGGCTCTGCTCAGTCCATGCAGGTCAGGGATCCTACATAGAAAATTTTAAGTCAAAATTTTTGACCAAGTCTTTAGGGGAAATGAGTAAGGAGGAAAACAACTAGCAAAACTAGCATTAGGATAATACTGAACTATTCACTTACAAATGATCAGGATAGGGGTTGTGGATGTAGCTCAGTGATAGAATGTACACCTAGCACTCTCAAGGCCCTAGATTCAAACTCCAGCACAAGGGGGGGAAATGTCACGATAGTAAGTTTTATGCTATGTGAATTTTAACATAATACATTTTCTTAAACTGATGAGCGGTTGAAGAGGCCCTTTAGCTAACATTCACTCCCCTTCCCCTAACCCTCACTTCCCACCCCCACCCAAAGTGGTCTCCAGTCTACCTTCTGTCTCTGTGACTTTGCCTATTCTGGATGCTTTGCATGGATGGATTTGTGAGGTGATTTGGAGTCCTTTGCATCTTTCACATGACATAGTGTTTACAGAATTTTTCCATGTTGTAGCATGTTTCAATACATTGTTTTTTAATACATCATTTGTATTTTAATTGACAAATAACATTTTGTTCTATGGATAGGCCACCTTTTATTTATTCAATTGTCAGATCATAAACACTTGGATGTTTTTTCTACCTTTTGATATTGTTATGGATTATATCTAGATGTCACCCCTCCCCAACTCTCATGCACTCATAGGTGGGGCTTTGGAGGAGGTGGGTTACTGGGGGTGTGGCCTGGAAGGGCACATCTGCCTTCTTCCTCCCTTGGTCTCTTCTCCCTGCCACCATGACATGAGCTCTTTCTCCTCTGCCATGCTTCCCTCACAGCTGACTATGGACTGAAATCTTTGCAAACTGTGAGCCAAAATAAACCTTTCCTCCTTACAGCTGTGGATGTCAGGTATTGTGGCTCAGCAACAAGAAAAATAACTAAGACATGTCATGAATAATGATACAATAAACATTCTTGAACAAAAGAAGATATTAATAATCAGCATATGAAAAGGTTATCAAAAAATATGAAGGCAAAATTTGACTAAACCTAACCCTAACCCTAAAATCTCTTAGGTTGGCTTGTCTTGAACTTACCAGCTCAATAGTGAATGCTTTTATAGATCATGCTTAGCTGGGTTTTTTCTTAATTGGCATATTTCCTTATCTGTGGCCATCACAGTAGAAAGCTTAGGAAAGGAAAGATCCTAACCTGCTGGCAGAGCCGGACATGGTGGCACACGCCTGTAATCCCAGCACTAGGGAGACTGAGGCAGGAGGATCGCCTCGAGTTCAAAGCTAGCCTGGGCTACATAGTGTATTCAGGGCCACCCTGAACTACATAGCAAGACCCTTTCTCAAACAACAAAACAAAACCAAGGGAAAAAAAGATAACCTGCTGGCAGAAGTCAGTCATGTGCAATCTTATTTCTGTGCTCAAAAAAATAGGACTCTCGTTACATATTCTGCATGTCTCACTGTCTTATCTTTTATTTTCATGTGTCCTGCCTGAATTAGACAAAGTTGCTTTATTCATCCATGTTCTCTTCTCCCTCACTTTTCTAAGTCACAACCTCTGGGTATTATTATATTAAATTATAGTTAATTATAAGGACAGAGCCTTGTTGTCTTTATCTTAGTGCCCAGGGCAGAAAGGCAGCCAAATAACAGGTTCTTGAAAAGAGTGTTTTAAATGGAATTTTGAGATGGGGGCCGGAATAAAGAGAACATTGGGTTCCCAGCCTCCCCAGTGGTGGCTATCAAACCTGGAACCTCACAAAAGCTAGATAAGCAATCCATTCTGCCCAAACATTGGAGTTTTTAACGTGCTTCCTCAGATTTACCTTACTGGATCCTAAGTTGCTTGCTAAAAGAAGAGCTCAGGGTCCAGGAATTTAGCTCAATGGTTCCACCACCTGCATCGAAAGCACAAGGTTCCGAGTTTGAGCCCTGGTACCAAAAATAAAAAATAAAATATAAAATAAAAAAGAGAGCTTGGTGCTGTGGCCCCCGGTGTAAGGACCAGCTCTTCACACCCACACAGAAAGAGCTACAGCAGAACCAGTTCTCAAGCCAGCTCAACCTGACCTAATCATAGGCCCTTTCACCTCCCAGGCTCTAGCACTATGCCTCAGGCTGTGACTTCGCCAGTGGCTGCCTCCAAGGGCTTGGGATTGGGCAGCAGCCTGAAAGTGTGAAGGAATTATCACCCTGTGGGGTCTACTTTGACCAGAGAGATAGAAAGTACAGGAGCCAGCACTTTAACTCGTCCCTCTTCCTCCTTCATGGACTACTATGTCCACCATGACTCCACACAGTTGGACCAAGGGGCCCACTGTGTGTTCTTGTAAGGCTGAGTCAACTGCCTAATATGTGTACATCACCTGGTTTTAGATTTGTCTCCATTCCTAATTGAGTTCCTTTTAACTCACCCTCACTGCCCTGGAATTGTAATCCCCCTTCCAATAAAACATTAGCATATCTTGCTTCAACCTTTGTTTTTGAGGCTAGGAGAAAGTGATGCAACTATTATTCAGAATCAGTTTGTGGTGTTTTGGTTTTTTATTGTGTATTTGTGATGCTATTTCAGTTCAAATTCTCTTTCAAACAAAGGCATCCAGGAATGCCAAAATAGCAAACAATTTTTAAAATTTTATTTTTTAAATAGACCATTATCTACAAGGAGAATTTCTTAATAATCAGTCTGAGCCAGGTGTGGTGGTGTGCACCTGTAGTCCCCAGCTACCCAAGAGGTTGAGGTAGGAGGATCTTTGAGCCTAGGAGTCTGAGACTAGCCTAGGTAATATAATGAGACCCCCCCATCTCAAAAAAGAAAGAAAGAAATCAGTCTGTCCTTTTAAAAAAAATTCTTAAAGAAAATGAAGTCTTAAGGGTTGCCAACTCATTCTTAGGATAAGCAAAGATTTGTCTTTGATTTTAAACACTGAGTTGTCAGTTTGAGCTTGATAATGATTTAAAGTGGTAGTATTTCCCAATCCATCAAGCCTGTGTTGACAAGTTTCCTGAAAGAGTTGAAAGAATAATTTAAAGACGTAATTATCCTTTGCTTGATGTTTGGTTATCGCAATGCTATCTAATATCAATAAAAGTTGCAGCAAATAATGAGTGTCGGAGTTATTTTCTTTTCACAGAAGTTGAATACTGTATTACTTTTAAGCATTATTCTATTTTTCACAGACATCTTCACGCAGTCATTTTTGTTTTATATTGAATACATGTAGGAGTTATATATATATATATATATGTAATAGAAAAATCCTCAAAGTGGGGGAAATGATCCTGGAATCTCAGTGGCAACATAATCGTCTTATGGATACCTCTGCCTGTAGGGGTCTGGAATCATTAGCCAAAATAAATGAAAAACATAATTTATAATAAAGATATTAACATGCACAATCTCATCTGACACAAGAAACAAAGCCTAAAATTTTTAGCATACTATGAAATCACCCAGAACAGAAATATATAAACAAAGTGAAAAGGGCCAGGGATTTAGCTCAGTGGTTTCGCCGGCTGCTGCGCAAGCGCAAGGACCCGAAATGGGACCCAATAAGCAAAAAAAAAAAAAAAAAATGAGGTACAATCAATATGGCAAGGATAATCATTTCAGTTTTAAATTACTCAACTATACTTTCTTGAGGGACGAAAAACCTTCAACTGAGTAGAACTCCCCTAACTGAGCCTGGGAATGAGAGCACATGTGCTGAAATATGTACACATTAAACGCAGTCACCTGTCAGCCATCTCACTAATGATGAGAGTACAGTGGGCCCAGAGTCAGGCAGCAAAGATCTGTTAAATGCTAATTGTGGGGATTGAAAAGAAGACTGTTGCCTAAAGACCATTGTCTAGGTTTCTGCTACTATGCTCCTGATCAAACTGGAAATTGCCTGCTTCAACTATGAGCTGCATTCTAATGAGCTTACCCTCTTACCAGATCCTCTGGAGAAGAAAAGATAATGACAAGTAGGAGAGACTAGTTGGGGGCATTGTAGGATGGTACAAGGGAGAATTTTAAGGAGGCTGTGGCCAATGACCAAATGTTATCTTAAGAACAAGAAAGTAGGGGAAAATGCTTGGATTTACCTAAAGAGAGTTACTGATTTATTTGCGTGTGTGTATTTATCTATCTATCTATTTATTTATTTATTTTAAGCCAGGGTCTCACTGTGTAGCTCAGGCTGGCCTTGAACTCACCATGATCCTCCTGCCTCAGCTTCCCAAGTGCTGGCACTCTAGGCATGAACCACCAAGCCCAGCAAATGTTCTTCAAAAGAGCAGGTTCCTATTCCATTATGACTAGATTCTGGCCATAATGGAATGAAAGGGCTTGTAATTAACTTTGAAAAGCTACAAAAATGGACGAAATATGATATAATTCTTATCAGATTCTGGACAACATGCAGCGAGGTACTGTGATTCTTGAAAGAAGATGACCCTGCCAGGTATGGTGGCACATGCCTGTAGTCCCAGCACTTGGGGGGCTGAATCAGGAGGATCACTGTGAGTTCGAGGACAGCCTGGGCTACATAGTGAGTTCAAGGCCAGCCTGAACTATGTAGTGAGACCTTATCTCAAAAAAAAAAAAACAAAGCAGAAGGTGACCCTAAGACCACTCAGGCTTTCTGCCTGGATAAATGCCTGGCTATGGAACAGGGGAGGAAATCAAGACGCTGACTTCTTGATTTCAGACTTCTAGCCTGGAACTGTGAGAGAATAAATTAGTGTTGTCTTAAGCCACCCAGTTTGTGACATATTGTTACAGTAAACCTAGGAAACTAATAGAAGCATTAAAATAGACGAGTTTACCTTAGAATTACTCTTTTCAAGTTTTATTCTCATTGGAAGAACTCAGTGTAGGCTCTATACTGAGGGGAAATTCTAGAAGCTCTTGAGTTCTCTTCTGAGAAATAGGCTCCTGGTGATTTGTTCTGTTGTCATATTTTTTTGCCATGTGGAATATATCTTCCTACTCTAGCAACATTTGGTTAGAGCCAAGATCCCCCAGGAATGAGGCAGTAGAAGGACACCAAAAAGAGATTGGTGTCAGTCTGCCTAATAGGAACACTATGTTGGACAGTAGCAAATCAACTCAACCAGGAGATATAAATACCAAATGACAAAGGATAAACAGTATCCTAATCCATGCTGTCTTTATTTCATTTCTCCATAGACATCCTCATCTGGGAACCTCTGACACCATGAACAGATTCCCAGCTAAGGAAATGAAGACAGCCATGTAGCTCCGTGAATCCTGGTAATGAATCCCCACTGTCAGGGATTATCTAGCATGCTTCCTGTTTCAGCCTGCCTTAGTCAACTGGGGCTACCATAGCAAAATTCCATGGGCTGGGTGGCTTGAACAACAGAAATCTGTTTCTCACAGTTCTGGAGCCTGGAAAGTCCAAGATCAAGATCCAGGTGATTTCTACTGAGGGCTCTTTTTGGCTTGCAGGTGTCCATCTTTTTTGTCTCCACATAGCCTTTTCTTGGCGTGAGGTAGCGGGAAGGGAGAGATTGCTCTCTCTCTTTTTAGAAGGTCATTAATCCTACTGGATTAGGATCCCACCCTTACGATTTAATCTTCATTCCCTTCTAAATGCCCTATCTCCAAATACCATACTGGGGCTAGAGCTTTAACGTATGAATATGTTTGGAGGGGTTAATGAGGACACAATTCAGTCCATAGCAAGCTGTAAAGGAAGCTGGGCATGTTGGCACATGCCTATAATAGAGCTACTCGGGAGGCTGAGGCAAGAGGATCACAAATTCGAGGCCAACCTGGGTAACTATCTCAAAATAAAAGGGCATAGGGCCGAGGATTTAGCTCAGTGGTTTCACCACAAGTGCGAGGACCCGAGTTCGATCCCCGGTACCAAAAAATAAAAAAATTAAAAAAAATAAAATAAAATAAAAGGGCTTGGGCTGTAGCTTAGTTATGGAGCACTTTCTTAGAATGCATGAGGTCCTGGGTTGGTATGACAAAATAACAACAATAAGCACTTAAAGAATCTAACAAACATAGGCTAGGTGGAAGGTACTCATTCACATATGTATAGAACAACCACAGAAATTTAGAATATATTTTGAAGGATAAGAATGAAGCAAATAAAATCTACCTTAAATTTTGCCACCAGTTCCCCCTCTCTGCACCCAGGTGGTGTCCTATGAAACCCCAGTCCTGTGACATCTCTTTTCCAAAACTTCTGCTGGGGAGTTTAGCATATGGGATTAGCCCAGCTCTGCTAAAAGACAAAATACATCTGCAGTGTGCGCACAGGGTCAATTTTATTTTCTCCCCTTAACATCTTGTTAGAATCTTCTTGCCAAATAGCCAGCTCATTCATAATGCAAGGGTCATACTGAAAGATAATCTCAGAGAATTTCTATCACCTCACAAAGACTCAAGTGCTTCCAGTTACATAAACAAGGATGTATCTGTTCATACTGCCTGAGCCAGGTGTGGTGGCCCATGCTTGTAATCCCAGTACTTGGGAAGATGAGGCAGGAGGATTGCTGTGAGTTCAAGGCCAGCCTGGGCTACATAGTGAGTTCAAGGCCAACCTGAACTACATAGCAAGACCCTGTCTCACCCCACCCCCCAAAAAAGTCCCATTCATATTGCCCATATACCGGGTGCTGTGCTAAGAGATTTTTAATATATTATTTCCCTTCACCCTCACAATAACCTCGGGAGGCAAGTTGCTAAATCTTCATTTAACAGGGCAGAAAATTGAGGTAAATAGAGGTTTAAGTAACTTGCCCAAATTATCCAGCTAATAAGTGCTAATTTTGGGACTTGCCTCACATAGCATGGCTTCAAAGTCCATGCCCTTAACTAGCACACTTGGCTGTCAAGTTAATAAGCCATAGCAGCAGCTATGAGAACTGCTAGTATAATAGTTGGTGCAGGAGATGGGCAAGGAATGTAACAAACAACTACAAAATGTCAGCAAGCCAGGTGTGGTGGCATGTACTTATAATCCCAGCACATGGAGGCTGAGACAGGAGAATCTATGGATTTTATGCTAGCCTGGGCTACATAGTGAGTTCAAGGCCAGCCTGAACTAATAGTAAGACCCTGTCTCAAAAAAAAAAAATAATAATAATAATAATAATAATGTAAACAACTAGCTACTGTGCAAAATGTGAAAAGTACTATGATAAAGAGTATGTGTAAAGAGTTATGGAAATTGAAAGTTATTATAGGAAATGTATTCCTTTGGATGCACCATCTCTTAACCTTTTAGTTTCTACAGACTCTGGTGGCCACATAGCAACTGACAGTCCCAGGAGGAAATATGACTCACCCTGGATTAAGCCTATGCCCATGCATGGCACTACGTGTTAACTTTATCTGCCTCTGGACAGTGGGGCAGGCTATTTGGAATTCATGGAAAGAGAAGTATGGTCTTTCTTGTCTGCCGTATTCTACCTGTCCTGAGCAAAGATCTAGTCACCCTAAAGTTTTGTCCCCAGGGCAGAAAGGGAAGAAGACAGCCCTCCTTCCATCGCCCTAACTGATCAAGTGCCCCTGTGTGCTCCAACAAGAGGTTCTTATTCAGATGAATAGATGTGTAGAAAGGCAAAAGGCCAGGGCCTATGGGCTCAAGAATGTGTAAGATTTATTGGAGCTGCTGGTTAGAACACTGCTGTTTTCGTGAACTGGAACAAAAAGCTCTCACTCCAAGCTTTCGCCAATAAAATAAATACCCTCAGGTGTCCATCGACCTAAGAGGACCTTCTCATAGTTGATATAATTGCCAAACCATTCACTGGGAACTTGACAGATGAGTCCTTTAGCTTTCAATCCAGGGTGAGAATGTATACCAAAAAAGAGACTAATGCTTTTTAAAGAGAGATACAACCTTTCATGAATTTAACAAATATTTATTGAGTGCCTATTATGTGAAGGCACTATTCCTAGTGGTATCATTGAGCAAAACAAAGATTCATGCCCTCATGAGCATTCTACTCAAGTATAGAGAAGATAGATGATAGAAAAAAAATAATGTAATGCATGCTACAAGATGATAAGTGTTACAGGGGGAAAAAAAGCACAATAAAGAGGATTCGGAGAAGGCTAGCTACAATTTTACAGAGATTTGTCAATATAGGATTTACTAAGATGATATTTGAGCAAGACTTAAAGAAGTTGAGAGCATTGGACAGGTGAACATCTGGGGAAAGGTATACCAGACAAAGGAAACAGCTAGGCAGGGGTATGCCTGGTATGTTTGAAGAAGGGGACTTGGACAGAGATAGGCAGGGTTAAGAAGGACCCAATCATGTGGGCTTTTAGGCCAAGAGAGGGATTTGTACAGTGTAAGACATTCACTCTGAATGAGGTGGGATACTATTAAAAGTTTGTTGGGCCAGGAATTTAGCTCAGTGGCACCATACCTCTGAGCTAAATTCACAAGTACCTCACAAGTGCACGGTCCTGAGTTTGATCCCTGGTACCAAAAAAAAAAGAAAGTTTGTTTCGCTTTGTTTTGTGACAAGGTCCGAGTCTCTAAATTGCCCAAGCTGGGCTTCAGCATAGGATCCTCCTGGCTCAGCCTCCCAGAGTGCTGGGATATAGGAATATACCACCACACCTGGCTTACTATTAGAATTTTGAACAGAGGAGTGAGTTGACTTTATGGGAGCAAATATGGAAATAGGAAAACCAGGTGTATAATTTCTCCAAGTGGGGTGAGTTGCTGGGTACGTAAGTCTGGAGGCCAAGGGAAAAGTCTAGATTGAAAATATACACATGGGAGCTATTGGCCACCGAATGCTGGACAACATCACCAAGGGAGTGGGTGTAAATAGAGAAGAGGACCAAGGCCTGTGCCCTTGTGCATTCCAACAGCACAGGGTTAGGAAAGAGCAGGAAACTGCAAAGCAGACCGAGGTTCGGCGATCAGTGCAGTAGGAGGAAAACCTAAATGTTAAATTCTGGAAACCAAGTGAAAAAGTGCATCAAAGAGAAGATAAATGTCAACTGTGTCAAATGTCATTGAGAAGTCAAATAAGTTGAAGATTGAGAATTGACAATGGGCTTTAGCAACATGGAGATCATCACTGATTTTGCTAATAAAAATGTTGTGGGAGTGATGGAGAAAAATCCAGATTATAACAGATTTATAAAAGCCTGGGTCCAATTATTACATGTGAATTATACTCCACAAGGTTAATTTAAAAGCCCAAAGGTGGAACCCAGGCCTGTAATCCCAGTGCTCAGGGAAGGATCCATGCAACTTTCAAGGCCAGCCTGGCCTACATAGTGAGTTTAAGGCCAGCCTGAACCACATAACAAGAACTTGTCTCAAAAAGCACCCCCCAAAAAAGCCCAAAAGTGGGAAGGGAGCTCTGAAATAAGATAACCAAACCTGGAAATGAAACAAATGTTATCCATCAATGTTAGAATGGATAAAAGAAATTATAGCATATTCATTTGATAGAATTCTGGAAACTAAGCAGATGTTGGTAAACTACAATCTGAGGGTCAAATTGGTCACAGAGCCTGTTTAAATAAAGTTTTATTGGGACACAGCCTTGGTCATTTGCTTAATTATTAGCTATGAGTGTTTTTGTGAACTATAGCAGCAGAGTTGAGTGGTTGTGACAGACTTGATGGCCCACAAAGGCTAAAGTATTTACTATCCAATCTGTACAAAATTTGCTAATCCTTGGACAAGAGCATTGGGAATGAGTTGCTATTTACAACGAAACAGATAAATTTCCTAAATCTGATGTTGAGAGAATGAAGCTAGGTGCAAAAGAGTTCACACTGTACATGTCCACTTGTTTAAAGTTCAAAAACAAAAACGAGGGCCAGGGTTTTAGCTCAGTGGTTTTGCTGCCTGCTGCCCAAGCTCAACGACCCGAGTTCAATCCCCGGTACAAAAAAAAGAGGAGTTTATGGTGCTTTAAATTACAAGAGTGTTTCCTTCGGGGTTAATGATGAGTGAGGTCAGAGAAGCTTCTGGGATACTGATAAGACAGGGTTTCTTGATCCAGGTGCTGGTTAGCAGGAGTTTTCATTTTGTGAAAATTAGCTGAGCACTTAGAATTTTGTGTACATTTCTAAATGTCTAAATATTTATTAAAAATTAAAAATGATAAAAGAGAAACTAGAGACAAGCATTTATAGAAGAGTTCAATGAAGTCTTGCTGCAGAGGGTAGGAAAAAATGGGTAATGCAGAGAAACTAATTTTAAAGATGGATTTTTTCATTTTTTGTTTTTGTGTGTATGTGTTTTGAGACAAAATTCCACTCTGTAGTTCAGGCTGCCCTTGAACCCACGCTCATCCTCCTGCCTCAGCCTCCCAGGTGCTCAGATCACAGCAGTGGACCACCACACCCAGCTCAATAAGGGTTTTTATAAACTGCCAAAATAAATAGGATGTTTGTATGCTGATGAAAAGAGAAAATAAAAGATTTAGGAGAGAAAGAGAAAAAGACTGCTGGAGTGATGTCCTTGGCTAAGGTAGAGGGCATGTGTTCTGGTGCTCAGGGAGAGAGATTGGCTTCAGACAGGAGCACAGGGAATTCGTCTATATCAGCACATTTTAGGTAACTGAAGCCTGGGGCCTCCTATACATAGAAAAGAATAATTCTCGATTACCAAGAAATTCCTTGATAATCTTCCTAAAGCAGTTCCCTGATTGCCTGATCTCATTAGAAATGTTTGCAGAAGGGCCGGGGATTTGGCTCAGTAGTTCCACTGACTGCCTGGAAAGTGCAAGGTCCCAAGTTCTATCCCCAGTACCAAAAAAAGAAAGAAAGAAAGAAAAAGAAATGTTTGCAGAGATGTCATGCAATATTCAATATTCATCTTCTAATGAATGCACAATATATTCTGTCCTTTCAATAAGATGGCACACAGCAGCTCACAGTCCCTAAAGTGATAGCCCATAGTCCTTGTGACCATGGAAGGACTGTAACCAAAATCTCTGTATTCATCAGCTGTGACTGATAAATCAAGTGGCTTAAATAACAGAAATTTAAACCAGCGTGGCGGTGCAGACCTGTAATCCCAGAACTCTGGGAAGGTGAGGCAGCAGGATCACAAATTCAAGCCCAACCTAGATAATTTAGGAACATAGCAAACTCTGTCTCAAAATAAAGAATAAAAAGAGGCTGGGGATGTAGCTCAATGTGAAAGTTCTGGGTTCAATTCCCAGTACTGCAACAAATAAAAATAATAAATAAGCAAATAACAGAAATTTATTGTCTTAACCATTCTAGGATCTAAAGACCTGAGAGCAAGGTGTTAGTGGAGTAGTTCCTTTTGAGAGTTGTGAGAATCATGTATGCCTCTCTCCTTGTATCTGGTGATTTGCTGGCAATCTTTGGTGTTCCTTGAGAACACAGCACCCTAATTTCTGCCTTCATGTTCACATGCCTTTCTCCATTTGTATCCAAATTTCTCCTTTCTATAAAGACATTAGTTATATGGAATTACGGGTACCCTACAACAGTATGACCTCCTCTGAACTAATCATATCAACAACAAACCTATTTCCAAATTGGGTCACATTGTAAAGCACTGGGGATTAGGGTTTCAACATGTGAATTTTGTGTGGTTTTTTGTGGTTTTTTTTTTGGTACCGGGGATCAAACTCAGGACCTTGTGCTTGCGAGGCAGATGGCAGAACCACTGAGCTAAATCCCTGGCCCTCGACATGTCAATTTTGGAGGGGACAAAGTTCAACCTGTAATCATCTCCTAATGCAACAATTACTGTCAGCCTTGCTGGTAATAGATTGAGCAATTACAGATGAGGCAGGGTTTGGGGGTCAACAGGATTGAGGGGATCTTCCTTTTCCAACGCCTGATGTCCTCTCATTTGAATCTGTTGTGTTTGATGTCACTCTTTGGACTTAGTAGGAGTAGGTGGTAAGACAGGAAAGGTAGGGCCGGGATTTAGCTCAGTGGTTCTGGCGCCTTCCTTGCAAGTGCAAGGTCCTGAGTTTGATCAACAGTACCAAAAAAAAAAAAGACTGGAAAGGTAAAGACTAAAGGGATTTTCAGGGTGCAGTGTTTCTCTAAGGCAGTCTTTTAGCAGTTTGGCCCAGGGTCACAAGTATCAAATACATATTTATCTTTTATAGAACAAACATAACTTTCCCAAGGTTCAGATTCTGTAAGCTTAGAGCCCAGGAATCTGTAATTTGCATGCTTTCAGGTGATTTGGATGTCACGCTTTGACAAAGATTTCTGTAAGGAATGAATGATTCATGGTGTAGGAAAATTGAAACAACAGGGCACTGGATTGGATCAAGATTGGGCCTTGCCATCAAGAGAGAGTAGACTGAGCCAGGAATTTAGCTCAGTGGCGCTGGGCCTATCTCTCAAGCACTAGGTCCTGAGTTTGATCCCTGATACTGGGGAATAAAAAAGAGAGAGCGAGAAGACAAAATAGAGCCCATGAGGTCAGAACTTCAAGGGCCCCTAGTGACTGTCAAGAGCACCTCCTCATTTTCTGGACAAAATAGAGTTCAGAAATAGTAAAGCTAGGACATTTTGAGTACTTAAGAGCAGAAAGGCAAAAACCAGGACTTAAATATAATGAGAGGATTACAATGGATCAAATGAAAAGAGCGAAGAGAAATATGAGATGCTGTCCGTTAAGCCCTTGTCTAGACTAGATAATGTCTCCTTTTTCCCTATCAGGTCACAGGCATTGTTGTGCTTCAAGAGTAAGCTACTTCGATACTTCTGAGGCAAGCCCACGTTCCCGAAGCAGGTATTTCCTCACGGGACAAAGAATAGGTCATCTTTGGGTGGTTATTTGTTGAGGCTCAGTTTTTCTCATGGCATTGCCCTAGCCTTAGAACTCTGAGATAAAATAAGAGCCCCCAAAGAAACAGTTTGCATGTGTGATTAAGTTAATTGATGATCTTCAATTAACTATGACTCTTTTGCTGTTATAGTTTATGACAATACTATGAGTATAATAATTCATATCTGCATATTTCTTTATTGTGCTATCAGCTTCTTGACCCCATTTAGTATTCGCAATAACCCTGTAACAGGTATTGCCCTCACTGGGCAGATATTTTTTTTTGGTACCAGGGATCAAACTCAGGACCTTGTGCTTGTGAGGCAGGCGACAGAACCACTGAGCTAAATCCCTGGCCCTGGACAGATATTTTAAAGATGAAGATATGATCGTCCCTTTTCCCTGCTAATAAACCTTGATGATTCCCCACTGTCCATCCGTTGGCTTATTAATCCTTTCTTAGGAAATATGTTTCAAATTCATAACCTAAAAGCAAAAGAGGCAGTTTGTATAAGCATGTACACAGCATCTTTATTCATAATATAAAAATTTAGAAGCAAACCACATCCTAACAATACAAGGCAGCACTAAGCCAACCTTGCTCTATCAATACACCAGAATATTCTGTACCTACTTTTAATGATAAGAATCTAGTCTAGGCATTGGCATGAGTGTGTGCCTAAATGTACGTGTCCGACATGGAATAAATATAATAAACAGGCTAATGAACAACTTGATTTCAATTGTATAAAAATGTACATATACACAGCAATGAAAGCAATATTAAAAAGTGGCAAAGTATTTGATACCACATGTAAATAGGATCTTTTATTTAAATGTGACATAAGAACTTAAATGAGGACAATATATGCCTTTGGGTCTTCTGGGGACACTTACAAAGGATTTTACACAAAGAAGAGAAAACTGGACATGAATTTAAAACCATAAAATCTCAGTACAGCGGGGTGGGCTAAGGACATGGAGACAGTTTTATGTTGGGATGTCAGTGTATAGGTCAATTCAAGTCAGAACACGGGTAGGGCCTGACAGCCAACTGTGGCTTGACTTGTATATGCTCAGCCACACACTTGGCCCGTGTTTCCACCGGTTACTGCTGCCATAGCAGTTCAAGGCCAGCAAGAAGTCACAGAGCAGGAAAAGAGCAACCCTATTAACTGTGAGAAAAAGTGGTCAGACTTGATCAAGCAGAACATTAGTGTGTGATGTCAAACTGACCTTATGTGTTGGTTCAAAGAGGCTCCAAGAACAGGGCACCCAGTTCTCTTCTCTTTACTGGTAATTTTTGTGGTTGAAAGCATAAAAACATGGTGCCAAAGGCTCATTATTAATGCAGTGCATACAAATGGTCAAAGTACCCAAACCTTAATACCTATTCAAATGTGTTCATTAAGTCTCTTCCATCTCTCTTTCAAGATTCATATCCTGCAACACACACAACTAAATTGAAGAGTATGTATTTGCCTTTTGTTCCTTTCAGTGAACACCATTATTATAAACCAAGTTCTCTGTGGGCTTATTGTTTCACCATACACAGATGAGGGGTAGGCTGGTGGTCTAGAGTTTGTGGGTTTTCTGCCTCTGTACCCCTGTAACCTCTGGGCTGATCAAGCCCTGAGAAAAACTAGCTCATGAATCCCAAGCCATATAAGTAACCAGAAACCAGTGTCATCATTTGCAATGATGAAAGGTAGCAGACAGTGGGATGGCAATTTATATTAACCTGTGTGTGAGTTCTTTTCCCACCAAGGAAACCAAACACAAAGTAGGTTGCTGCTGTGTGAGCATCAGTTAGTGGTATAGGGAAGATGTCTGGGTATTTATTTACATATTGATGTGCCTAAAATTCCTAGATTCACCTTCAATGTCTACTTTAGATGCAAAGAAGGTGACACGTGCTTGTAATCCCAGCACTTAGGAGGCTGAGGCAGAAGGATTGCTTGAGTTTGGGGCCAGCCTGGGCTACATAGTGAGTTCAAGAACAACTTGAACTGCATAGTGAAACTCTGTCTCAAGAAACAAAACAAAATGTCTACTCCCCTGAAGGCCTTCCTCACACCTCACCTACTCTGTGGATTTTTCTCTGACACTTGAGCTTTTGAAAAAAACTAACCATGGTTCCTGCCAGGCTTCCAAAACTTGTATCTTTTATACCTCTATTATAGCACCTATCACCTTGCAGACCAGTAGTTGCTTATAGACCTGTCTCCTCCACTCTTTCAGTAACTCTTAACTTCTTTTTTTTTTCATCTTTTTCTTTTCTTTTATTTCTTTTTCTTTTTTTTGGTACCGGGAATTGAACTTGGGACCTTGTGCTTGTGAGGCAGGCGGTGGGACCACTGAGCTAAATCCCCAGCCCATTCATTTCTTTTTTTAAGCAAAACATATATTGGTAGATTTTTTTTTTTTTTTTGTACCGGGGATC
>NW_004624750.1:28389380-28399904 GCF_000247695.1 Heterocephalus glaber | reverse complement strand
CCAGGTGAGTGTCCAGGTGAACCAGAACGGCGAGTCACCCTCTGATCAATGTTGTCCCGAGACTTTGGGGGGGGGGGTTGGTTTTCTGTTTGTTGTTTTTTTTTTTTTTTTTGGTACCAGGGATGAAACTCAGGACCTTGCACCTGCCAGGAAGGCACAACGCCACTGAGATACATCCCTGGCCTTTGGTAGATTTTAGATATACATAATGGTAAGATTCATTACAGGAAATTTTATTTTTTCCCATCCCCCCTCCCTTTGACCCCTCTTACCCTCCTTATAGACAAAAGCTTTGTTTCCATTTTTTCCTTCTATTCTCTTTTTTTCCTTGTTCCTTCTTTATTTTCCCCTCCCCTCTCCCTTGCTCCCCTTCATTTGAACATTTTTTGTCCCATTTCCCAGTGTCTTGTTTTTTATTTTTTTGGTACTGGGGATTGAACTCAGGACCTTGCACTTGCAAGGCAGCCACAGTGCCACTGAGCTAAATATCCGGGCCTTCCCAATGTCTCTTATACATTTTGATCCTTATTTCCACTTTCGGTTTCTCACACCAGAGAAACAATGCAGTATTTAAACATGTGTGTCAAATTTATCTCACTTAAGAATATGGTCTCAAAGTGCATCCATTTAGCTAGAAATGTCTCAAGCTTATCCTTCTTTATGGCAGAGTAGCACTCCATTGTATTAAAAAAAAAACAACCACATCTCCTTTATCCATTCATTGGTTGATGTGCATTTGGGCTGTTTCCAAGATTTAGCTATTACAAATTGTGCTGCTATAAACATAGGTGTGCATATATCACGGTGTTATGATGGTTTTGATTCTTTTGAGAAGATAACAAGAAGGGGAATAGTCAAGAAGGCTGAGTCTGCCTGCCTTGCAACCGCAAGGTCCAGAGTTCGATCCCTGGTACCAAAAAAAAAGAAGGCTGAGTCAAATGGAACCTCCAGTTTTAGATTTTTTGAGGAATCTCCACACTGATTTCTACAATGGTTGCACCAGTCTGCACTCCCACCAACAATGGAGAAGGGTTTCTTTCTCCCCACAGCCCTGCCAGCATTTGTTATTGGTTGATTTCTTGATAGCAGCCATTCTTTCTGGAGTGAGAAGGAATATCAGCATTGTTTTAATTTGCATCTCTAGAATGACCAGTGATGAACATGTTTTCATATATTCATCTGAGCAGTGTCTATTCAGTTTGGATGCCAATTTTTGGATTGAGTCTTTAAATTTGTGGCCAGGGATATAGCTCAGCGGTACAGCACCTCCCTATCAAGAGTGAGGCCCTGAGTTTGATTCTGGGTACAAATAAAATAAAATAAAATAAGGGGTGTGATTTTTTTGAGTTCTTTATATATTCTAGATAATAGTCCTTTGTCTGAGGAACAGCTAACAAAAATTTTTCCAACACTGTGGGCTGTCTCTTCACTCTGTAGGTGGTTTCTCTTAGTGTTCAAAAGCTTTTTAATAAGATCAGATCCCAGGGCCGGGGATTTAGCTCAGTGGTTCCACTGCCTGCCTTGCAAGCGCAAGGACTCAAGTTCGATCCCTGATAACAAAAAAAAAAATCTTCAGGCCGGAGACTTAGCTCAGTGGTTTCGCTGCCTGCTGCACAAGTGCAAGGACCCAAGTTCGATCCCCAGTACCAAAAAAAAAAAAAAAAAAGATGAGATCCCAGTTGTTGATTCTTTGTGATAGTTCCTGTGTTACTGAGGCTTTGTGAGGCTTTGTTCATTAAGTCTTTGCCTACACCAATGTCTTCAAGAGTGCTAACTATTCTATCTTCCAGCAGATTTAGTGTTTCTGTTTTAATACTTAGATCTTTGATCTATTTTTAGTTTAGTTTAGTGCATAGTGAAAGATGTGGGTCTAGTTTTAATCTTCAGCAAATGGAAATCCAGTTTTTCCAGGACCATTTATGAAAGAGGCTATCTTTCTTCCAGTGAAGGTGTTTAGCTCCTTTGTCAAAGATAAAGTGACTGAGTATGTCTGGAGTTGTTTCTGCATCTTCTAATCTGTTCTGTTGATCCTCAGCTCTGTTTTTTCACCAGTGCTGTGCTGTTTTTATCACAGTAGCTCTGTAGTATAATTTCAAGTCAGGGATTGTGATGCCCCATGCCTTGCCTTTGTTGCCCAGAATTGCCTTTGCTATTCTAGGTCTCTTCTGGTTCCAAAAGAATTTTAGAATTGTTTTCTCTAATTCTGTGAGATATGCTATTGGAATTTTGATCAGGATAGCATTAAATCTGTATAACAATTTGGGAAGTATGGCCGTTTTCACTATATTGGTTCTTCTTACCCAAGAACAAGGAATACCATTCCATTTTCTGATATCCTCTCTGATCTCCTTTTTCGGAGTACTATAGATTTCCATGTAAAGTTCTTTTACTTCTTTCACTAGTGAATGTAGTCCTTTAATGGCATCTTATTGTTTTTCAAAAATGCAATCTAAGAGCATTAATTATGATTGTAATTATAAATTTTATACTTTCTTTTGCTCCATGTATAATTTCAATTGTAATTCATTTTTAGAGGCTTGGAGCTCGGGCTTTTAAATATTTTTTGTATTAGAGTCTTTCTTGTAACATATGTTTCCCATTAGTGGTGTGTTGATACTAAAAATGAGGCAATTCAGTGGTAGATCACCTACCTCATCCATGAGGCTCTGGGTTTGTGCCCCAGCACTGTAAGCAGTCAGTCAGTGGCAATAAAAAGTCCTTTGGCATCTCTCTGCATGAGAAGGATGAGTGGACAGGGCTCTTGTCCTCTCTTGTCAAGCACCATTGTCTTGGAAAGGCAGCAGCTGCCATGACAAATACTGTAATACCCCCTCTGAAAATGGGGCACTGTATCCTGCCAGCCAGTGTCTAAAGTCAATGATACGGAATGTTTAATATGTAGCTTTGAACCCACACTGTCTCAGGGTCTAGAGTTCTTCTGGTTGAACTTCAACAGATAATAAACATCCTTTGTTTACTGCAAGGATGGGTGTATCATTCTGTGTTCATTAAATAACAGAGGCCAGTTCAGACTTTTTTTCCTGGTACTTGGGATTAAACCCAGGGCTTTCACATTGACTCATATCCTCAGACCCTAAGCCCTTTTTTAGTTTTTATTTTCGGACAAGGTCTTGTTAACTTAGTGAGTTGTCCAGACTGGGTTTGACCTTGCAATCGTCTCACCTTAGCCTTTGAGAGGGCTAGGATTACAGGCATATGTCACCATGCCTGGCTACAGATATTTTTAGCAGAAAAAGATTTAAATCAAGTAATTAGGACCTTCCAAATGCATTGGAGAGGATTCAGAAGAAGGCTAGGCCTTCTACACATGCTACACATGCTACACTTGAAGCATATGTTACACACACAACACCTGTGTCCCCAGGCTCAGAAAGCTACCATTTCCATGCTTCCACTGTGTCTCTGTAGCCTCACTTAAGGGATTTAGGATTGCAGCAGAAAAACTCACTATCTCTGTAATAGTGCTGACCATAAGCAATAGTCAAGGAACCAAAAGATGACCTGCACCTAACTTCTACCATCCAAAACTAATGCAAGTGTGTTTAATTGTGGAACCTAATTTATATCTGGAATCCTAGATGCAATGGAGTCTGAGAAATGTACCACGTTTGTTGGTTTGTTCTAACTTTTCAGGCTTGGCACACTGGAGGATGCTAGGATTGGCACTGATTAAGGCAATCCTTGTAATCTGCCACAGTGTGCACAAACAGTGAGGGGATATGGGTTTTAACTGCTCCGTGTATCTAAGAAATCTAGGCTTCTGTGACAGGAGTCAGAACCCTTCTGTAGGCTTCTCGGTGTCCTCTGTTTACTAGAAATGAGTCACCAAGTCCTGTCCACATTCATGGGGAGATTATTCAAGGATATGAGTACCAGGGAGCAAAAATTGTTGGGGGCCATCTTGAAATCTGCCTACCGTGTCCATATGCATCCATACTTTTCT
Organism: Heterocephalus glaber; assembly: GCF_000247695.1. The sequence continues at coordinate 28,395,940 of NW_004624750.1, read as the reverse complement.
CCGGTTTAAAATCACTTCTTTTGAAAAATAAATATATAGGGCTGGGGATTTAGCTCAGTGGTTCCGGCACCTGCCTCACAAGCTGAGGACCCAAGTTCGAACCCCAGTACCAAAAAGAAAAAAGAAAAATAAATATATGAAAAAATGTTCAACATCACTGGTCATTCGAGGGGTGCAAATTAAAACAATGCTGAGGGCTGGAGATTTAGCTCAGTGGCGCTGCACCTGCCTCACAAGCACAAGGTCCTGAGTTCGATCTCTGGTAACAACAACAACAAAAAAAGTATAGTCCTTGGTGTAAAAAGATCCAAATTTGCAGGCTGGCTCTAGAATTTCTGTGCTGTGTGAATTTATGAAATGATAAACACTTGCTGAACTTCAGTTCTCTCTCCTAAAAAATTAGAATACTAAAGACTATCTAATGGGGTTATTGTAAGGATGAATTTAAATGATGCATATAAGCAGTTAACATAATCCTTTTTTATAATAATAGACATGCTTCTAGATACCTCCTTCCCAACTAATCTACATTATTATTATCAGTTTATTTTTCTGTATTGTTTAAATTTTTTGGCACTGGCAATTGAATCCAAGACCTTCTGCAAGCCCTCTGCCTCCAAGCTATGTCCCCACCATTTAAAAATTTTGTTTTGAGACAGGATCTCCCTAAGTTGCCTATGCTGGCCTCAAACCTGCTATCCTCCTGCCTTAGCCACCAAAGTAGCTGGGCCTTCCATTGGGCACCACCATGCCTAGCTGATACTTTGGTTTTTAATGACCAAATGAATATAACACTTCATCATGTATAAACATTGTCTTTGGAACTAGATTACTTCCTTTCCTCTATAGCACCTAACACCTTACCTGATCAATGAAGCAGTGATCAATAAAGTGTGTGGATAAAAGAGAAAAGGATGCACAGGAAAAATACATTGTTCAGTAACAACTGGGATAATCCAAAATGATGCTCATTTTTTCTTTCTTTTTCTTTTTTTGGTACCAGGGATCGAACTTGGGACCTTGCACTTGCCAGGCAGGGGCTGGAACCACTGAGCTAAATCCCCGGCCCCTAAAATGGTGCTCATTTTAAGCTGTCTGGAAATCAACCAGCTGCACCAAGGTTACTACTACCTTGCCTGCAAGGAGACCTGCTCTCTAACCCAAGCTTCTCCCTGTCCCTGTTATTTCCATGTTAGGTCTCAGAAGTGTCTCTCACCCTGGCCTTGCTCTGGGTGTCTCCAGGGACTTATATCTTCCAGTGCCTTTGCCCTGTAGGTTGCAGGTAATTTTGTACAGTTTCTTTTTTTTTTTTTTTTTTGGTACCATGGATCGAACTCTGGTCCTTGTGGTTTTGAGGCAGGCAGTGGAACCACTGAACTAAATCCCCAGCCCCTATTTTTTTACAGTTTCTATGTTGTTGGGTTGGGCTGTAGTTTATTCATTTTCATTGCTGTAAAATATCCCATTGTATACATGTACCTAATTTATGGATTTATTCTACTGTTAGTGGACATTTGAGTTTCCAGTTAGTGGCTATTATTTACAATGTTGACATGAACATTCTTGTGACTGTCTTATGAAAAAGACATGTTAATACTCAATTCTTAAGTGTATATCTAGGACTGGAATTGCTGGATTGAAGGGTGCATGCATTTGTAGTTTTTACTAAATATCCACAAATCTCCACAGTTGTGCCAACAGCATATAGGAGTTATGGCTCCTCTACGTCTTTCTCAGTACTTAAGATTTTTAAACTTTTTCCCAATCCTATTGATATAGACAAATAAGTTAGGTAGAAATATTGTAGGCAGTCACACAGAACTAGGCCCTCAAGGGAGTCAGTGCAAAAAATGAGAACACATCAAAACTGGCTGAAGGAACATTCATTGAATGTCAGGCCTCAAGATAAAGATGAAATGCCTATATACCACTGAGGGTTAAACAAAAGCTTGAATACCACCCTTTTGAGGTCCATAAATAAACCATTATCTCATTAAGGGCAGGCCATCTTTTTCCCACCCACTAAGACTAAGACTAAGAGCCATAGCAGGGACCACAGCCGAGCGTTACATGCTGATCCAGCCCCAGCAGCAATCCACTGGACCCCCCCTCCTCTGGCCTCTTGGGTGCACTGCCATCTGGTTCCACACCACAAAGACACAGAGGACACCAGACCACCAGACCACTGTATGGGGAAATGAGCTGGTTGAGACACAAGGAAGAACAGCAGGACACAACACTGGGAAATGAAGATATTGGAGCTGCAGTGCCACAAGATCAACTTTCCCATTTGGCCCAATTTGGCAACTATGATCGAACTCAGGACCCTGCTCCTTTGAGGCAGGCAGCAGAACCACTGAGCTAAATCCCTGGACCCGATGCCTTCTTTTATAGGGCCCCTCATCAATAGTGAAGCAAGAGTAAAGTGTGTCGTCGGGGTCACGAACCAATTGTAAACCTGTCTCAGCTCCGCCTCCTAACTGCTCATCAGAAATCTCTGAAGTAAAATTAGTTTGTAAAAGTTGTTTGAAAAAGAAATGCTCTAGTCTCATCGCATTTTACAGATCATACATTTTTCCTTCCCCCGAATTTCAAATATTATACCGTACACCTACCCAAAATATTTCATATAAAGTCTTAACACATGTAAATGGGTAACTGAATTTTATGTAAATAAGTTCTCATTTGATTGACGTTTAAGTGCTTAAAAAAGAATAAATAGCGTGAAGATTGCTAGTTTTTCTTAAAAAAAAAAAAAGCCTAAGACTAAGGCTACTAAAAGGAAGACAAGACTAAAAGTATGCATTATCTATCAAGGTTAACAATGTCATCCATGTACGCTTGCTACATGACTTGTTTCCCCATTGGATCAAAATTACCTAAGCAAGGGGCCGGGGATTTAGCTCAGTGGTTTCGCCGCCTGCTGTGCAAGCGGAAGGACCCGAGTTGGATCCCCGGTACCAAAAAAAAATTACCTAAGCAATTATACCTGTAATCCTATTGGATGATCATAGTTTTGTTCCACCTTGTACCCACCCTTTGATTTTGCTCTATAAAACCTCCCCTGTAAGTGAAGTCCATGGTAACCTCACTTTCTGGGTCCCCTCCTGTCTCTCTTAGGAGCTGTTACTCTCTCAATAAAATTTCCTACTCTTAACCTTTTCCTCAGAATTCATTCTTCAATTTTAGGGAACAGGAACTTGGGGCATCGGACATCTAATAGGTTTGGGAGTTACATCTATTCTCCCTATATCACAATGGTTACGCAATGATATCTCATTTTGTTCAATTCACTCATCACTATGGAAACTAAATCCCTTTTCTCGGAGTTAATTGATTATGTATTGCTTTTGTGAATTCATATCCCTGGCTAATTTTTCAATGAGTTATCTTTGTTTCCTTTGACATGTAGTAGTACTTTGTTTATTCTGTATGTTATGCCTTGTTATACTTATTTTCTCAGCAAATATTTTAAGCACTTATGATGCTTGGAGGATACAACAACAAAACAGACTAAAAAAAATTCTTACTTCGTGAAGCATACATTCTAGTGTAGGGAGAGAAACAATAAGCACAATAAATAAGCAAAGTTCATTATGTTATATTTTACCCACTCTTTGATGAATGATGTAGAGAAAAATAAAGCAGAAGAAAGGGATAGAGTGTTCTGGGGCAACTTAAATCCTTTGAAGTCCTTGCCAACAAGATAGCTTGTAAGTAAAATCGTAAAGGTTAAAAAGCAGGCCATAGAGATATTTGGTGGAAGAGCATGTTAGGCAGAAGGACCAATGACTGTAAAGTGTGGAAGTGGCACCATAAACGGTGTGTTTAAGAACTAGAAGGAGAGTACTATGGCCAAAGACAAATGGGAAAAAGGAGAGTCCTGAGACATGAGATTTGCGCAGTAAAGCAGAGTTCATGTAGACCACTATAATGTCTTGTTTTTTCTCTTGGTGAGGTGGGAAGCCAGCTGAGGAAAGGAAAGTTTGAGCAAAGGAGTGTTGCAATCTGATTTAGTGCTTAGAAAGTCTACCAGGGGACAGACAGCTCGGTGACTTCAAACTATTTCAGGTGAGATAATGGTGACCTTGAGGGAGACAGTAAAAAGTAAAAGTGATTAGAGATAGATAAAAGATAACCCAGTATCTATCACCCAGCTGAGGATAGGTAGCATTCTTTAGATACTTGTTGATTAACTTTTGTTTTCCTGCTCTAGAAACTTTTTGGGGGTGGAGGTGTACCAGGGATGAACTCAGGACCTTACACTTGCGAGGCAGGCATCAGAACCACTGAGCTAAATCCCTGGCCCTTTTTATTTTTTATTTTTTTGACAATACTGGGGATTGAACCCAGGGACTCCACACTAAGCTACCTACATCTTCAACCTTTTTTTTTTTTTTGGTGCCGGGGATCAAACTCGGGTCCTTGTGCTTGCAAGGCAGGCGCCAGAACCACTGAGCTAAATCCCCGGCTTTTTTTCCTTTTTGTAAAAAAAGTTTCTGTAATTTTTTTTTTGTATTGGAGATCAAACTCTGGACCTTGCGCTTGCGAGGCAGGCAGCAGCACCACTGAGCTAAATCCAGCCCTGAAAATTTTCTATAGTTTAAAAAAGGTTTTATTAGTACATGTTTGCAGCATATAATGATTACATTCATTGTGAGAAGCTGGTACAGTTACATAACACATCTTTTTTTTTAAACAGGATCTCACTATGCAGTTCAGGTCACTATATAGCTCAGGCTGGCCTCAAACTCATAGCAGTTCTTTTTTTTAACTGGGTATCTAACTCGGGACCTTGCGCTTTCGAGACTCAGCAATTCTTGATGTACATACCACATCTTAATTCTTTTTTTTAAATTTTAGTTTATGAGTACATGTGTGTAGTACGTAATGTTTACATTCCTTGTGGGAAGCTCGTACACACATATAATACTCCTAATTTCTCTTCTTCATCCCCTTCCCCTCCCTCTCCCCCCTCTCCACCCACCTCAGGATCCCCTCCCTCCCTTTCTTTTTTGTTTTTGTATATGTTTGCAGTGTATAATGTTTATAACCCTTGTGTACAGTTCATATATTTGCATAACACACCCCAATTTCTTTTTTCATCCCCTGTCCCTTCCCTCTTCCTCCATCTCTTGATCCCCTTTCCCTTTAGAAACAAACCATCTCCCTATATACTATTACAGTAAGTCCCCGACTTACAAACATTTGAGTTGCAAACTTCCACAGGTGTACTGTATAACACTCACTTTGTTGGATTATGAAGGAATCCAATTTACGAACTTTCTCCCAGAGCAGAACTCATTCATAAGTCAGGAACTGACTTTATTTATTTTTTTTTTTTGCTTTTTTTTTCCCTCTGGGTTTCTCACATAAGAGAAACCATGTGATATTTAAACTTGTGTGTCTGATTTCTTTCACTTAACATTATGTCTCAAGGATCACTCATTTTCCTACAAATTACTCAAGTTTCTCTTTATGGAAAAGTAATACTCCATTGTAAATACCACAGTTTTCTTCATTGATTCATCTATAGATAGACATATAGGTTGCTTCCAAGATTTAGCTATTATGAATTATGCTGCTATAAACATGAATATGTATGTGTTACTGTAATATAATGTCTTTACTTCTTTCAGAAGATACCTAGAAGAGAATAGTTGGGTCAAATGGAATTTCTATTTTCAGTTTTTTGAGGACTCTCCCTAATTTCCATAGTAGTTATACTAGTTTATGTTCTGGGTTTTTTTGGGGGGGGGTTGGTACTGGGACTTGAATTTAGGACCTTGCACTTGGGAGGAAGGTGGCAGCAGCACTGAGCTAAATCCCTGGCCATATTAGTTTACATGCTGTAGAAAAGTTCCTCTTTCCCTGCCACATCTCCAGCATTTGCTATTACTTTATTTCTTCCTCCTCCTCCTTTTTTTTGGTACCAGGGATCAAACTCAGAACCTTGCACTTGCCAGGCAGGCGCAGTGCCACTGAGCTAAATCCCCAGCAATTTTTTTTCAATTTTTTTTTTTTTGTACTGGGGATCAAACTTGGGTCTTTGGGCTTGCAAGGCAAGTCGCGGAACCACTGAGCTAAATCCCCAGCCCTCCAGCAATTATTTCATTTCTTGATGATGGCCATTCTTTCTAGGTTAGGATGGAATCTTAATCTTAGTGTTGTTTTAATTTACATTTCTCTATTGGCCAGTGATGTTGAGCATTTCTTCATGTATTTATTGGGCATTTGTACTTTTGTGAAGTGTCTCATTTCATTTGGCCATTTTTTGATTGAGTCTTTTATTTTGGGAGGGGGGGTCCAATTTTCTTTTTTTGAATTCTTTGTGTATTCTAGATTCGAGTCCTCTGAGGAATCTCTGGTAAAAAAAATTTTACCCACTCTTTAGGTTGTATTTTCACTCTGTTGATTGTTTCTTTTGCTATGCAGAAGCTTTTAAATTTAATATAATCCCATATTCTGGTCATAGGTTATATGTATTGTAAATATGGTCTGTTTAAGGACTACATTTCATTTTAATGATGTCATTTAAAGTTCTAAATTTTGATGGAATC
>NW_004624750.1:28374672-28387916 GCF_000247695.1 Heterocephalus glaber | reverse complement strand
TATTGTAATTTAAAAAATGTATAACTGATATTGTGTAACAGGAAGAAAAGGTCTAAAAGAGCAGGGGAATTGGGAGGGGTAGGGGAAGGGAAAAAAGGGAAAGGAAAAAATATGAAAAGAGGAAAAAAAATGGAAACAAGGTCTTTGCAAATAGAGAAAGGTGGAGGGGGTGAAGGGAGGGCAAGGGAAGGGGAAAAAAATAAGAACCAAGATACTCCTGTAAAGGCACAAGATCCCAATGATGAATGTAACTGTATTTTATACCAAAAATGTACCAATAAACTTAATGGGAAAAATAAATAAATTTAATATAATCTCATTTGTTGATTCTCAAAACTATTTCTTATTCAATTGGGGTCAGAAAGTTGTTTGGGGTTCTTTTGGCTTGTTTTTGTTTTGTTTTGTTTTTTTGTACCAGAGATCAAACTCAGGACCTTGCACTTGCCAGGCAGGCAAAGAACTGGGTTCATTATTAGTGTATAGAAACACTATTGAGTTTTGTGTGTTGATTTTGTATACTGCTACATTACTGAATGTGGTTACTAATTCTAAGTGTCTTTTGGATCTCCTGTGTAGAAGATCATATCATCTGTAAATAATGCTCATTTAACTTTTTCCTTTCCTATACATGTCCCTTTTATTTCTTTTTCTTGCCTAATTTCTCTTGCTAATATTTCAAGTACTATGCTGAACATGAGCAATGATAGAGGACATCCTTGTCTTGTTTCTGATTTTAGAGGGAAAATTTTCAGTCTTCAGATGTTGGCAATAGGTTTGTCATAAATGGCTTTTATCAGGCTAAGTACCGTCTATACCTATTTTCTTCAGGTTTTTTTTTTTAATCATGAAAGGATGTGGATTTTGTCAAAGTTTTTTTTGTACTTAGTGAGATGATTGTGTGATTTTTGTCCTTGCTTCTGTTTATATGATGTATTACATTTATTGATTTGCATATGTTGAAACCTTCTCAAATCTCTGGGATGAAGCCTACTTGGTCATGATGTATGATCTTTTTGATATTCATTGCATTGTTTGCTGGTATCTTGTTGAGGATTTTTGCATCTATATTCACTAAAAAGATTGGTTTACAGGCTGGGAATTTAGCTCGGTGGTTCTGCCGCCTGCCTGACAAGTGCCAGGTCCCAAGTTCAATCCCTAGTACCAAAAAAAAAAAGAAAGAAAGAAAATCAGAAGGGAGATTTTAAGGCAAATCCAAAGAGTATAGATGTACAGTCTTCACAGAAGGGAATAAATAGTTGTAAACCGTAACTTAACCCATCACAGTGAGTGTAAACATTAAAGAGAAGAACTCCAAAGACCCCTGAGATATTTCAATGTTCAGAAGTCATGGACACAAGGAAAAAATAACAAAAGACACTGAGAAGGAACAGATAGTAAGGTAGTGAGAAAACACTGAAATTCAAGAGCAAAAAGTGCCTCAAGAGGCAATGAGCAATCAACTGTGTTGCATGTTACCAACAGGTCAAGAAGATGAGACTGACATTGCCCATTACATTTAGCAATAGGAAATCTTTGCTGATCTTAAGAAGAAAATTAATGAAATGATGAAGTGGGCCAGGGATGTAGCTCAACAGCATAGTGCCTGCCTGGCAAGTGGGAGATCTTGAGTTTGATCATTTCCCCCACTTCCCGTACCAAAAAAAAAGTCAAAGGGATTAAGAACCCAGGCAATAAACTAGCCTTGAAAGGTTAGAGATGATTGCTATCATTTTGATGTTTGTCCCCTCCCAAACTCATGCTGAAATTCAATTGGAGTTGTAACAGTATTCAAAGGTGGGACTTTGAAGAGATTATTAAGCCTTGAATAGATTAATGCCATTATTGCAAAAGTAAGCTCCTTATAAAATGCCCCCTTTTGTCTCTCATTCTTTCTTCTCTTTTGCCATGGGATGGCACAGCAAGAAGGTCCTTACCACTAGACATGGTAGTGAAAACCTGCAATCCCATCACTCAGGAGGCAGAGGCAGAAGGATCATCACAAATTTGAGGTCGGCCTATGTTATATAATAAGGCCCTGTCTCAAAAAAAAAAAAAAAACAAAAGAGCTGGACATAGTGGTACACACCTGTAATCCCAACATAAGGGAGGCTGAGGCAGGGGTTTGAGGCCAGCTTAGCCTATATAATGAGTTCAAGGCCAGTCTAAACTACATAGCAAGAACCTGCTGGCTACCATCCTAGCCACAGATAAAATAAATGGACAGCTCCATGAGCAGTATTGTAGCCCTAATGAAAAACTGCTCCTAATGCACGTAAGGATTTGATCCTAGCTAGTGGCCTGGCTGGAAAGCCAAAATGACTTTAGACATTGAGCATCTGGCTCCACATCCCTAAAATGTCTGTGTTTCCCCAAGTGCTGAATATACACTGGGGACGGACATATTGACTGATGCTCAGCTTGGTACCATGAGGGAAAATTCTGTTTACAAATCAGCATGGTTACCTAAAGGCCTTGAGGTACGACAGACTATTTTACAGCTGGAAGAAGCTGGGATGATACGACCTGCACACAGCCTTTCCAATTCACTGGTTTGGCTGTTCAGAAGTCAAATAGGACTTAGTAAATGACTGTGAGCTACCAGGAACTGAACAAAGTGACTCCTGCATTGCACAGAGGGCAGACAATAAACTTTTCAGGTGTTGACACAAGGCTATGTGTACAGCCCAACTCTGTGTTATGGGTTGCTGGCCCGGGACTTGGCCACCTGGACCAATCCATACTCTGTGTCTTTGTTCCATTATATTGATGATATTATGTTAACCTCTGATTTTAAGACAAGGTCCAGAACTGGCTTGTCTGTCCAATTATGTTAACCTCCAATTGCCTTACAACTCTGAACGCCACTGTTCACCGTCTAAAAAAGCTTTGTTGCCCTGGGGATGGGCCAATAGCAGACAAGGTAAAAGCTTTGCTGCCCTAGAAATGGGCCATCTGACGACAGGGTTTCAGAGAACTGGCCTTGTCCAACTCATAGGTGTTGTCTGGTCAAAAAAGATAAACATAATTCCAGATAATCCAAAAAGGGAACAACATGAGACTAGGTTTTAGATGCAGCAAAAGCTGTCTCCAGGACTCAAAAAGTGGCAGTCACACAAACCCTCCAAGTCATTGATTCTACCTTGCCTTTTACTCTAACTATAAATGTAGATGAGGTTAGGTTTGGCAAAGATTTGTGACAAGACAAGGGGAACAGAAGCACCCCACTGGCTTAGGAGCCAAGAATTGATATTCTCTAATGAGAAACGGTTAGCAGCGATGTGCACTGCTCTGCACCCCGATTGGGAAACTGTTAGTGGCAATGAACACACTCTGCACACCTGTGAAAGAATCACGCAGCAGCAGACCATGGAAATGCAGCCTAGATGCCAGATAGGAAATTGGATCTGGGAACCCATGACGTTGCACTCACCTCTCATGACTTTGCTCTATAAAACTTCCTCAGAGAGCTGGGGATTTAGCTCAGTGGTCTTCCTCAGAAAAGTGAGCTCGCTGGCAACCTATTGGAGACCCTTACTGTCTCTTGGGAGCTATCCCTATTTCCTATTCTTATTCCCTATTCCTATTCCCATTCTTATTCCCCAATAAATTTTCCTATTCTTATCTTCTGTTTTTCCTTAGAATTCATCCTTTGACTTCGGGGAACATGAACTCAGTGTATCTGACATCTAGCCAGCTGGGAGTTATTTTATTTTCCCTATATCATTGGAGGTCAGTGGGAGTAGGTGAAAATTCTTCTTTGATTGCTCCTATTATTCAATAGAAATAAAATACAAGTCATCAGTTGCAAGTGAAGATGAGAAGTTATCAGAGACTTGAAAGTCAGAAGAAAGTACAATAGTTTCTCTCTCTCTTTCTGTCTCTTTCTTTCTTTCTTTCTTTCTTTCTTTCTTTCTTTCTTTCTTTCTTTCTTTCTTTCTTTCTTTCTTTCTTTTCTTTCTTTCCATGTTTGCAGTATATACCAGTAGGTAAATGAATGAAAACTGGAATGAACTAGGGAAAAATCATGAGTAGTAGGCAGTATTAAGGCCCACTTGAGGATCATGGTGGTCGTGTGTTTTTTCCCCCCACCACATTCAGTTACAGAGGTGCTGGCGTAGAGTTAAATAGAGAGTTCAAATTATACCAGTAGCAAACAGGCAGAAAGTTAGATGTAAGTGGAATTTACAGAATATAAATAAATAAATAAATAAATAAATAACAGGAATAAGACAAGGAAGTTTACATTGTATATAAGTCAAAATGGTTGATCATAGAATTTAAGTAAATTAGGAAAATAATGGAAGTTGTAGGGCTGGGGGTGTAGCTGAGTAGGACAATGTTTGTATAGCATACAAAAGGCCCTGGATTCCATCTCCAGCATGGAGGGGGGAGCAACAGTTGGGACATGACAGGTTAGGAAGCAATAAAATGCTTGAAGTAACAATAGATTATACAGCCCCATAAATATATTCTCTTGTGGTTTTGTCTGAAAGTGTTATAGGTTTGATTTTCACATGTAAGTTTTAACTCGAGTTTAATTTAATGTATGGTATGAGATAAAAAAAATTTTTTTGTCTTTTCCATATAAGTAACCTATTTTTCTAGTACCACTTACTCACAACCCAATCTGTCTTCCACATTTTCAAACTAACATCACCCCTCTGTCTCTCAGTGTTACTACTGTCATAATAGTTTCCCCATTAATGTGGCTCTGTACTGGGTTTTCTATTCCATTCCACTGATGTATTAGCTATTCCTGGACTCACGACATATTGTCTTAATTTCTGTACTTTATAACATCTTTCCATCTTTTCCATTTGAAAGAATTAGCTGAGTATAAGAATTTTGATTTGCTGGTAATGGTATTGCTTTAATTTTTTGAAGATATTGCTGCATTATCTTAATTAAATCTATTGTTTCTTTTTTTTTTTTTTGGTACTGGGGATTAAACTCAGGACCTTGTGCTTGCAAGGCAGGCGTGGTACCACTGAGCTAAATCCCTGGCCCCAAATCTATTGTTTCTGATGAGAAGTGACTTATCAATCTAAATTACATTAGATTTTTAAAGTAATCATCTCTATATCCCAGGTGATTTTCATTTTATTTTAATGTACATAGTTTTGAATTGATACTGATTTATCCTGCTTGATAGTGTGTGTGTATGTGTTCCAATTCTACAATTATTTATTTATTTATTATTTCTGTAAATATTGTTTCTTCACCATTCCCTTCATTCTTCTGGAATTTTTATTGCATATAGGTTGAAGCCTCTTAATCTATCTTCCACATTTTCCAACTAATGTCACTAAACATCAGATACAGATAGATAGATGTTTATATATAATCAGAAATATACATACATATAGTACAATTTATACATAGAGAGAGAGACAGAGAGACAGATACATAATCTCTTTGGCTTTCTGTTGCATAGTCTAGATCAGTGATGGTGAACCTTTTAGTCAATGATAACAAACAGCCGGCTGCAGCACCTGTGCCATAGGTTTGCCATCACTGGCCTAGGTGAATATCTCTGCACTGTCTCCCAATTTAATAAGATACTCTCCAACTGTACCTAGTCTACAGTCTATCTTAAGGTTTTAATGGCTATAAAAATGTTTAACTCTATTTGTTTCTAGCTGCTGCTGCTGTCTCCTCCTTTGCCTCCTCCTCCTCCTTCTTGCCCAGGTTGGTCTTGAACTTGTGTGCTCAAGTGAGCCTCCAGCCTCAATCTCTTGCACAGCTGAGAGTATAGGCATGAATCACCATGCCTGGCTTTAGATGCTTGTATTTTATATCCAGATGGTTTTTATTTTATTTATACTTTCTAAATAAATTCTTCTTCATTCTGATAGAAATAATTCCCTTATTTATATCTTGAGCATTATAAAATATTTATTTAAAAGAGGGCCAGGGATTTAGCTCAGTGGTTCTACCGCCTGCCTCGAAAGCTAAGGACCCGAGTTCGATCCCTGGTACCAAAAAAAAGAATTGTCAGCTGGGCCTGATGACACACGCCTGCAATCCCAGCACTCAAAAAGCTGTAGCAGGAGGATTGCCACATGTTTGAGGCCAGCCTAGGCTACATAGTCAGTTCAAGGCCAACCTGAACTACATAGTGAAACCCTGTCTCAAAAAAACAAAAACTGTCAGACTGTTCTATAAATTAATTTAATTCATGTACCAATTATTTACTGTATATCACAGCCTTTGGGGGAAGTACTGGGAATCGAACTCAGGACCTTGCACTTGTGTCACTGAGCTAAATCCCCAGCCCCCAATTATTTAAAACTTTTTCTTAGCCTTAGTTTTATTGTCATGTTTTAGAATTTAGATCTTTTGATTCATTTTAAGGTGCGCGCGTGTGTGTGTGTGTGTGTGTGTGTGTGTGTATGTGTGTGTGTTCTGTTTTTGTTTTGACTTATTTTCTTCCCCCAGTTCCTGTGCTCTTGCCTCTAAATCTATTGTTACCTTCTCTTTATTTATTTATTTTTTTGGTACAAAGATCGAACTCAGGACCTTGGGCTTGCCAGGCAGACAAGGCACCACTGAACTGAATCCCTGGCCCTTTCCCTCTAAATCTAGCTGTTTTATGGCTGCCTCCACCTCCACCCAACTCTGGCCCCTCAACCCAAAGCCAGGTCTTACAAAGCCATTTCAAAATTGCTGTATTAGAATAATATCAGAGGTGTGCAGAGCCAAACACTGAGAGAGCGGTCAACTTTGTTCAGTTGTTATTTGCTATGCATTTATCCTTCTAGCTCCTCATGTCCACAGCTCCATATAATGTTATGGACTCAGGAAGAGTGGTGACACCAATTTTGGTTTTTACCCACTCATTACAAGTAGATTTGGAGAAGTTGGGGTTCCTCAGTGTCATCTTGACCAGAAGCCTTGGTTATTTTATTTATTGTTTCTGTTGTTGTTGTTGTTGTTGTTGTTGTTGTTGTTGTGCAGACAGGGTCTTACTAGGCAATTCAGGTTGTCCTTAACTTGCTATGGTAGCCCAGACTGGCCTCGAACTCTCAGTGATCTTCCTGCCTCAGCCTCCCAAGTGCTAGGATTACAGGCATGTGTCACCATGCCCAGCTAAGTCTTGGTACCTCTATATTTTCAGTTTTTAAACATTCAACTCTTTCATTGACCTAGATTTAATTTTGATGCAATTTGAAATCTTTTCCTCCAAATATTTAACCATTTGTCCTCACATCATTTACCAAATTATTTATTAAATTGCTAATTTTGTGACTGTCACTTTTTAAATAGCCTCTAATTCTGTCTTGTCTCTTGTGTTCCCATCATTACTACACAGCTTTAGGTCACCATAATCCTGCCAGCTTTCATCTAGATTACTGGTATGGCCTTCTAACTCTTTCATAGTCTTCAGTCCCAGAACATAGTGCAGATAAAATGACCTCTGTGTTACTATCTCCATAAAATCTGTCAATGGCCACCCCATTCCATCAAGATGAGCTGCATAATGAGCATCTAAGACCATCCTATCAGTTTAATGACCATCCTATCAGCTTATCTCTCCAGCTACATCTGCTGCCACTTATCCCACTTATCCTCAATCCTATACTCCATCCCGGAGGCTATTTCTTTTCTAGTGCTGGGGATTGAACCTAGGGCCTTGCAGGTGCTAAGGGTGTGTTCTACTGCTGAGCTACACCCAAAGGCTGCCTTAAGGCTTTCAGAATGCCTAACATGTCATGTTCCACTCATTTCCCGGCAGGTGCTCTTCTCTGCCTCTTCCCTACTCCACTATATCTTCCATGACCAACTCATCCACAGCCAGCAGGTTTCACCTTTTGCTATCTTCTTTGAGGCTAGAATAAGGACTTCTCCTATATGATACTATATTGTCCACTATTTCCCTCAATAACAACACTAATTATACAGTTACAATTTATTTACTTTCCAGTTTGCTTCTCTGTTAGCTTATAAACCATGTGAGATGAAATTTTTGTTTTCCTTCTTAATCCCTAGCACCTAATGGATAGTAAATTTCTTTCATACATTTTTATTTTTAATTGATATATAGTCATATATATTCTGAGTATTTTTTGAATTCAACAAAAACATATCAACTATACAGTACACACTAGACAGTATGCTAGGCAATGGGAATACATAAGAAAACAAGAAGTCGGGAGTACTGATGCACACCTGTAATCCCAGCACTCAGGAAGGAGGATGAGGCACGAGGATTGCTGTGAGGCCAGCTTGGGCTCCATAGTGAGTTCAAGGGCAGCCTGAACTACATAGTGAGACCCTGTCTCAAAAACAAAAAAAAAAGACAAAGAATAAAAGAATGAAACAAATGGAGTCAATCATGTGAAAAGCTGAAAGAAGAGCATTCCAAGCTAAAAGAAGAGCAGGTGCAAAAATCATGAAATAGGAAAGATCTTGGTGTGTTCTAGGAATGTTGATTGAGAGAATATTATAACTACAGAGTTGCAAGTGATACCTAGGATAAGGTACATGTTATGAAGTTGGAGACCTTATGCAAGTGGCCAGATCATGCAGGGTCTTTTGAGCCATAGCCAAAAAGTATTTGTTCAACCAGGCTAGAAATCTCAGAAGGGTTTCAAGGAGAATGGCATGATCGCTTTTCCTTTTCTTCTCTTCAGCACCTTGCATGGTTTCAGCCAGAAGAGAGGACTATATTTTTGTTGAATAATTTCAGAAAATTCAAGTTTCAACTCTGTCTCTATCTAGAACTTATTTTTTTTAGCCAACTTGTAGAAAATTCTAGTATGTTATGAATATCATTCTTTCCCCTGTCGACATTGTCATGGCTTTTTATTTGCCATGTATCTTTATTTTTGACTTATAGAAATGTTTAATTAAAAAATAAAATAAAATAATTTAAAAAAATAACCTGGGGCCCTTACGAAGAGCAAAGGCTTCCAGAACACTTCCCTGGACTCAGGGGAGCCACTGCAGCCCCAGAGTTTGTATTTTAAAGAGTAGCCTTGGAAATGGGGAGAGAGAACAAAAGTGAGGATAATGATTAGAGAGCTTCTCCCTCCTTCCAAAGACAAATTGAAGGACAGAGAGAAATGAGGCAAGAGATTGTGCCCAAAGGGCACAGGCCTGGTGGTACAGGCCTGTAATCCCAGCACTCTGGGAGGCAGGGGCAGTAGGACTGTAAATTCCAGCCCAGCCTGAGCAATTCAGCAACTTGTCTTAGTGGAGCCCTGTCTCAACAACAACAACAAAAAGCAGCTGGAGATGCAGCTGAGAGGTAGAATGCCCCTGGGTTCAATCCCTAGTACTGGAAAAAAAAAAGATGAAGAAGGGAGAAATGGCAAGCTATGTCCTGCGTGCAGAGAGAACGATGGAACACATGCTTGGTTCCTAACGGAAATGGTCTGGCATGGAGAGGAAAGCAGTGTGTAATGGATCACTTAGTTTGTCAGAATATTCTTCAGCGTTAATTCAGGAGGCTGGGTGCTTGCAGCATTTTGCAGTCGGCTGCTGTATCTGCAGGTCCCACACCCAAAGTTTCAACCAACCTCAGTAGAAAATTAGTTACAGTTGTGCCAAAAAATCATGTTTATACCGAATATACACAGGCTTTTAAACAACACAGTCTAACAATTATCTATACAGCATTTACACTTGCCAGGGATTTAGCTCAGTGGTTCCGGCGCCTGCCACGCAAGTGCAAGGTCCCAAGTTCGATCCCCGGTACCAAAAAAAATACCAAAAAAAAAAAGCACTTACACTTAAGTAATCTAGAGATGATTTTAAATATATGAAAGGAAGTTTCCAGGTTAAAAAAAAAAAGCAAGAAATGTTAAGTTTTTGTGGTTAAATCTACGAATCCTAGCTGGGTGTGGTCCTATCATCCCAGCACTCTGGAAGGCTGAGGCAGGAGGATCACAAATTAGTGCCTAACCTTGGCAATTTAGTGATCTTAGCAAGATTCTATCTCAAAAATTAAAATTAAAATAAGGGCTGGGGATATAGTTCAGTATAAAGTCCCTGGGTTCAGTCCCTGGTACCACAGAAAAGCAAATATAACAACAAAACTACTAATCTTTGCTCTAGTGAGTCTCCTCTTGTTTTTAAATTTAGCAAGACCCTTCTTTTGCACATTTTTTATTTTATTGGTACATTTTAGATATACATAATGATCACATTCATCATAGGGAATTTGTACCTGTACATGATATAGCTTGCTGCTTTTTTTTTCTCATTCCCTTCCCCCCACATTCTATCTAGAGTGTTTGTTTGTTTGTTTGTTTTTGAGACAGTCTTGCTATGTAGTTTAGGCCAGCTTTGAACTCACTGTGTAACCCAAGCTGGCCTTGTAGCAATCCTCCTGTCTCAGCCTCCAAAGTGCTGGGATTATAGATGTACACCACCATGTCTGGCTCTATCTAAAGATTTAATACATAGGGGCTGGGGATTTAGCTCAGTGGTGCTTCACCTGCTTGGCAGGCACAAGGTCCTGAGTTCAATTCCCAGTACTGAGAAAAAAAAATTTAATAAACACTTATACTGCAATTTTCTTTTTTTCTCTCCCTCTCCTTTCTCATCCCTCTCCCTTTCTTATGGTTTTTTCTCCTCCTTCTTCTTTAGGATATGCCTCAAGGCCAACTTTAAAGAAACAACATGAAGCCAGGCATGGTGGCACACACGATAATCCCAGCTCTCACAGGCTAAGGCAGGAGGATCTCTGCAAATTTGAGGCCAGCCCTGGCTACACTGTGAGTTCAAGATAAGCCTGAACTACTTAGGGAGACACTGTCTCTGAAAAACAAAAAACAGAACAATAAGCTAGTCCCAGTCACTTTGGCTTCTTGGAGGGTCTTACAGACCAAGAAAAATGTAAGATCAGGATGGGTTTCTCTAGACCACAACCCTCTCCTTCCCCCTCCTACATAAAACACAGTTCACTGTCAAGCTTCCTAATATGTATACGTATATGTATGTATATTTGACATTTCATAAATGGTTGAAGTGAAAAGTGGCCTTTAGATATTCAGTATATAAATTTAGCCATTTCTACAGAGAAAGTGAAAAAAATATATGGCCCAATCCTGGTCAGATGCTTCTTGTTTACCCTCACACCACGGGGCTCTGTTCTATGTCATTTCCTGTGAAGTCAGTGGGAGCTCTATGCAAGACAGCACCGCGAACACCAGCCTCCACACATGAAGGTGAGAACCACCAGTACGGTGATTGTCCGGCACTGCGGTGGCGGGAACATTGGTCTAACACACTTGGTGGCTACCCTGCAGATCCCACTGTCTGTGACTGCTTTGTTCACCCAGAGCAAACAAGAACTTTTTGAATCTTGACATACAAGGGCTCATTCAGCAGAGCATCCCCTGTTCTGAGAAGACGTACAGTGCTGGGCAGACCCTGCCAGCCAGCACACTGAGGGAATTTCTCTCACATTCTTTCCATCTGTACAGAGTCTGTGTTCAAGATCCCAAAATGATTTTCTATAGATTGGAAAGATGTATAAATATTTTCATGTGTTTGTACTCACATAGAATGAAGGGCATACTTCAATCATATAAAAGTAGCCAGGCCTTTTCAATGTGGAAAGAAAGAATTCTTTATCCAGCTGGGGATCTAGCTCAGTGGTTTCGCTGCCTGCCTGGCAAGCGCAAGGTCCTGCGTTTGATCCCCTGTACCAAAAAAAAAAAAGAATTGTTTGCAAATTTTAGCTGAGGAGGGCACTTGGTAAAAAGCAGAATAATAGAGACAACAAGACATTTTGACATGGAGAACATATTGAAATGAAGAGTCATATGAATTTGCTTCCTATCTCAGGAGCATTATTTTGTCCATTGGTCTATAAAGTCTTTCTCCACCACCATCATAATGGCTTATGTGACATTTATTAGAAATGCAAATGAAATGATGGCTTCAAGTTATTCTACCAACACTGGAATGAATAGAGGTCAAAGTGCAAATTGCCCAAACTGACTTTTTTCCACCCAGCCCACTTATTCTCTAACTGTGTAATAATGGTGTCTCCTACCTGAATCCTTCCTGTAACCGTTGTGCTCCTGTCTCTATGGCTTTGCTTAAGCGGTAGTACACACCCTCCCAGGTTAGGACGCCAGCATTCTGCACCTGGGGTTTCTCCTGATGGAGAGCAATGGAACAGACCCAGTATTTTCAACTTAAATTTTTGAATTCTTTTTCAGAAAACCTGTATACGCAGGTTACTGAATAGACAATACTTGAGGTCTTAGGACTGGATGAGATCCAGGGGGGGGAGTTGTAGATGAAAGAGAAGAGACCAAGTTCCCTAACAATCCAAATTGAAGAGATTGAGGAGGACAAAAACAGGAAGACATGTCTTAGAGGTCATGCTATAATAGTACAGAAGGAGCTGCATCATTCTTTGAAGTAACAGTTATATTGTAATATAAAACATTTTTTCACTGTGTGAATATGCCTTAATTTATTTAAGCAGCCCTCCACTAATATTGTAGTTCCTAAACTGATTGTATCAATCAGCTTCTCTGTTGCTGAAACACAATACCGGTCACTCACAACTAAAAGGAGGAAAGATTTAATTTACCTCATGGTGTCAGGGGAGTCAGTAATCCCAGTATTCTGAGAGGCTGAGGCAGGGGGATCACAAGTTCAAGCCCAACCTGGCCAATTTAGCTACTTAGCAAGACCCTATCACAAAACTAAGAAATTAGAAAAGGGGAAAGGGGGGGCCAGATGCAGGAAGCTGGATAGGTAGTTCAAAGCAAAAACTCTGGGTTCAATCCCCAGGATTGAAAAAAAAATTAAACATTACTAGATATGGGTTTCGAGGTGACTTTAATTAATTAATTTCCTTGCTGTACTGGAGTACTGGAGATTGAACCCAGGGAATGCTAAACTACATTCCCAGCCCTATTTATTTACATATTTATCTATCGGTACCAGGGATTGAACTCAGAACCTTGCGCTTGTGAGGCAGGCGGCGGAACCACTGAGCTAAATCCCTGGCCCCTTTTTATTCTTTTAATTTAAAAATAGGGTCTCATTAAGTTGCCCAGGCTCAGTTCCAACTTGTGATCCTCATGTCTCAGCCTCCCAAATAGCTTGGATTACAGTTATGCACCACTATGCACTGCTAATTTTTAATTTATTTTTGATGCGTTCCTGCGTTTTATTTTATTTTTTTCCCCCATTAACTTTATTGGTACATTTTAGGTATAAAATACAGTTACATTCATCATTGGGATCTTGTACCTTTACACGAGTATCTTGGT
>NW_004624750.1:28350308-28363945 GCF_000247695.1 Heterocephalus glaber | reverse complement strand
GTTTTCTTTCTTTTTTTTTTTTTTTTGGTACAGGGGATCGAACTCAGGGACCTTGCACTTGAGAGGCAGGCAGTGGAACCACTGAGCTAAATCCCTGGCTCTACATTTTCAAGAGATGCAGATATTAGAATTTTTTTTTTTTTTTTTTGACACTAGCTAGGTCTTGCTATGTAGTTCAGGCTGGCCTCACTCACTGATTCTCCTGCCTCAGCCTCCCAAGTGCTGGGATTACAGGCGTACACCACCACGCCTGGCTCAGAAATTAAAGTTTTTTACATGACGCTTCTCAATTTTACAGTTTTGAATTTATTTTTTAATACAAAACTGTGGGTCAAACAACATATTTAGGAGGCATTTTTCAGATCTTTGTCATAGTTACTTAC
This sequence comes from Heterocephalus glaber, assembly GCF_000247695.1. Next base: position 28,363,562 of record NW_004624750.1, on the reverse strand, counting down.
ACTAAAACATATATGCTAACCGGGGATTTAGCTCAGTGGTTCTGCCACCTGCCTCGCAAGCACAAGGTCCCGAGTTCAATCCCCGGTACCAAAAAATTAATAAATAAATTAAAAAATATATATATGCTTCTATACTGTGCTGTTTTTCAAAGCAAACATTTTGCAAGCACTTATGGCAAGGAAGGAATGGAAGGTGAGAAGACAAAATGTCAGTTTTAAGAAAGCCAAATTGGGGCTGGGGATTTAGCTCAGTGGTTCCACCACCTGTCTCAAAAGCGCAAGGTCCCGAGTTCCAACCCCGGTACCAAAAAAAATGAAAGACAAAATATAAGTCAGTCTTAAGGAAGTCTGGGAGATGGCAACAATGTTACAGAAGTAAGTGAAAAATGCCAAGTGTAGAACCTAAGACAAGCTGGGTGGTAAAGGACTGGGGCTATGTTAAAACAAAAAATAAAGAACCCCATTATTTCAATACTTGAGAAAGATGAACACCCAAGTAGATGGCTCTTTTGTTTAACAAATGCCTTAATGGATTTTGGGGGTAGGAGCGGAGCATAGACACAGCCACAGCCTTGCATGGTTCCCGGAGGCATGGAGTCTGCAATTGGCACCCCTTTGAGCATCATTCACGTTGTATTCTTTGTGAATAGTACCCCCTGGAATTGTGCAACCTGGCGATTATGTCAATAAAGGTGGCCTGGGGTCTGGCCTGAAAATGAGGATTGAGAGCTAAATCTTTCTACATAATAAAATAACAGGAATTTTAAGTCTTCCCTAGTGAATTGAAGGAGGAGATTGGGAGGGATGTCTAGAATGAAAAGAAGAAAATGGTCTGGAGAAAAGGTATCTTTCTCGGGGTGGGGTGGGGGGGTCAAGACTGGGAGCTGAACCCAGAGCCTTGAACATGCTAAGCAAGTACTCTACCACTGTACTAGATCCTCAGTCCTGAGAAAAGGGATCTTTAGTGATGATGGGCCAGCAGTTTAGCAACAAGTAGGAGCTTATGAATCTGGTCATTTTTATTTATTTGGGGGACTGGAGAGTAAACCCAGTGCCCTGTGTGTGCTAAGCATACCGCCACTGAGCTACGCCCCCCACTTGATCTTATGAGATGCATAAGATACTCTGTCATCTTAACCTCCAGGAGACACTGGGAAATGAAGTCAAATAACTTGGTGGTGGTGGGGCACTCTTCTATTTGAATCAGGAGATAAACAGGAAAAACTTCAATGCTCAGGTCCACAGAGCAACGCTTGCCTAAACATACAATAGAATAATAACTTGCCTTTTTTACTGTTTTCCTTCAAAAAAGCTGAAAGCGCTTTTGAAAGTTGTATTTCCTCATTTGTTCTGACATTTCAGTGTGGGAAGGGCAGATTGATGATAACACTATTTATAGATGGAGAAACTGAAAAAAATAGATTAAATCACTTACTCAGTGTTGCATAGTCCAGGTGGCAGAGACCACACTGGAATTTGGTCTCCGGGCTCCAGCCACGAAGTGGAAAGTGCCTGAGTTTTGCAATTAGAGGGATCTTCATTTGAACAATTCTGTTTCTGCCCCTTAACAAGAATGCGACCTTAAGTCAATTACTTCACCTAAGTCTCAGTTATTCTCATCTGTAAATTAAGACCATAAAACCTCATAGTAGTATAGTGAAGATTAATTTAGAAAATGCATATAAAGCCTTGGCACAGAGCAGTTCTCAAATAAGATTTGTTCCACATCCAACCCATTATTATCTGGTTAAATTTGAGTTTAAATTTAAAGTAATCAGAAGAATACTAATTTTTTCCTAGCTTCATCTCTCATGGATAGCGAAAACAGAATAAAAATGTTCCAAAATGTCATTTAATCACTGAAGAACTTCTGCTTCAGTCAAGTTACACCTCTTAGGGATAATTAGAAAGAAGTCTGTGGAAGATATCAGTGTGCACTGGCGCTCCAACTTGATTGCCTATCACAATCTCCTGGAGGATCTGTTAAAACAGAGATTGGTGGGTCCCACCTCAGAGTTTCTAGTTTGAAAGGTATGGGGCGGGGCCCAGGAATTTGAATCTGTAACAAGTTTCCAGGTGATGTCCAGCTGTTAATCCTGAGGCTACACCTTGAAAAGCTCTGTAAGGTTAAGAGAAGTGCTGGGGGCAAGATTTAGCAATTTGTTTAATAAGCATTCTGATACATTCTCAAATTCTGAGAATAGCTGGCATAATGGAGAAAAGCATCTAAGAAAACAGACTTGCTTTCAAATCCTGCTTGCACCCTCTACCAGTTAAAGGCCAAGTTAAATGGCCAAGGACTAGCTCCTCTGCCTCCTGCACCAACTCTGCTAGCTGTGTGACCCACCATGTCTCATCTCGTCTGTGATTCAAGATTCCTGTCACCATTCCTCTAGGCCAGTGATGATGAACCTTTTGGAGTTCTCAATGATACAAACTGCCTGCTGGAGCTCCCGTGTCGTAGTGTCATAGTTTCACCACTAGGCCTTGGGTGGAAAGAGATCTTTCTAAGTCTTGCCAATGCAGGGTCTGTTTTGCACTTCCTACTCTCAGGTGTGAAAGGATACTTGAATTGAGGTATTATGGAAGTATTTACAAACACTAGGGTGCCACAAAAATAAAAATAAGAGAGCACTTTAAACAAAGCCAGTAGGGCATGGTGGCGCATGACTGTAATCTCAGCTCGGGAAGCTGAGGCAGGAGAATTGCTGTTAGAGACCAGCCTGGGCTACATAGTGAGGTCAAGGCCAGTTTGAACTACATAGAGACCTTGTCTCAAAAAAAAAACCCAAACAAAACCACTAGCAGTGGCATTGTGTGCACCTAAAATTTGTAATAAAGGGTTCTCAGGTATTTTCATTTCCCTTGCCTTTGTTAGCAGTCTTTTAAAAAATCTTCCCTCAAGGTATTTGTTTTGCAGATAGTTTGCCTGCTCCCTCTTGAATTTAGCCTCAGATACAGAGTCTGCCTCTATGTTTGATGTCCTGATTTTGTGGCGGAGGAATCCCTTAACTCTCCTCTTCTGTCCTTTCCTTGTCTGCTATCTCATTCAGTGAGTCTTCATACTGTTTTGGCTCAAAGCTTCACAAGCATCCAGGCCTTTTCCATTGCCTGTTGCGGGTGAGGTATTAAAAACTATTGACTTTTATTCAGTACTAGATACTCCAAGATGTTTATACTGCATTATCATTTTGAATTTCCACAACAATCCAGAGAGGATTATACACACAAACCAAAGGAGGAAACTGTGCCCTGGAGACAGGTAGTAACTTGGCAGGATGAAAAAGCAAACTGACAGGACCCAGGCAGGCAGTAAGATCCCAGTCCTCCAGCTCTTGTCCTTTATTGAAGTCGCAAGTGATGACAAAATATAGAAGCATAATTTGATTCCCGTTTTTTTGTTTTGTTTTGTTTTTGAGACAGGGTCTCACTATGTAGTTCAGACTGGCCTTGAACTCACTATGAAGCCCAGGCTGGCCTCGAACTTGTAGCGATCGATTCCTGTTCTTAAAAAATTAAAAAAAATCTTGTTAGGGGTAGAAGAACGAAAGTTAGACACACAACATGTGTTATAGTAAAATCAAATGCAACGTTTGAGGTATTGAGTTTGATATCTTTGACAGGTTTCCTCCGCCGCAAGATGTAGCGAACACTATCAGTCTCAAGGGGTTTACAGATGATTCAAAGAGCTAGCACCCCAAGCGCTAAATACAGTGCCTACCAAGTTGTAAGCGTTCGATAATTTTAACTATCATTTTTAAAGGAGACAGATCGGAGATTACCCTGGAGAGAATGGAGAAGCCAGGTGAATGCGTTGGGCTCTAGCAACTCAATTCTTCGAGGCTCGGTTTTCTCTTCTGTAAGATTAGGCAGCTTGAGCGGAGCAACCCTAAGGGCAGTTAAACGTGAGGCTTCCCAGTAGTCCGGGAAACCAGCAGCGGCGGGGCTGAAGGGGTTAGCGGGCACGCACGGCGGGGGTGCGGGTGCCGGGGGGGGGGGGAGGCCCCGCCCTCTCGGACCGGGAGGCCCGGGCAATCCAGCCCGCGAGCAGTTCCGGTGCCAGAGCCTTCCCTCCCCCGCTCCCCCGGAAGTGCTTTTCCAGGGTTCGGGCCGGAGAGAGGCCTTGCGGACCCAGCCGCTGACGCTCCGTCGGCTCCGAATAGGGGCTCCAGCCCGGGTCCGAGCGAGGAGGTCCGCGCCCGCCTACCCGCAGCCTGCGCCCTCCCAGCGTCCGGCCTGACGGTGAGTGGCCGGGGAGGGGACTGGGTGGGCGGCAGGCCTGCGTTGGAACTGGCGCTGCGGGGCCCCCGCTTCTTGCTTCGGGCTCCAGGCTCCGGGCTTAGCTGTCGGGGTCCAGGAAAGGGGGTGTCGGCCGCCGCGGTCTTCGCCTAGCTTGCGGGGCGGGAAGAAGCGGGATGTGGGGCCGCGAGGTGGGCGGGGCGCGGTGGGGAGGGGGCTCCCGGGGCTGCTGTTGCTGTTGGGGCTCGAGAGTGGGGATGGGGTGGGCCTTCTCTGTCTGTCCTGGCGACCGCTCTTTCCCGTGCCCCCAGATCTTCTCACCGCCTCCCTAGTTTGATTTTCGGTGTCGAACCTGGCGGTAGGAACCTGGACACCAAAGTCAACCTGTGCCCCAGCGCCCAACTTTCGCCTCCTCTGAGTCAGTCCCCGACGTGTCCCCTCCACCCCCGCCCTGCTTAGTAATTAGCCTGGGTCCCGGGGTGTCGTCTCCCGCAGCCCTAGGGTGGGGCGCTGCCTGGTAGATGCCGGGGATCGAGGTTCTTCGTCCAGACCCACTTGAGAGTAGCCCAGGCTCGATTTGAGCTGCTCTCGGAACTGGGTCTGGATGCGTAAGTCGCAGATGCTTCACCGGCGCGCCTCGTAAGGGTCGTCACTTAAAAGGTTGCTAAAGCTGCTGTGGAAGTCACTTTAAAAAAAAAGGAGCTTACTTGAGACAAATCGATAGTTCTGATAAATTGCCCTATTTTGTTGCTGACGTAAAAACAAATGATGCTGTTCTTTTAACTGTACGCCTAATTCTTGTGGCTCTCCGAAGTCACATCACAGTTAAGGGGTGAGTTCAGTCAGAGGCTCTTGCAAGTATTGATTGCAGAGGGTTGAAGAATTACATCACTTTTCTCCCAGAGTTTATTTACTTTTATATTTGGAACTGTCATTTTCCTTAACTTTTAAAGAAAAATTGTCGGGTTTCTCCTGAGAGGTGCCTTGTAACTGTTACAGCTGTTGGTGCAATGCAGAGAGATACAAGTGGGTAGAGGTGTTTTGTTTAAATTTACATCATGAAGTGTTCACTTTGAATAAACTGAGAATTTCCTAGAGGAGAAAGAGATACAGGTAGTTACTTTTAGTGAACAGACTTTAGGTCGTAAACTGCTGGTAAACGGTTTGTAGGAAGTAGGTGATCAGATCACATATGATGGTGATATGATCATAAGGGAATGCATTTAGATTATGACTGAGCAGATGACCATTGTTTTTGCATAAAGTATAAAGTGTAAAGTATATACGGACCATCTTAATGACACTATCTGCAATTCCCATCTTATGCTTATATTAGGATTTATTCTGTAACCTTTTTTTTTCTTTTTTGAAGGGGGTGCTTATGTCATTCTCCCACAACTGGAAAGGGAGGAAATATGAATTAGGGAAAATGAATAGAGCAAAGTAACAAGTTTTGTGAGCTGTACTGTGCAAAAGAAAATTTATTTCAGGGTTTCTTTTTTTTATTTTTTGTTTTTTGGTGAGGGGATTGAATTCAGGACCTTGCGCTTGTAAGGCAGGCATGGTGCCACTGAGCTAAATCCCAGGCCCTATTTCAGGGTTTTTGATCTTGAACAGGCAAGAGGCGAATGATTTTTAAAGTCCCTAAAAAACTTGTGGAGAGGAAATTAGTTGCACAATTTTTAGATTTAATTAGAAATTGTAGATTCTTGAACATTTGAAGTGCTTACTTGTTTAGAGCATAAAATTGGAATATTGTAATTGTGAGAATCTGGAAAAGGAGTCAAGTTAGATTTGGTTATGGATCTGTACTTAGATATGATAGTGTACTTTGAAGGAAAATATTACAAGAATGATAAAAGCAGAAAAAGGAAATCGGGGAAAATCTGATTTTCAAGCATTATAAACTTTATTACTGTACTCAAGTCAATTCAGTGACATTAAATGTTCATTGTATGTTAAGCTATGTTAGGCAACCATGTAGAAGTAAATGAGGATATGGTCGTAAAAATTGAGATTCATATTTTCGTAATTTTATTTTTTTTGTTTTTTGAGACAGGGTCTCACTATCCAGTTCAGGCTGGCCTCAACCTCACAGCGATCCTCCTACCTTAATTTCTAAGTGCTGGGATTACAGGGGTGCACCACCACACCTGGCATAGTAGTAATTTTCTAAGGTGCCTGAAATCATGAAAATTGTACTGTCTGCTAGTCATTATAGGATGCATAGATTAAGTTTGCTCTTCATTCTAGTATGCAGAGATAAAGTCTTTGTGGTTTTTTTGTTTTGTTTGTTTGGTACTGCAGTGCTACTGAGAATTGAACCCAGTGCCTTGCACGTGCTAGGCAAGCACCCTTTCTTTTTTTTTGGGTACCGGGGATCAAACTCAGGTCCTTGTGCTTGTGCAGCAGGTGGTGAAACTGCTGAGCTAAATCCCTGGCCCTAAGCACCCTTTCTTAACCACCTGGGTGGATTGATCTAAAGTTTGGAGTTGTACAAAAGGAAAAAGGTTTCATTTTAGCTTAAGTGGTGTTGGAAAGTAGTAGAGGTTTAGTAATACTTTTTGGGTTTTGTTGTTGTTTGTGTGTTTTTGAGATAGGGTCTTATTATGTAGTTTAGGTTGGCCTTGAACTCATTATCCCAGGCTGGCCTTGAACTCTTTTTTTTTTTTTTGGTACTGGGGATCGAACTCAGGACCTTGCCCTTGAGATGCAGGCGCCGCTTGAGAGGCGGGCCCTGCCGCACCACTGGAAGCAGTGAACTAAATCCCCGGCCCCTGGCCTTGAACTCTTTGGTGATCATCCTGCCTCAGCCTCCTGGGTGCTGAAACTACAAGTCGGGACCTTGTGCTTGCCAGGCAGGCAGTGGAACCACTGAGCCAAATCCCCAGCCCTAAGCATCTTTCTTTTTGTTTTTTGTTTTGTTCTGTTTTGTTTTGGTTACTGGGGATCGAACGCCCAAGCGCAGCAGGCAGTGAAACCGCTGAGCTAAATCCCTGGCCCCAGCACCTTTCTTAAAGAGGACACAGAGTCTTAAATGTGTTGAGTAACTTTCCTGGGGGCTATGTGGCTAGCAGGTAAGAGAACAAACAGCTCCCATTTGAATCCACATCTGCCTGATGCCAAAGCCTGTGTATTTCCACTACAGGGTGCTACCCCCCAATAAACTGATAACCTAGTTCAGTGTCACAGATGGTAAAACTTTTTTAAAACAAAGATTAGGTGGATGATGAAAGCATTTCAAATAAAGAGAATGACATTAACAGAAGTGTGGAGGCCGGGGATTTAGCTCAGTGATTATGGCGCCTGCCTTGCAAGCGCAAGGTCCTGAGTTCCATCCCTGGTACCAAAAAAAAAAAAGTGTGGAGGTGGGAAACTCCATTGTGTACTAAAAGAAGTTAGTGGACCAGATTATCTAGAATATACATTTCCTTTTTGAGAATTAGAGATGAGGTTTGCAGTTTAAGTAGGGGGTGGATTATTGAGTGTGTTTAAACACTGTATTTAGAAATTTGACATTTGGGAGGTAATGAGAAGTGACCGAGGTCTAATAGTGTAGTTCTGCAGAATGATTTGTGGCAAGCTGGCTTTTGATACAGTACTACGAGTACTGGGTAAGGGAAATGGCAGTAAGATGAGAAGCCTCAAAAGGATCTGGCTGTTAATTTAGTAGGTGGGTGGAGGGGTGAAGAGAAAGTTTGGAGGAGATAAAAGTTGAAGGTTACACTTCTTAAAAGTATGGGCAATGTTGATGGTGTACTCTGCGCAAGTAGTTGCATAATGAGATCGGGTTTGGATACGCTGGGTGTTTTATATACTTGCCAAATACATAGAGGTTTTTGGAAATGTGAATTTGTAATTGGATAAAGAGGTCAGGGTTAGGAATATATTAAACATAGGTGTAGGGAATGATATAGATGGATGTACAGATTGAGTTGGTATAAGGAGATGAAAGTGCCATGGGAGAGTGTAGAAGGGAAAGGAAAACAAAAACCAAGTCCTGCATTTTAGATGTCATCTATTTCTAACAAAACTAAGACTATTTATGCGGTAGGTGAAGAATTTAATAGTTTGTAGATCTCTTCCTTACTTCCAGATTCAGATAGAGTAGAATCTGATTATTAAAAATTCAGTTGGGAAATTAATTTTTCTTGCTTTTGACAGCAGGAATGTTGTGCTATCATTACAGTGTTTTGAGGAGGACAAAGTGTTTCAGATTCATTTGGTTGAGTGTGTCAGACTTTGGTTACTTAAAAGCTATGTTTGGTTTTTTTCTTTTGGACATTTGTTTGGAAACTGATTCGTGAAGATATGGAAGTAAATTTCTAATAAAGAATTCCCTTTATGTGTATGACAGGTTTTGGTTTCAATATCGAGAACCTCTCTCTGTGTAGATATATGTGTGTGTGTGTGTGTGTGTGTGTGTATATATATATTTATTTATTTTTTGAGACAGGGTCTTGCTATGTAGTTCAGGTTGGTTGGTGTCGAACTTGCAGCAGTCTTCCTGCCTTAGCCTCTTGAGTGCTGGATTGCAGGTGTGTGCCACCACATCTGGCAAGAACCTTTGAATTTTTTTTTTTTGGTACTGGGGATGGAACTTGGGTCCTTGTGCTTGCGCAGCAGGTGGCGAAACCACTGAGCTAAATCCCCGCCCCCGAGAACCTTTGAATATTAACATAATACTCTTACTACAGCCATTCATTAATATTGTCTTTTATAGAAAATTGTATTTATTTTTTTCTTCCAATCCTCTTTATTTTAAAAATTTATTTTATTTTTTACTAGTATGTGTTTGTGAAACATAATGAATACATTCATGATGAGGAGATGGTGTACATACATCATATCTGAATCCTTTTTACTTCTCTTTCTCTCCTGTCTCCATCCCTAGATCCCCTTCCCATCTCTGCAAAGTGTGCCTCCCTGTTTTATTTTACTCTTTAAATTATATAGGACTTTGGTTTTCTCATATAAGAGAAACCGTGTGATAAATAACCTGTGTCTCATTTATTTCACTTAGTATTATGGCCTCAAGTCAACCCTCTTTTATAAGTACTCTTTTTATGTATTTTTTATTTTTTGTGGCACTGGGTATTGAACCTAGGACCTTCACACTGAGCTACGTCCCTGGCCCTTTTAAAATTTTTTTTGAGGGCTGGGGATGTAGCTCAGTGGTTCCACTGCCTGCCTCGAAAGCACAAGGACCTGAGTGCGGTACCCAGTACCAAAAAAAATTTTTTTTTTTTGAGACAGGGTAAGTTGTCCAGACTGGTCTCAAACTTGCCATCCTCCTGCCTCAGCCTCTCAAATTGTGCCACTACGTACAGTTTATAAATACTTTTGATTAATATAAATAGTTTGTGTTCTCTCTGTCGCTCTCTGTGCCGCAGCTTCTTCCCCCTCCGTGTCTCCCTCTGCTCCTGTGCTTGGGATGGAACCCAGGGCTTCCTGCAGGCTAGGGAAGTGTTCTTTCACTGAGCTACATCCCTCGCCTGAGTAGTTTTATCTCTAGTGTTTTGAATATTCTATAAAATACTTTTACCTATCATATAATGGTGTGTATATGAAAATTACCTGTTTTATTTTGGAAACTTTAAGAACTATAAATTTATAGAATTTTATGTGGTTTTCTGTTTAGGAAGGATTTGTGTGTTGATTTACAAGAGACTGTAATAGTTTGCAGAATGAGGCTTAGAGTTTTAACTTTTAGAGACAAGTTTATTATTTTTAGACTGAGTTACCATGGAAGTGTTTATTTCCTTCTTGAGAATTAATACATTCTTTTTTGTTTGTCAGGAATTTGTTTTTCACTGTATCATCAGCACTTGGAAATGTCCAGAGTCCTGCATCAGAGTGAAGGCAGAGGGTTTTGTGTGTGCTTTGTTTGAGCTGGTTGGCCTAGTTTCAGTGAGCCTGGTATTAATGAGGCAAAGGTCAGGAGTTCCATTTAGCTTTAGCCTGAATGATGGCCAGGGAGTGTACCTCTCACTCCCTCCAGCTGTCTTGCAAATTCCTTGGTTGTCATTGGTCACAAAGGTGACTGGCTGAGGGCTAATCTTTACACTATTAGAAGAGTATTAGAGGAAACTTACTGTAGTGATTAGGAATTTTGACTCTGGAATTAGAGAGACTTATGTTAAAACCCTTAAATCTGCAACCTTGGGAGAGTCCCTAAACCTCTCCAAGCCTTGTTTCCTCATTATTAGGGAAGTTAATATTTGACCGGGGCACCTCCTGAATGAATCCTTGCTTTCCTTTTCTAAGTGGGAGCTAGCTACTTAGACCCGTAGGTACCTAAATACTGAACTTTGCCAGTGTATGACAAAAGTTTTCACTTGTCTGAGTGAAATGAGAATGTTAGTTTTTCGTGAAGCTAAATCTATTGAATTTAGAAGAATTTTTTTCTAATTTTATCATTTTTGGTGGGAACATGCTATTTTATGAGATAATGTAATGGTCATTGATAGTTTCTTTTTTATTCCTTCAGCAGCATAAAAGTTGGCAACCCTATGCTGCCCCTAAAGGTTCGGTGAAATTTGAAAATCTTGGCTTAAAGTACCTGAGGGATGGATGGGGGAGAGTATTTATCCAGTAGATTTATGCTTGTTCAAGTTAGGTTTGGGTACATTCTGCCCTTCCTTTGTCCTATAGAATGTGGTGGCAAAGCTATGGCACGTGTGCCGCAGCGGGCTCGTAGAGCCAAGTCGTCCCAGCATTGACCCAGTGGCGGAGCACTCAGATTTAATTGCAATGTTGGCATTGTGTGCTAAGCGAGTTTGGGTTGCAATTTGGGCACTTGATCTCTAAAAGTTTTGCTGTCACTGTTATAGAAGGTGTATAGTTATTCTCACCACCATTGAACTTAATTTTGTCAGGTTTCACAGTTGATACTTAGAGCACACTTCAAGGGGCAGTTTAGGCTATTTTTGGTTGCTGTTCATCTCAATTGTTGCACTTTATTTGTTTAAGACTGTGTTTCTCAAATAAAGCCCCAGGAGAAAGGTGGTAAACTGGGAGCTGCTTGAGGGTGCTGCTTTATCACTCTGTTGATTAACCAAGATGAATAACTTGCCTTTGACTTAATGAAGTAGCTGAAAGTGGCTTTTTCACCCCTTCTGCAGGAAAGATAGTTGAAGCTAAAATGAGAAGAGCTCTTTTTATTTAATATAACATATAAACCTTGTACAAGTGTCAGTATTTAAAATGCTTTCTGGAGAAAGAGAATAGTGCAGCACCGTGCATAATGGGTTTTGTAAGTGGGGCCACAGAAGTCCTGCGAGGACACAAACCAATTATTAACATAAACGCTTAATGAAATTGCATCAGTTGTCTAGATGAGAAGCATAGTGCTCCCTGGTTCACTTAGAGTGAGGGAGGGGTACAGGAATTTAAGGTGCAAACCTAGCATAGGTAGGTGACGGTTAATTTAACAGACATTTGTTTCCTTTCAGTGTTTTCAGTTGGGTAATTTTTTGAGAGTGCTATAGAAATACAGTACTTAAACATGTATTAGAATGCCTAAAGCAAAATGCTCAGATTAAGTTGAAATAGCTTGGGCTCTGTTCTTACATTTAAAAGAAAACTGAAGGTCTGATGCTTTAGATAAGAAAGGTTATACTGATTTATAGAGTTTTGTTGTATATAATTGTTTCTGGTAATTAAAAATTTTTTTTTAAATTTTAATTCATTTATTTTAACAATGCTTTAACTTTTCTACCAAGGACTCCCAGTGGCAGAAGTGAGTTGGATGATTGCCCTCAGAAGTCCAGGGATGGTGGCCCAAAGTGTGTCTGCTATAAATTGAAAAGGCCTTGCTTCCTGTAGGTTCTTTCTTTTTGATTTGTATTTGTTATCTTTTATGTATGTAAACACTGTTTTAAAGTACTGTCTACTAATGCCAGGCATGGTGGTGCATGGCTATGAGGCTGAAGCAGGAGGATCACCATGATTTGGGGGGCAGCCTGGGCTACATAATGAGTTTGAGGCCAACTTGGGCTACATAATGAGTTCAAGTTCAACTTGAACTACATAGCAAGACCCTGTCTCAAAAAAAAATTCTGTCCACTGAAATTGTTGTCCCAAGGAGTAATATGTATATCCTGTAGATGAGGCTGCTTACAGTGCAGTTTAATAGTACTGAGCTAATTTATTTTTTGCCTTTGTTTTGTTGAGACAGGGTCTCTGTGTGTTCCAGGCTGGTCTTGAACTCACTGTGTAGCCCATGCTGGCCTGAAACTCATGGTGATCCTGCCTCAGACTCCCTTGGCCTCTTTTTTTTTCTTTTTTTTTTGGTACCAGGGATTGAACTCCGGACCTTGCGCTTGTGAGGCAGGAGGCGGAACCACTGAGGTAAATCCCCGGCCCTCCCTTGCCTTTTAAAAAAAATCCTGTGGAACATAGATGATGAAGAATTTTTGATTTTATGTGAGTGTGTATAAAATGAAAAATAGGGCTGGGGATGTAGCTCAGTGATGCTGCACCTGCCTGGCAAACACAAGGTCCTGAGTTCAATCCTGGGTCCAAAAAAAAGAAAAATTATGTTATCTGTACTACTGAGGAGCTGTAGTTTTCATAGAAATGAAACCACTTCAAAAGGATCTAAAAAATTTATTATATGTTCTTTTAAGAGTATCAGTATAGTTCTCCTGTTAAAATGTAGCAGCACTGCTTAATAGAGCTTTGTACATTGATGGAAATGTTCTACAACTGTGTTGTTCAATATGGTGGCCCATATGTAGCTACTATGTGTCTGCAATGTGTCTAGTGTTAGAGAGAAACTTAATTTTTAATTTTATATCATTTTAACCAATTTAAATGTGAGTAGATGCCTCTGGTTAGAGGTTACTATCTGTATTGGACAGTGTTGCTATAGGGTTAGAAAGACAAAAGGGAGAAGAGGTTAGACATCTTTATGGCAATCCTCAGCTCAAATTTAGTTAGATTTGACACTCATTAAGTTCATGAAGTATTTGTTCACAAGATATTGTTTCTTTTTGTTATTGTTTTTTTTTT
>NW_004624750.1:28311598-28328513 GCF_000247695.1 Heterocephalus glaber | reverse complement strand
TTATTGGTACATTTTAGGTATACAATATAATGACATTCATCATTGGAAATTTGCACCTTTACATAATCTCTCTTGGTTCTTATTTTTTCCCCACCCCCACCCCCACCCCCCTTCAACCCCTCCATACTTGGCTTCTTTTTAATGCTAATCTTTTCACTAACCAAGCTCTTCTCTGCTCTGTCTTTGTGGGCCCAACTTTACAGGAACTTCCTTTCTGGTGAAACTCAAAACTTTTTTATTTAATTAATTAATTAATTTATTTGGTACCGGGGATTGAACTTGGGACCTTGTGCTTGCAAGGCAGGCTCCAGAACCACTGGGCTAAATCCCCGGCCCATAAAACTCAAAATTTTTGAAGTCATTTAGCTGTACCTTTTTGCTCTTATCAAGGTAGAACTGGCTAAAAGTCCCCAACAGTAGCCATGCCACCAACTCAGCATTAGATTGCCTTGAGATTTCTTCTCTTAATTAGTCCACTGCCCTCAACCTCAGTTTCCTCCTGTGTCTCAGGACAGGAGCAAAATGTAAACAAATTTTCTGCCAGAACATCATACACATGGCCTGGAATCCAACTGCCAATCCAGTTCTTGTTCTCAACTCAGACCTGCTGAGCTTGGTCTTTATTTTTATCAGCCTTCTGGTCTTCTGATCTCTGACCAGAATCTCTCATCAATCTTCTTCTGCAGCCTGCATCTCCAAACCTCTCCAAACTTCTCCACAAGCCAGTTCCAAATTCTTCTGAACCTTATGGTCAGATATCATAATGGTCATCACCCTACTTCTCTTTGACCAAAATCTTTCTTAGTCACTTTCTCATTGCTGGGACACAAAACCCGACACCCACAGTTTAAAGGATGAAAGGTTTATTTAGGCTCAATCTGTGGAGGTTTCAATCCATGGTTGGCTGGCCCCAAGATGAGGTATGACCGAGGAGGAAGAGTTCATGGCCTTGTGGTGGCAAACAGCAATCAAGAGGGAAAGACCTTTCCAGGTCACACCCCCAGTGACCTCCCTCCTCTTACCAGGCCTTACCTTCCAATGTAACATTTAGCTGTAAACTCATCAGTGGACTGATTCACTGATGAGCATTATACCTCCATGATCCAGTCACCTCCCCAAAGCTCCACCTATGAGCGCACGAGGCTTTGGGGGACATCTATATATAAACCATAACCGTAAGATTCTCTGCAAAAAAGTGATCGCTAGGTGGTTGTATGTCCTTCATAACTAAATTCTGTTTCTACTAATTACGTTGTTGCTAGTACAGATCACTTGTTGTAGAAACAGTTGCTGTTCACCTGTTTACTTTGTCAAAAAAAAGTATAGTATTTTAATTACTACCAGTTGCTGTAATTTTACTTTTTTTTTGGTATCGGGGATTGAACTCGCGTCCTTGCACTTGCGCAGCAGGCGAAACCACTGAGCCAAATCCCCGGCCCCTGTAATTTTACTTTTTAATATAATAGGTAGCCTCCATCTTGTTGAACAAATTGTGTTTAAAAAGGAATTTTGTCAGGAGCTAGGGGCAAGGGAAATGGGAGTTTGCGGCGGGGGTGGGGGGGGCGACTTGGAATTTCTCAGTAAGTCATGTAAAAATGGTGTTTAGCTTACCAAGGCAGGCCATAAAAAATGTAACCCATTATATTCTAGCTACCTTTTATAACACTGGTGAAAATGCATCTGTCCTGCTGCAACTTTTTCTTAGGTAACTGGGTATACCCAAGTGTAGGATGTTGACTGTGACTTTGGTTACCTGGGCAGGGGGATGAGGGCTCCTGAGGGTGAAGCCCCTGAAGAACCTAATACCTGTAGAGGGAAATAATGAGCTATGGATGATAAGAGTGAGACATGGTAATAGAATTAACCTAGAGTGTTTTTTTGCCCTTGTCCATTCGTTGCTGTTCTAGTGCTGGGACAGGCCAAGGGAGAGGGAGTAGTAAAAGTGAAAGATGTGACTAGTCCCCAACGCCCAGGGGCTACTGATGTATGAGACTGAGGTGAGTTGAGAGGAATTAGGTCTTAAAGGAGGTGCTGAAAGAGGTTGAAAAGTGGAAATGGCTGTAATTGTCAGCAAGATTTGCAGAGTCTGAGAAAAGGGAAATGAACTTCTAGGGGAAAGATAGATATAGATATATAAAATTTGGAGGAAAGTGCATGAGCAGTGTTGAGGATATTTTTAGGATTTTTTTCAGAAAGAGGACAGTAAAATCTTAGGACCATTTGGATTTTTTTATTTGTTTTTTTTGTTTTTGGTACTGGGGATCGAACTTGGATCCTTACGCTTGCGCAGCAGGCGGCGAAACCACTGAGCTAAATCCCCGGCCCCATTTGGATTTTTTTAAAGAGTACTCTAACCATTCTTCCCTGAAGTGAAAACATGCACATAAGCTCTGAATTAGAAAATGTTTTGTTATATCCCAGTTAATTTAAGGGTATCCAGTGCTGGTCTCACTTGAGGAGGTGTAGCAATAATTAATTCTCTTTCCGTTTGGTTACATGGTAGAGCAAAACAGACTTGACTATACAGCCGTTGTCCTTCAGACTTGTCTAAATTTCTCAGTCTGTTTATGAGCATCAACAAACACTTTGTGCATACTTTTGCCATGGGTTGAATGCGTCTATTTTTCTTTAATTTAGTTTAAAACTAGTAATGGAATTCCTGAGGTTTTTGAGAGGAATAGTGTTGGAAAACTTAGTTTTGAAACTAAAGGCAAAATAAGATACCCAGGAAAACAGGAGATACTATTACTTTAGAAAAACATTTTAAAATTTTGCTGACATTTGTAGTGACTTATATAAGTTTTAGATAGGAACTGCTCTTTTTCTAAGATTGTTAGTTTAAAAATAATTATTAGATTTGTGCATTTAAAAAATCGCTTCTAACATATTTGAGGTATGCTTAAACTTGGCTTTTTCAGCAAAGTATTGAGACATTTAGGCACAGCGCCTTTGGTCTTATTCTGTCTCAGACCATTTGGTATAATTAAGATGAATTGTAAAAGGCAGGAATTTGATAAACTTCCATTAAAATCTGGGTGATTTTAGAAGTTGTTTTATAAATTGTGATTTAAAATAATTTTTGAACTTGTTAAAATGTTGCCATTAACGGAATTAACAAATTCAGTGAAGTATTGCTAAAAAAATTTTTTTTAGTATTGCTAAAATGACAAAATCACAGCAGTTTTTTTTTTTTGGTACCAGGGATTGAACTCGGGACCTTGCACTTTCGAGGCAGGCAGCAGAACCACTGAGCTAAATCCCCGGACCTGATGTTACTGTTTAAATGTACTGTTTCATTGCCTTTAGGAGAGATTAGCTGCAAATACATATCATTTGTTAATTAAAAATGCTTTTTAGCTGATTAAATCTTTTTAATTCTGTTTCTTGCACTTTTCATGTTTGTGGCTTCAGCTATTTATGTTGATTTTACCCATCCATACATGAGTTGAGGGGGCCGGGCATTTAGCTTGGTGGCACCATGCCTGCTTCGAAAGTGCAAGGTCCTGAGTTCGATCTCTGGTGCGGGATGGGTGTGGGGGGATGAGTTGAGTACCTATTGTGTTAAATCTGTGTATTTTGCTTTTTGATTATATCTTAATATTTAAAAAATTTTTCAGGGTAAAAGTTATCAGATTATTTGGTAATTCTCCACAATGCAATGTATGCTCTATTGTAGCAAGTAGATTCTTAGGAGTTTATTTGTCAAGCTGAGCATGGTGGCCCATTCCTATAATCCCTGTACTCGGGAGCCTGAGAGAGGCAGGAGGATTGCCCCAAGATCGAGGCCAGCTTGGGCCACATAGTTCAAGGCCAGCCTGGACTACATAGCAAGACCATCTCAAAAACAAAACAAAACAAAGCTTATCTGTCCATTTGTGGTAGAGGCTGAGAATACAAAGTCCAATAAGGCAAGGACTCTAACTTTTTTATTTTGGGTTTTTTGAGACAGTCTTGCTATGTAGTTCAGGCTGACCTTGAACTCACTGTGTAGCCCAGCTGACCTTGAACTCATGGTGATTCTTCTGCATCAGCCTCCTGAGTGCTGGGATTACAGGTGTGTGCCAACACGCCTTGCAGAGCTTTATCTTTAAATAAAGTTTGTAGGCTTTTCTTTGAAGATACAGAAATTAAGTCAATTGTATTACTGGTGTTATCTTTGAGAACACTAGAGCTTTGTCTCTGATTTTACTCTGAAGAATACTAGCTACTGTTTTTAGAGTGTCTAATCTTTAAGAGTATCTCAGTTTTTCCTCCTAAAAATTCTTTAGTATAAGCAAATACTCATTTTATAAATGAGAAAACTGAGAGGTGATATAATTTGCTAAAGTTCGCTAATAAGTTAAAGAGCTAAAATTCTAATTCAGTGTTCTTCCTTTTGGAGCAGGTCTTCTCAGCTTGAGCACTGTTGACATTTCCCACCAGATACTTCTTTGTTGTGGGAAATTGTTCTGTGCATTGTAGGACATTAATATTCTTCACTCTGCCCTAGGAGAGGACTAGGGTAAGGCAAGGAGACACTCACTCTTAGTGATGCAGTGCATGATGGTTTCCAGGAGATAGATTCCAGATTCTTGTGCATAAAGCAGCTACAATTTTTGAAGTTAACAGGGGAAGGTGTGCTGAGAACAAGTGGGTTTGTGCCAGCAGAAACGAAAAGTCAGCACAAATGGGGAAAGAGAGTGCTACCAGGGTGGTGATGAGAAAAGGAATAAAGGTAAGTAAGGCTTTTAGATTTGAAAAAATGTGTGTTCAGCCTAGGGCAGATCTCATTGGTCTCTCTGGATATGATTGACAAAATGATTAATATGGTGCTGAGTCATCTCAGTGGTATCTATTGTGCAGGACTTTCCCATAATTCACTGTTATAATTGCATGCATGACATGCAGCTCCTATATGTGGACCATTAATGAATTTGAGTTAGGAAAGGTCATTGTAGGTCACTGTATCTAACAGGAATGTGCCCTGGCCTGGAGCTTTAGAAATTTCTTGGGTTTCTGTTCTTATTTCCACTTCTCATAGGACCGTGGAGGAAGAGAGGATTAGACCTGCATTGTTGCCAAAGTTAGGTGAATGGAAGGGAAGTGGTCCCACAGCCCAGTTGCGCTTTCTTCTTTATTATGATCTTAAAGTGTCTCGCTAAAAATGACAATATATTTTTGGTTTTGTAGAGCTCTTACAGGCCTCAGAGCAAATGAACAAATGAACATATATAATAAATGTCTAACAGTACTCTGATCTGACAAGCAGCTATATGCAGTTTTTTTAGTGAAAATCATTAGTAGGGAACACCATAGTTTGTGGGGTTCTTTGGTTAGAGAAAATATTAGTTGCTTATTTGTTTGCCTATAAAACTAGTTATGTTTAAAGTATGAAAAATAGGAACCATACAATTATATGTAAGAACTGTAGCTGGATATAAGTGACTGAAATTAATAGCAATAGCACACTTTTTTCTGTGTGCTGGGTACTGTTCTAAGTTATATATGCACATACTTAGTCCTTACAAGAACTTCATGAGGTTGTTTTTTTTTTTTGAGACAGAGTCTTGCTGCGTAGTGCAGGTGGGCCTTGAACTTACTCTGTAGTCTAGACTGGCCTTGAACTCATGGTGATTCTCCTGCCTCAGTCTCTAGAGTGCTGAGATTATAGGCCTGTGCCACCATGCTTGGCTGTAAACAATAGAAATTTATATCTTACATTTTTGGAAACTGGGGAGTCTAAGATCAGTATGTCAGTATATTTGGTGTCTGGTAATATCTTACTCTCTGCTTCATAAATGATGTGTCTTGCTTTGTGACATGACAGAAAGGGCAAAGCAGCTTCCTTCAACTTTTTTTGGAGACAAGGTCTTACTGTGTAGTTCAGGCTGGCCTTGAACTCACTGTGTAGCCCAGCCTGGCCTCAAATTCATGGCATTTTCTCCTGCCTCAGCCTCCTGAGTGCCGGGATTACAAATGTGTGATTTCATTCTTTTTTTGAGACAGGGTCTTGCTATATAGCCCAGGCTGGTCTTGAACTCATGGTGATCCTCCTTCCTCAGCCTCCTGAGAGTACTCAGATTACCGGTGTGTACCACCATGCCCAGCTCTCAACTTTTTTTTTTTATAAGAATGCTTGTCCCATTTATGAGGGCACAACTCTCAGGATTTAATTACTTTTGCAAAGGCCAAACCTCTTAATATTATCGCATTGGCTCTTAGTAAGGCTCCAACATATATTATTCTTTTTTTTGGCGGGGGGCTACTGGGGCTTGAACTCAGGACCTTGCACTTGTGAGGCAGGCAATGGAACCACTGAGCTAAATCCCCAGCCCAGCTCCAACATATAAATTGGGGGGGACCAGCAGATAGTAAGAGGACAACTTTCTAGAGGTTTCTTGAAGGATGTGGAGGAGTAGGTTGTGTGGATATTTGTAAGTAGAACATTTCAAGTATTGTATAGATGTTTCTCAATAGATAAACTCATCATAAATTGAAAATATTGTGACTGCTTTTACTACACTTAACCTACCAAATATCATAGTCTAGCAACACAGGACATTGTAGAGCAGTGATGGTGATCCTTTTAAGCTTTCGTTGAACAAGCAGCCTGCTGCTACACGTGTGCTGTAAGTTCATCATCACTGCTGCAGAGCATCCGCTATTTATCCTCATGGTATAGCTGACTTAAAGCTGTGGTTTTATTGTTGCTAACCTGGGAATAGATCAAAATTTGAAGTACAGATTCTACTGAGTGCATATGACTTTTGTACTATCATAAAATTGAAAAAATGGAGACCATCTGTAGAGGGAAAAGCAAATGTAAAATTGTGGCTGAGATAATTTGTGTCTTACTGTATTCAAGGAACTGCAAGGAAGAAGAAAAAGGCCTACATTTTAATCCCCTATCTTGGACATAGGGAGATCATATTTTAAATCATTGGTAAGAATTTTTTGAGAAAGACAGAAGCCATTGGAGGGTTTGTTTTGTTTTGTGTTTTTGGTATGGGGGATTGAACTCAGGACCTTGAGCTTGCGAGGCAGACAGGGCATCACTGAGCTAAGTCCACAGCCCATGAAGGGTTTTGAGTGGAAGAGTCATCTGATAGGATAAGACTGCTGTGTTCCTAGTGCAGATACAATTGATGGTAGGGGGGTCACGACAACGTATGCATTGGCATTCTCAGGGAAACAAACCTAATTCCACCAATATTTATCAAGCCTCGTTTGTTTATTCAGATTTTTTGTTGTGCATTTTAACACTACAGTAGAAATTTGATATGTTCTGTGTTGTGTTTTTATGTGAAATTTATCAGCTAATATGTTTTTTGGAATGTAGAGTGTCTCAGTAGCAATATATTAGGTATTTTGATGATTACAAGGAAATCATAAGATACCCTAGACAAGAAGATTACAGTCTAGTTGAAAAGGGAAGAGCAAAATATGTAAAGCAATTATTTTATATTGAATATTTTATGTCGAGTATCCTACATTGAGTATCATTCCTAAACTGAATGTATTAGTATAAAACTATTAAAACTATTAAACTATCATACTGCTTATAGTCTGGTAGACACTAAGACAGCATGTAATGCTACAGGATTTATGATGAGTTGATGCTAATTTACCTGCCATGAGACTCATGAGCAAGAAGATGCAACAAGTAGGAGAAGCCTGTCCTGTACAGTCTCAGAGCTGATGTATTTTGAAAAAGTGGAGGTTAGCAAAGGTTATTCTGGCCATGACTGACACAGTGAGCCAAGTCACTGTGTAAAGTCAGGTGTTTTTGTGACAGTGGGTAAACAACTCTTGAGCAGAGATTGTGTGTAGGATTATAAAGGAGTAATGTTTCAATATCAGTGCCTTTATTACACAAATGATGTTTATCATAACAACTTTACAAAGTGTTTTTAGCTCTCTTTTTACAAATGCACAGTTAAAGTACCTAGAGGTTAAGTAACTTAAGTAGGGTCACACAGCTGGTACATGATGGAGCCACTGTTTGAATGGTTTGATTCTAGGTATGATGGAAATGCTATTATATTAGTAGGATTGGGTTTAGATTACAGAAGTTTTCAAAAAGATGGCAGAATAGGCAACTCTAATGATTATAGTCCATGGGGAACCACTAAAATTTGGTGATGAGAGGATTAACCTGGTAAATTTCTGGAATATTACTCAGGCAATTGCACATGTAATATATTGGAAAATGACCTTCAGAAAGGTTAGTTAAGAGTCCAGGCATGAAGGCTTACGGAGTCTAAACAAGCATACTTGAATGAATAGGAGTCATGGAACAAGTCTAAATGGGAACATTGTTTTTGGACATATTTTTTCTGATTATAAAAATTAGATAATTTATAAGGTACAGAAAATTATGAGAAAATGATACTTATCTTTACTTGTACTATAACTATGTAGAAATGACCACTGTTAATATTCTGGGGCATTTCTTTTCAGGTTGTTCTAATTCTTTGTATCAGTTTACATTCCCTAGAGGAGCAAATTTAGTATAAAAAAGTATGGATTTACAGTGTAGGCTTACAGTGAGGGCTGCCTGCAGATTCAGTGTGGAAGAATGCAGGTGGGCAGTCCACATGCTGGGAGGCTGAAAGATCCAGACAAAGGTCAAAGACCTGGAGCTCACTGCAGAGTCCTATGGGAAGCCAGAGGGACTGTGCTGTGAGGCTGAAGAGTCTCTGCGTTGGAAGGCTGAAAATCTGCCATGGAAACCTGGAGATGATGTACAAAGGCAGTGCCAAAGACTGGAGCTCCTCAGAAGAAGCAGAAGGGAGACTTCCTTCTTTCCTTTTTTATTCCTTCCAGGCTACAAGCCTATTGGTTGGTGCCATTCGCTCTCAGAGTGGGTCTTCATGTCTTCAGTAAGTCAATCATCCACACACTCAACTATGCTAAACCAGCCAGCTAGGCTTTTCTTAATTCAAGTTGACACTGCAGTTAACTATCGCACTCCTGTTTTCCCTTCTTCACCCAGTTTTTGAGAAAGAATCCACAGGGGTACGTGTCTGCATCTGATAGAGTGTGAAGTTTTTTTTAAGAAATAGCTTTCTAAAATAACATCTTTTTCACATGCAGCAAGAACCAATCAGGAGTTTGTGGAATGAGAGAGTTGGCAAATGTTGGAATGCAGTGAATAGAGGGTTGAGTCAAAGATGACTCCTGGATTTCGAGATTGTGAATTTTGTTGGTGAGGTTGGGAATGGGTTGGTTGGGAGTAGCATAATCAGAAGAGAATAGTTTTTATTTGAAGTATTAAATTTGATGTGCTGGTACAATATTCTAAGTTGAAATAGTTTTGTTGAGAATTTAGGTTTGTCAAGCCAGAAAATATGGAGAAAAAAATTGAGTTTAGAAAGTTACAACTCTTAAGGAAGGAAGGAAGGAAGAAATAGCCACAGTTCTAGCCAGTTTCTAACAGTTCAGATTTTGGAGGACCATCTTGAAGTTCACTTGTTTCCTTAGTGCTTTTCTTTAAATAAATTTAAAAAAAACTTAAAATACATTTATTTAAAGAGAATAACAATATATTCATATCATAAATGGAAATGGAAAACTAATGGAAACTAATGGAAACTAAATGGAAAACTAATAATCACTTTCATTTATATGGTTGGTAATAGGAAAATTAAAGTGAAGACTATGAAGTAATGGTATTAAATTTTAGCTAGATACTGTCACCTGATAGATCCTCTGAACCTAAGTCTACTAAGTTACATAGAAGTGATTAAGACTTTGTAATTAGAAGGTGTGAAGGCTTGAGAAGCTATTAACTCTTTCATGATAAAGTTGATTATGAAATACACGCCACCTAAAGTATGTACACATCCATGCTTAGAAGCAATGAAGAATGGCTCAGGAGGAGGAATTGGCAGTGGGGATAGAGATAGCGAATGATGTTTTGGAAGTCAGCGAGATGGGAATTTTAGGAAAGTGTTTGTGATGCTACTGAAGATGCGAAGAGCTTGAGAGAACTGACCATCAAGATGTGATCCTATTAAACACATGTGAAGTTCCTGGGTTCTGGTGATTCTCAGGTATTTGGATTCCTCCAACTTGCTTATATCAACTATAGGAATTGATAGATTTCTTAGTGTGTTAGCAGGTTTTATCTAGAATGAATGAATGAATGAGAGACAGTACATAACAGGAGGAAAATATATTCTTAGCTTTCATATATAGCAACCATTAACTCTGTGAACATTCTTTTGTTTGTTTTTGGAGATTGAACTCAGATTCTCATGCATGCCAAGGATTTGTTGTATTGCAGAGCTACATTCCCAATGCCAGAAATACTGTGTTTTGTTTTGTTTTGTTTTTGAGGGTCTCATTATGTAATTTAGTCTCAACTTGAACACATTTTGTAGCCTAGGCTGACCTCAAACTCATGGTGATCCTCCTGCCTCAGCCTCCCAAGTGCTGGAGTTACAGGTGTGTGCCACCATGCCCAGCCTTAACCAGTCATTTTGGAATGTACCATATTTAACTTGACAACTGTTGTAGAAATAATTGGTTCTGGCAGAAAAGAGGGATTAAAAGATAATTTGATATCTTGCCAGTATCTGCTCTTGAGAGTGCCTGAATCTGGTACCTAATATACCTAGTAGAAGGTACAATTGTTAATAAATTTCTGTTGCGTTATAATAGAGATTTTAAACTCATTTTGAACAGTGTTCAGTTTAGCATAACAGATGTAAATGTGATTTATTTACTGTAGAAATATGCTTTTGCTCATCGAGATTTTTCTGCTTATAAATTTCTTCAAGCTTGTCAGAATTCTTGAACTCTGGACTATGAGTAGTTGTGTAGAAAGAAATGATGATTTGAGTTGGCTTCATCAGCTGAAGTAATTTTCCTATCTTAATCAGTTTGATGTTAGGAATTTCTTTTTTCTAGGGATTCATTTTTTTTTTCTTTCCCTCCCTTGTTTCCTCCCTCCTTTCCTTCCTTCTTTTCATCCATCTTTGCATCCATCCATCCATCCATCCACCCTGGTATCAAGTGCAGGGCCTCATGCATGCTAGGGAGTACATTTATTTAAATACAATGCTGTTGATATATTTACCAGGCTACAAGTATTCTTTAATGGAGAATCATTGTAGAAATTTACAAAAGCATGTATGAAACAACTGTGTATGGAGAAATGACTATCTGGTTTGTATTACAGGGAGATTATTTGTTAGGATGGACCTTGGTGGGTATATCTTGTCCAGTTGGTAATGTAGTTAATTCTAAGAAATCTCATATAAAACACATTTTATTGTGACTTGGTTGTTGACTGTTCTTTCAACAAATATTGGCTGCATGCCTGTGTGGCCCATTTTTTTTGTACTAGGGGTTGAACCCAGGACCTTTGCACCCCCACCACCCCGACGTGTACTTTTTAATTTTGAAATGAATCTCACTAAGCTGCTAAATTGCTCAGACTGGGCTCAAACTTGGAATCTTCCAGCCTCAGGAGAGAATAAGAGACATATCCCTATATTCTTGTTCTGATAGAGCCCTCATTCCATTGAATGAGACAAGCAGCAAGCTAATTAATATAGTCCAGTAATAGTAACTGAAGGAAATGAAAGCAGGGTAGTTTCTAAGCATGTCTCTTTAATTTTTAAGCAAATTTATGTTCTGTCTCATCTTCCTGTTTCAGTATTGCTGCTATTAAAAGGAAGCATATCGCAGCAGTATTAGCTTACAACCTTTGCTTCCAAGGAGTCTCTTAATAGTTTTCCTACTTAATAAATTACCGAAAACTCATTGGCTTAAAACACCTACTCATTAACCAACAGTTCTGTATATAAAAAATGCAGGCACAGTGTGGCTAGTTTCTTGTTCAGGGTATCGTAAGGCCAAAATCAAGATGGTAGTTGGCCCCTTTTTTAATAGACTGGAGAAAAATGCACTTCCAAGTTTATTCAGATTATTGGCTGAACTCAGTTCTTGCAGCTTTAGGATTTAGGTCCTGTTTCCTTGCTGACTGCCAGCTGGGAGCCACTCTCATTTTGGATGCTTCCTCCACCTTCAGAGCCAGCTATTGGTTATTCCTCATTTCTAATCTCTGTCACTGATTTCTCTTGATTTCTATGTCCAGAAGAGATAGATTTGAGGTGTTTATGTATTTAGTTTACGATTAGACACCTAGATAATTTCTTTTTTCTTTTTTTTTAAATTAAATTCTTTTATTGGTACATTGTAGGTATACAACACTATTACATTTCTCATTGGGAATTCTACCTTTACATAATACATCTTGGTTCTTATTTTTTCCCCATTCCTAGCCCTCCCTTCACGCCCTCCACCCTTCCCTATTTACAAAGACTTTATTTCCATTTTTTCCATTTCTTATCATTTTTCCTTTCCCTTCTTTCCTTTCCCCTGCCCCTCCCACTACCCCTACCCCTTTGGACCTTTTCTTCCTATTTTGCATTATTGATTATTCATTCTAATCATTGGTACATTTTAGGTATACAATATAATGACATTCATCATTGGAAATTTGCACCTTTACCTAGTCTCTCTTGGTTCTTATTTTTCACCCTTGCCCAGCCCTCTGTTCATCTCCTCCAGTCCTCCCTATTTACAAAGATTTTGTTCCTATTTTCCCAAGGACACCTAGATAATTTCAATATTCCTCCTTCCCTCCCCTCTGCTTCCTCCCCTTCCTCTTCCCCTCACCCCTCTCTTTCCAGGGATCAAACTTAGGGCTTCACATGTTATGCAAGTGCTCTGCCCTGCGCTGCAACCCCAGGCCTAATACCTCCCCTCCCCCTTCTTTATTGGTTTGTTTGAGACAGGCTGGTAGTTCAGGCTGGTCTTGAACTCACTATTTAGCCCAGGCTGGCCTCAATTTCACAGTGATCCTCCTGCCTGAGTGCAGGGATTCCAGGTGTGCACCACCATGCGCAGCTCCCCCTTTCTTAAAGTTAACCTAAGCAGGGGTGTGAAATCCCATCATATTCAAAATCCTAGGGCAGTGATGGTGAAATTTTTAGAGCTTTCAGTGATACCAAAAGCCTGCTGCAGCATATATGTCATAGGTTCACCACCACTGTTCTAGGGCTTTTGCAGCCTGTGTACACTAGGGAGCCATGGATCTTTTATCTTAGGGTTCAGCCTACTACAGACATCCTCACTGCATGGCTGCCAGTAAGTATTATAGTTGGCTATTGTCTGTCAAGGGGAGAATTAGCAGTCCTCCTTCATACATCTACCTATGGCCAGACACTATGAGCTTCTGTCATGACAGTGATAGATTTTCCTTTGGAGTGCTGAGAGGAGTTAGGGCATAAGTAGTTGATAGGACCTGGCTAAGGTAGTAGAGTGGTGACTCTCCATTTACCTCTTCATGCTACTAGTGATTAGGAATGATGGCTCAGGGGAAAAAAGCAGTGAATATGTAGGTGCTCATGCCCTGTATTACTTCCCTGGGGGTCAGAGGTCAGCCATTTTATAGAAATGAGCATGTAAAGTATTTTTTTCCTTCCTCAAGTGAAAAGTGTTATGTTCTATTTAAAATATAAAACTTTTGGGGCCAGGGTTTTGGGCGCAGTGGTTCCGCCACCTGCTTCACAGGCGCAAGGTCCCAAGTTCGATCCCCGGTACCAAAAAAATAAAATAAAACTTTAAAATATAAAGTTTTGGGCCAGGCATTTAGCTCAGTGGTGCTGCTACCTGCCTCGAAAGTGCAAAGTCCCGAGCTCAATCCCCGGTACCAAAAAAAAAAAAAGAGAGAGAAAGTTTTTAAGGTAATTTAAAGTTTAGAACAATGGAATGGAAAGGAGTATTTAGTAAGACTGAAGGAAACAATATAAATTGTAGAATAAAATAAATCCAAGTAGCCAGGCCTCGTGCACACCAGGTGCACACCTGTAATCCCAGCACTTGGGAGGCCGAGGCAGGAGGATTGCTGTGAGTTCAAGGCCAGCTTGAACTATGTAGTGAGACCCTGTCTCAAAAAAAAAAAAAAAATTCAAGTTTACTGTGTCAGCAATTGCATTCCATTATAAAATACACACAATAACCAACTCCTTATCCATGGGGGATATGTTCCAAGACCCTTAATGTAATGGATGTGTGAAACTGTGGATAGATTGAACCATATATATGTATGTTTTCTATACATACATACCTATGATAAAGAGTAACTTATAACAGGTTAGTGAGAGAACATTTATAACAATGTACTGAAATAAAAATTATGTGAATGTGGATTCACTTAATGTGAATGGATTCAGATTCATGTAATTTTTATTATGGTATATTATTATAACATGATCCCTCAAATGCCTTATTTAGTTGTACTTGCCCCTCTTTTGATGATATGAGATGGTACGGTACCTACATGATGAGATGCAGCACACTGAATTACATTTGGATATATGGCTGGGCTACTGCATAAGTTGTAGCACTTAGGCAACATTAGCACTGGGATGCTATGACAGTTGATCTCAGAACAAATTGGCTACTTAATTGACTTTGGGATCTATAGCTTATGCATTATGGATACACTAGACAAAGGGGGTGATTCATGTTTTGAGCAGGAGGGAGCAGAATGGCTCAGTAATTTATCAGGATATTCAGGATGGTGTGAATTTAAAACTAATGAATTACTTATTTCTGGAATCTACCATTTAATATTTTTGGACCGTGGTTTATGGGTTACTGAAACCAAAACTGTAGATATGGGAAGACTACTGGTTTTTTTTGTTGTTGTTTTGTTTTGAGACAGGGTCTTGCTATGCAGTTCAGGCTGGCCTTGGACTCACAGCAATCCTCCTGCCTCAGCCTCCCGAGTGCTGGGATCATAGGAGTGCGCCACCACGCTGGGAATGTATTTTTCTAATAGGCAGATTCTTATAATGTCCTTTTTATTTAATATATGCATTACTGTGACTTCAACAGGACAAATCTTTCCTCAAGTAAAGTCACAAGAACCTGATAGAAATAACTGGGCAACTTTTTAAAACAGTTTTTTGATTCATTTATTATTTTTAAAAAAATCACTGTTATTGGTACATAGTAGATATACATGATGATAATATTCATCATATGGAATTTGTACCTGTACGTTATATATCTTGATTCTTTTTTTTTTTTTTTTTTGGTACCGGGGATCAAATGCAGGGCCATGCACTTGTGAGGAAGGTGGCGGAACCACTGAGCTAAATCCCTGGCTCTATGTCTTGATTCTTTTTATCCCTTTTCATCTCCTCTCTTCAATCCTTCTTCCCCTGCTTATTTACAAAAGATTTGTTTCCATTTTTTCCTTTCCCCTTCCTTTCCCTCTCCTGGTCCCTATTTCCTCTTCTCATTTAAACATTTCCTTCCTATTTCATAATATCTGTTATACATTTTAGTCTTTATTTACATTTTTGGTTTCTCACATCAGAGAAACCATGTGATATTTGAACATATGTGTTCGATTTATTTCACTTAAGAGTATGGTCTTAAGATGCATCCATTTAGCTATAAATATCTCAAGCTCATCCTTCTTTATGGCAGAGTAGTACTCCATTGTGTAAAAAACACTACATCTTCTTTATCCATTCATTGGTTAATGGACATTTGGGCTATTTCCAAGATTTAGCTATTACAGACTGTGCCACTATAAACATAGGTGTGCACAGATCACTGTGGTATGACGCTTTTAGTTCTTGTCTTTTCATTTCAGGTGCCCATTTTTGGATTGGGCCTTTAAACTTGTGGGGGGGCTCCTGATTTTTTGGAGTTCTTTATATATTCTAGATTGTAGTCCTTTGTCTGAGGAACAGCTGGCAAAAACTTTTTCCCACACTGTGGGTTGTCTCTTCACTCTTTTGGTGATTTCTCTTGCTATGCAAAAGCTTTTTAATAAGGTGAGATCCCAGTTATTGATTCTTTGTGATATTTCCTGTGCAATTGGGGTTTTGTTCATGAAGTCTTTGCCTACACCAATGTCTTCAAGAATTCTACCTATTTTATCTTCCAGCAGATTTAGTGTTTGTGTTTTAATTCTTAGATCTTTGATCTATTTTGATTTTAGATATGGGTCTAATTTTAGTCTTTGGAATGTGGAAAGCTGGTTTTCTCAACACCATTTACAAAGTTTTTTTCTGGTTTTTTTTTTGAGACAGGGCCTTACTATGTAATTCAGGCTTGTCTTGAAGTCACTGTGTACCCCAGGCTGGCCTCAAACTCACGGCAATCCTCCTGACTCAGCCTCCTGAGTGCTGGGATTACAGGCCAGGCATGCACCACCATACCCAGACCTAGTACCATTTATTAAAAAGGCTATGTAGGCCCAGGGATTTAGCTTAGTTGTTCTGCTGCCTGCCTCGCAAGACCAAGGTCCCAAGTTTGATCTCTGGTACCAAAAAAAAAAAAAAAGGCTTTCTTCCAGTGAAGGTGTTTTTAGCACTTTGTCAAAGATAAGATGGCTGATTGTGTTTGGAGTTGTTTCTGAATATTCTAGTTTGTTCCATTGATCTTTGCGTCTTCCCCGCAGTACCATGCTGTTTTGATCACTGTAGCTTTGTAGTATAATTTATTTTTATTTGTATTTTTGCTTTGTAATATAATTTAAAGTCAGGGATCATGATGCCTCCTGCCTTCCCTTTTTGCTGAGAATTGTTATGCGATTCTAGGTCTTTTCTGGTTCAAATGAATTTTAGGATTTTTTTTTCTAGTTTTGTGAGGTATACTCTTGGTATTTTGATCAGGATTGCATTAAAATTGTGTAACAATTTTGGAAGTATGGTCATTTTCTCTATATTGGTTCTTCCTACGTAAGAACAAGACATATCTTTCCATTTTCATATACTTTCTTTAATCTCCTTTTTCAGAGTACTGTAGCTTTCAATGTAAAGATTGTTTACTTCGTTAGTTCGATTCCCAAGTCTGCCTGTCTGTCTGTCTTTCTTTCTTTTCTTTTTTTTTTTTTTTT
>NW_004624750.1:28275441-28307656 GCF_000247695.1 Heterocephalus glaber | reverse complement strand
TGTAAATTGTTTTTGGTAGGTATCCTTATTGCTAATATCGAGAACCCTTAGGAAATGACTACTTCTCAGAGATGTCTTCCAGACGTAGCTGGCTTCTTGTTTAAGTGTCTTCTCATTTTTCTTTCTTTTTTTTTTTTTTTAGTTTAATTCCTGTAAATTGTTTTTGGTAGGTATCCTTATTGCTAATATCGAGAACCCTTAGGAAATGACTACTTCTCAGAGATGTCTTCCAGACGTAGCTGGCTTTTGGATTTTGAGTCTGTTGCAATATCCTACCTCTTCCATTTATTGAGGATGAGAAATTTTTGCCTGTTGGCTTATTCTCTGGTTCTCTGTCACTGGCCTATAGTATTGTTTATGACTCTCAGGGAGTCTCGGTCTTGGCATACAAAGAAGAATAACTGCTTAGAACAATGATGTCACCTTGGCTGAAATAATATAATCAGGAATAGCAATAGTATCAAACATACCCTAGAAAGTGACAAACTGTGATAACTATTAATTTGCCACCTTTAACAATATGAACAGGATTTGTAGTTATATAACCAAATCTAAAACAAACCAGAAAATTGTGCACAGTAAATATCCCCTCAGTATGACAATTTTACCACCAGAGGAGAAAATTTAAAATGGGTTAGGAGGAAAAAATAGAGAAATAGAACAAGAGAAAGAGATTAGAATCAGGGCTAGTGGACAAAGGAAGATTATGGAAGCTTTGGGAACTGGTGAAGAAGACAGAGAAAGAGAGACAGAGAGAGAAAGAAGAAAGGGACAGAAACAAGAACAGAACAAAAAAACCCCTCCCCCGGAAACTATCTTCTCACTCGTATAAAAACAAGAACAATCAAGAAAAAGAGAAAATATAGCAAAAAAAAAAAATTTAAAAAACAAAGTAAAGAAAGGAAGAAAAGCAGAAAAAAAAAAGTTCACTTCAGGGCATGTCTCTTCTGTCACTGGTTTGCAGAGGGGGCAAACAGACCCCAGATCTATGTTGATTGATCCCAGAAAGCCGGCAGTAGAATTATGGCGATGGTGGGTAATCCCAGCAAACCTGGGCCTTTAGTTCCACTGAAGGTCAGGCTGCTTTTGGTTTTTGGCTATAAGGCTGAGACCCATGTTTTTCAGCCTGCAATACTTTTAAGTGACTCCTTGCAGTTGAATTCCACTCCCTGACCTTCTGCTGGCTGGAACTCAGTTGCGCTTTTCCCTGATTCTTGGAGCCGCTATATCGAGCCAACCTGCAGCTGCTCTGAGTTCTGACTTCTGTTGGCCCTTTTCCAAAATGGCTGTTGATCGCCCTGTGGGGGTGGGGGTGTCACTAGCCACTGCAGTCCGCAGAGTACACTGCACCAGGCTACTAATGCATTTCTCCCTGGAGGCCTCTGGCATCACCAGTAGTCACCGTGCATCTGCAGGTTGGAGTCACCCCTCCCATGCCATGCGTTGGGGCTTAGGCAGAAATCACTGCTTGCCACCCCCTCTTCCACGTTGTGGTCCCTCTCTTCACTCTCCTGGGCTCTAATTCTCACTTCAGATACGTGGTGGGTCCTGAAGACCCACTCTTCTCTCCTTTTTGTCATCTTCCTCATGTTGATGTGTTCCAGCATCTGGATTACAACTATCAGAGAGGCTATTTGTCCGCCGTCTTCCAAGAAGTTGGACAACTAACTTTAATTCCTCACTTTTTCAGTTGTTCCCAGTAGTGAATCTGGTGGTAGAAACGTAATTCTTAGCATGTTTCAGCTTTCCATTTCTAAGAAATACTGGTATCACATAGTGCCTAATATTGTCAAATGCAGAGATGGAAGCAAAGGAAAAATCAACGTTCTTTTAAAGGAGACAGTTTTTGGCTTAATGTTTTGGGACTATGTTTAATGTTGAACATATCTCTTTTACAGTGGCAGAAAAATAGCATTTTTTGTGTAGCCAACTTTGGAATACTAGTTGCATAAAATAAGGGATATATATAATACCAAGTAATCTGTTCAATAGAGTTTTGTTGTAAGTACTAAGACTATTCTCATGCTAAAGAATTTTGATCCATTATATCAGTGAACTATGTATCCTATAAGTATTGATTTATATTTCTAAATATATGAGTGGTCTTAGTTACATCTAAAGAAGGGTATAACATAAAAGACTTGTAGAGAATAAAAGTTGTTAGACATAGAACTGTGTTTCTGACAATAACTGAACATTTGAGGACGACAGCATCCTAATTCTAATTTGAGATGAGGTACAAAAATATCCTAGGGCTGAGAATAGGAGTAGTAAATTGCATCAACAAAAACCTTTTGTTTCATTTTGTTTGCATGGAGAAATGTGATATGAACTCATTATGCTTCAAGCATAGCAGATGGGACCTCATATTTTATAATCATTATTTTGTATGGTTAAGTTTTTAGTCTAGAATTTCAACAGTGTTTCTGCACCTGAATTCTTGGTCTTTTTTTTTTCTTTCCCCTATTTTTGTCTTTAATTACAATACCACCTT
The DNA here is from genome assembly GCF_000247695.1 of Heterocephalus glaber. Next base: position 28,305,162 of record NW_004624750.1, on the reverse strand, counting down.
ACCTCTTAATTTTTTTTTTTTGAAGGGGTCTTTTGTGATAGAGTCTTGCTATGCAGTTCAGGCTGGTCTTGAACTGAGTTGTGTAACTCTGGTTGGCCTCGAATTTGCAGTGATTCTCCTGCTTCAGCCTCCCATGTGCAGGGATTGCAGGTGTGCATCATCATGCTTGGCCCTCCTCTCTTAATTTTTATTTTCATATTTTAACAAAATATTTTCATACTGATATTAAAATTTCTCCCAGTGCTTAAAAAAATTGAGACAGTAAAATTGTCTTCAGATGTCTTTTTATTTTATTTTTGGTACCGGGGATCGAACTCGGGTCCTTGCACTTGTGAGGCAGGCAGTGGAACCATTGAGCTAAATCCCCGGCCCCAGATGTCTTTTATTTTGACCATAATACTCAATTAGCTAGTAAGACATGTTTATTTTTCATAAATTTCTCTTCATGGAGAAGAGTCATATCTAGCATTAATATTTCTGGGATTTGTTTCAAAATTTAATCTATTAATATTAATACAAGTTCCAAAAGTCTGGTAAGATTCTTCTTTTTTTAAAAAAAAAAGTATAATGTGGGCTGGGGATTTAGCTCATTGGTTCCGCTGCCTCCCTTGGAAGCACAAGGTCCTGAGTTCGATCTCCCGTACCAAAAAAAAAAAAGTATTCTGAGAAAATGTATTTGCTTTTATTGTTTTAATTCAATTTGTTTGATCCACATCCTTCATAAAATTATAATCAACTTTCAGCAGTCTGTTTAGTTTGTCCTGTGTTTAGAGTAGTACTACTTATAGTACTGTTACTATTATTATTGATAAATTTGGGAAGTACTGGTATTTATTTAGGAGGAAGTACTCCTCCTAATAACAATAAAATTAATAAAATTAATATTAATGGGCCGGGGATTTAGCTCAGTGGTTTTGCCACCTGCTGTGCAAGTGCAAGGACCTGAGTTTGATCCCCAGTACCAAAAAAAAATTAATATTCATAATAACTTAAATATATTTATTAAATGGAAGGCTGCATAGTAACTCCTAGGGCTATATTCAGCTATTACATAAAATTTTAAAGTGGTAGCAATGAAGATTACATCATTTAATACATGGAAATATGGATTGATAAGCTGTGGAGGTTTGTGTAGCTTTTTTTTTTACATTTACCGCTGAACTGTGACTAAAATATTTGATTATTCATTAGACTATACTTCATTTATTCATTGATATAGACTAACAATTTAATACATAATAGCCTGTAGAAACTGATAACATATTGAGAGAATTAAAAATAGTAAAGTTCTAAGCTGGGGATGGGTGGTGCAGGCCTGTAATCCCACCACTTGGGAGACTGAGGCAGGAAGATCACCACAAATTCCAGGCCAGCCTTGGCTACATAGTGAGTTTAGGGCCAGCCTGAACTGCATAGTGAGACTCTGTCTAAATAGATAGATAGACAGACACACACACACAGAGTTCTGAGTAGGTGCCAGCCTGATGGTGCATAATTTGTACTCCTAGCTATTTGGGAAGCTGAGGCAGTAGGGATTACAAGTTCAAGGAGAGTCTCAGCCCTCTATTACCATCCCCTTCTCTGAATTTGTTGTTTTTGTAAATTTATTTTTGCAGAGCTGGGGATTGAACCTAGGTCCTTGGGCATGCTGAGCAAATGCTCTTCCACTGAACCACATCCCCAAACCTTCTAAGTTTTATTATTTTTTATTTTGAGACAAGATCTTTTGCTAAGTTGCCCAGGCTGGCTTGGAATTTATGATCTTCCTGCCTCAGCCTCCGAGATAGCTAGGATTACAGGTGTGGATGACTACACCTGGTCCATATTCACTTCTTGCATCCTTCTCCACTGCTAAATTTTAAACTCCTTGGATGCAGGACTTTTGTCTCATGTACTTCTCATATTCTCTCATATAATGGGCAATCTAAAAATAACTGGTGTATTCATTGATTGCCATGTCTCTTTATCTTATGTATAATGTGAATAATATAACAAAATTTGAATACTTTTAGCTTTTATAATAGTTGTTTAATTATTTGCAAATTTGTTATGTACGGCCAGGGATGTAGCTCAGTGGCACCATGTATCCCTGGCAAATGGATGGTCCTGAGTTCAATTCCTGGTACTGAAAAAAATTTTGTTATATAGTAAGTACATGAAATTGAACCATCTTTATGTTGTAGATCAGCATAGTCCATTAGTACCACTGTGAAAGCAAACCAAGGCTCTTATGTGAAAAGAGTCCCCCCACCCCTTTCTGGCAGTACTGGGGATTGAATAAGGCCTCTTGCATGCTAGGCAAGTGCTCTACTATTGAGCTACATCCCCCTGCCCTTTTATTTTGAGACAGGGTCTCTAGTTGCTTCTAGGCCTTGAATGGGTGATCTTCCTGTCTCAGCCTCCCAAGTAGTGGGGATTACAGATGCATGCCACCATGCTGGGCTTTCATTAATTTTTTTTAATCAGATTCTGATACAGTTCATGGTTTTAATCTTGCGCTTTGAACCATTTTCTTTTTCTGGAATATCATTTTTGGTTTAGACTGTGAAGAAGTATGTTAATTAGATTATATTTAGTTGGTGAATTTGTACTCACAAAAATGTGACTTTGAAAAAGTTGCAAGTTGCGGGCTGGGGATTTAGCTCAGTGGTTTCAGCACCTGCCTTGCAGGCTCAAGGTCTGGAGTTTGATCCTGGGTAACAGAAAAAAAAAAAAAAGAAAGAAAAGAAAAGTCATTAACTGAAAGGAAATTTTGGGCTGGGGATTTAGCTCAGTGGTTCCGCCTCCTGCGTTGAAAGCACAAGGTCCCAAGTTCGATCCCTGGTACCAAAGGAAAAAAAAAGTTGCAAGTTGCTACAGTTCTTGGAGATAAGATTGTTTCCTGTTTCCTTTTGCATATTTTTAGTACTTTTTTTCCCCATGAGGTAGGCTTTCAGTTTTTCCATTTGTATAATTTGTTATTCAGACTTAAATAAAGTTCAGCTGTTATCACTGATGCTTGTAAATATTAGTCATTCAATCTGTCAAAATTTGGACTTGACCCCAGAGTTGCAAAATATATCCAAATATATATTATTGGGGGAAAGAAAGAAAGTGGTCTGAGAAATGGTTTTAGATAGTTACACTTTAGAATTGCTACTTGTCCAGTGTATTTCTCTAGTGAATTGTATGCTGTATTAGTTAATGAGTTGGTACTATAAGAAGGCATTTGATGTGATGACAACCTCAAATCACTGAAAATTCTAAGAATTAACAAAAAATAATAGGGCAAGCGATGTGTTCTAACAGCTTTTAATATTCTGTTCTTGTATTGAATTTCGAGAATCTTGACTATTATATGTCTTGTGGAAGATTTTTTTGATCATTGCTAATTGGAGTTCTAATATGCCTCACTTATCTGTATGTCAAATTCTTTTTCCCTGTTTGGGAAGTTTTCTGCCATTACTTCTATGAATGGGTTCATTATGTCATTTGAGATATAAAAACAAGAATGGAACAGAACAACCACAACAACAAAAAAACTAGAAACTGTGTTCACACTCATGTAAAAACAAGAACAAATAATCCAGAAAAATAAAACAGAACAAAAACAAAAACCAGGGCCAGGGATTTAGCTCAGTTGTTCTGTTGCCTGCCTCACAAGTGCAAGGTCCCGAGTTTGATCCCCGGTACCAAAAAAAAACCTAGAAAAAAAGAAAAGGAAGAAAATAAGGGGGAAAAAAGTCTGATTCAAGGTGTGTCTGTGCTGTCACCAGTGGACAGTCAGGCAAACAGAATTCAGATTCAAGTTGTTTAATCCCAGGAAGCCAGCCATTGATTTATGGTAGTGTTGTAGATAATCCTAGCAAGCCTGGACCTTTATTTCCACTGAAGTTCAGGCTGGTTTCTGGCCATGAGGCTAGGCTGGGTTTGTTCAGTCTGCCACAGTCTGTTTGTCTCCTGCCAGCTTGAACTTCGCTCCCTGACCGCCTGCCTCCTTGAACTCAGCACCCTCACTTCGACTGAGAGCTACTAGATGGAGAGGGCTAGTAGCTGCTCTGGGTTCTGAGCTCAGTTGGCCCCTCTGGAGGATGGCTACCAGCCAATTGCCCTCTTCTGGGTGATATCTGAACCCTAATAACTCACCAGCTAGTGCAGTCCACTGTTTCCACTGCTCCGTTCCGTTGGTGCCTTTCTCTGTGAAGGCCTTGGAGGGTTACCAGTAGTCACCGTATGTCTGCTGGTTCGACCCACCCTTTCCACGCCATGAGTCTGGACTCTGGGACAAAGCGCCTCCTGCCACTTCCTTGTTTTTCATTGAAGTCTCTCTTCCATCTCCCAGTGGATTTCAGTTCTTGCTTCAGACCCTTCCTGTGTCCCAGGGACCCATGTCCCTCCTCCTTCTCCTCCTCCTCCTCATGCTGGTATATTCCAGTGTTTGGATACCAAGTCCCAGAGAGGTTCTTTCTCTGCTACTTACTGCTCTGCCATCTTCCAATGTGTTCTCAATGTAGACAATTTTAGATCTTTTTAACATCATGACATAGTCTTCTGCTTCTCTAAATTTTTATTTTTAGAAGAAAAGTGATATTTGCATGTGCATAGTTTACAAAGTTTAGTTGTATTAACATGGCTTAAAAAAATGGTAGTGTTCCCATTTCTTCTCTCCTTACCTCAGTTCCCAATCTTTAGAGGCAGTTTGAATTTCTTCAGCTGCTTGTTCTGATATTCGTCTTTTTTTTTTTTTTGAGACAGGATCTCACTACGTAGTTCAGGCTAGCTTTAAACTCACAGTGATTCTCTTGCCTCAGCCTCCTCAGTGCTGGCTTTACAGGTGTGTGCCACTTGGGTGTCTTTGTCTTTTAAGTCAGTTATTCTGCTTTTTATTGATTTCTCACTTTAGATAGTAGCTAATGACTTTCTTCTACGAAAAGATGAGGATAATTCATCTTAATCTCTCTACCACCCTCAAACATATATTTTTCCCTTTATTTTCCTTTTATGTAATATCAGATTTTGGGAGATAAATTATTTAGTATTTACATTATTTATTATAACTATGCAAATTTTTTTCACAGTTGCATCATAAGACTAAGATTATATTTCCTTTCTTGTTCCACCTGTTCAACTGATTGTTTTCCCAAGTAATTATCACAGTTTGTCTGTTTGTTCATTTTGGTAATTTGTGCCTGTTATTCACTTCCAATTCTCTGACAAATGTATATCACCTTTTAATATGGTTGGAGATATCAGGTAAACTGTCAGCTTCATTTTCACCTTGGAGACAGACAGTCTTCTGCATCCTGAACAGAATTGCATATAATTTCCCCATTTTTCACTTAAGCACTTTGTCTTCACTTCTGATGTGTGTTCTAAGAGTAGAGTCTCTGGTGCATTCCTCCAGAAAGGCATCTCTGGGCTTTATCATGAATAGAGATTAATGTTTGGAGGAGACCACTCACATGAACTTCCAGTCATCTGGTTTCCAGGGCGCCCCTGCCCACCCCGTATTTTGTCTTTGTGCCTAATACTTGAATCTCTTCAGCATGAATCAGCTTGCCATTTGGTATAGTTAAATATAGTAACATAAAATTTTATCACTATAACCATTTAAAAATATACAGTTTATTGGCATCAAATGCATTAATACTGTTGGGCATCTCACATCACTATCCATCTCCAGAACATTTTCATTATCCCCACTAAAACTGTAACCACCAAACAGTAACTCCCTATTTCTTGCTCACATATCCTGTAGCAACCATTATTTTATTCTGCCTTTCTCTGGTTTTACTCTCTTCAGATTTAGGGTTCAGCTTTTTTGGTCTTGATAGGTTAGTTACCACTCTTTTCCCTTTCTGGCTTCCACAGTATTGTCGATGTTTCTCCTTTGCTGTTGTATCTTTTCTTATTTTCTTTATCCTTAAGACTTTTATGCTTCCAAAAACTCCTTTAACCTTTCTTTTTTTCTTTAACCTTTTGAAGTGAGGTTTCAGGAAAAAATACAGGTCAATCAAGCTTAACTGAAAGCCTGCCCTCCTCCTATCATGCCTTTTTTATTTAGGATTAGGGTTTTTTATTTTTAGGTTTTACTATTTTAAAGTTTTATTAAGAATTTAATATAGGAGCAAGGTACAATGGTGCATGCCTGTATCCCTGTTACTTGGGAGGTTGAGCCAAGAAGTTGCTGGAGCCCAGGAGTTTGAGGCCTGACTAGACAACATAGTGAGACAAGCCCCTTCTAAAACCAAAAAGAATAAAAATTTATTCAGAACTTACAGATATGTCAGAGGGAGTATTATAGTAACATTAACTTTAAGGTTAGTAAATGGCCTCCTCTATCATTGGTTCCTGTTGTGTTGACAGGGGTTTGATTGACCAGACACCTCACAAGACACAATCCCTGGTCCCACCTCTCCTCCAGCACACTAAGATGCTATCATGGTGCTAAACCACATTCCATGCTTCTACTCTAACACTTTCATGGCATTAAGAGTCTGGCATTCATGAGAGGTTGGATTGTGGAGAGAGACTATTAGCCAGGTAGAAGAAGTCTGTTATTCAAGATGTAGTTGATGCCGGATATGGTGGCGCACGCCTGTAGTCCCAGCACTTGGGAGGCAGGAGGGTGCCACAAGTTGGAGGCCAGCCTGGGCTACATAGTTCAAGGCCAGCTTGAACTACATAGTGAGACCCTGTCTCCAAGAGAAAAAAAAAAGATGTAGTTGAGGTATTTCCTCTTCTGTCTGTGTAACCTGTCTTGAGTGGCTTAGGCACAATTATTCCTTCTGTGTCTTGACACCAGTGAATAGTTGTTTTATACTTTATTAGAGCTGTCTGTCTGCACTAGATATCTACATTACATGTTGCCATCTTTTTTCTTAGATTGTAGCCATACTTTTTTTTGGTATTGAGGATCGAACTCCGGAACTTGAGCTTGCAAGGCAGGCGGTGGAACCACTGAACTAAATCCCCAGCCCTTTCTTAGACTGTATTTAGAAGGTTTGGAGAACACTCCCACATTCTCGTACAGTTTGGAGACCGACCATGATAGATAATAAATAATGATTTACTAAATGAATATATAATCCATCTAGATTGACTGAATGTCCTATTTTCTGGCAAGCATATTACCGCTGTGCCCTTAATCACTAATGCCCATAGAAGATTGTGCCAAAAATTGTATTAAATGCTTTTGCTTGTTGCTGGGAGTCAGCATTGTGAAGTGATTAGAAGCATGATTGATCAGAATGAGTTCATAGAAACAAGCAAGTTTCTTATCTTTCTGTGCTTCAACTTCCTTACCTGTAAGCTAAAGGTAGCACCTACCATGTGATGATGTGAGATTAAATGAATACATCTGAAGTGCTCCCCCAATGTCCTGTATGTTGTCTTCTGGTGAATCCGTTTTTCATCTTTATGAAGATGTTGCCTGCTGTAATAGCATTAAAACCTATCGGTGAAAAATCAAAGTGGAATGACAGATCTAGTTAGAATTTGAAGTAGTTAGCACCTTGAAGTTATTTGTATATGAACATGTTCTGAAATTATCTGGATGGACAATAATAGATTATGGCATTTAGATAATAACTTAAACTGGAAGAAGTAATGTATAGTGTTACATACTATATAAATGACTCTGGTGTGTTTATAAAATTCTCTAAAATAGGGGCTGGGGATTTAGCTCAGTGGTTTCGTCGCCTGCTGTGCAAGCGCAAGGACCTGAGTTTGATCCCCGGTACCAAAAAAAAAAAAAATTCTCTAAAATAATTTGAGGTCCCCCTCCCCCAACTATAGAATAGGAACAGTTGTTACTGTTTTCCTTACATTTATTTTGTCCTTATTGGACTTTCTCCACAGTGTTGATCTATTCAGACTAATATCAGGGATAGCAGGTGTTATTTGGTCTGACAACACCCATTGCTTATAATAGCGATCATAAGGTTTCTTAGGCCTTTGCTAGACTCCACAGAGCAGTCACCTGTTACCTGTGTCTCTCAGATTTGAAGGAGAAATAGTACATGTGTCTTAGGTTTGCCACTGTTGCTGTAAATCTTCTTTTGTCTCTATACACACTCTCCCTGTTCTCTTTTGGGTTTCAGGTACTTTTTGTTCTTGCACCTTATTTTAATAGGAGTTTATTACCTTCATTTTTATTTTTAGTGTTTTGGCTGTTCCTTTTATTTACTTCATAGCATAATTACTCTTTGTGGTAGAGTAATAATTCAGAAGTAGCCATAGGTCCTTTTTAGTACTGCATATTTTCTAGGCCTCTCATAAAACACAAATATAGTTAATTTTTAAGGCTGTCTTGGACATGTCTTATTTAAAGAAGAGTTAGATTTTGTGTGAACCTTTCCCTTTTATTCCCTTGCATAAAAATACTATCTTTAGTACAGTATAAAGTAAGCAGATGCAAAGAAATTTTTCCCTAAAGGTTTGTGGGTTTCCTTAATATCTGTTTTGTTAATTGGCATAAATGTAAATAGAAAGGCTTTAGGTATAAGTTATATTCTGAAGTATGAAGTAAATACCAACCAATATATTATAATTAGTGATTTGTGTTAGAGCCCTTAACATATAGACGAAAGTATTTACTTTATAGCACATACTGGAAGTTTCATAGAGATGAATTTATGGACAGTATAAAATGTTTTTACTTTTCTTGTTCACCTTTTTTACATCAATAAGTTCAGGGTTTTTATGAATTGTAAATTAGAACTTTATAAAAAGAATGTGTTGGATTTTGAAATAATACTATATGGTATTTAGTTAACTTTATTTTCACTTATTTGAAGAATGAGATAAGATGTTTTAATGGTATTACTCAGGAATCAGAGGATAGGTTCCTTGGTAAGTTGCTTAACTCCAAGGCCTTAACAAATTTATCCTGTAACATAATTCTAAAATGTGATTGTCATGAACCCTACAACTCTGTGACTTTCCCCAACCCCAAATTGCTGCCAAAATTTGGAGTTTTTTTCCTATGACTTTTTAGTATATTAGGTGTATATGCATTAGTGTACATTTCTAAATGCTTGGTTCTTTTTAATGTTAATCTGAAACGTAACTGTTTTAAAGCTGTGCTTGAATTTTTTTTTTTTTTTTTTTTTGCGGTACCGGAGACTGAACTCAGGACCTTGTACTTGCGAGACAGGCACAGTGTCACTGAGCTAAATCCCCAGCCCTGATTTTGTTTAGATTATTCTTTTAGTAATTAAAACATAAAGCAGATCCCCCTTATCTAGAGGACATATGTTCATTCTAAGACCTCCAGTGGGTACCTGAAATTACAGGTAGTACTGAGTTCAATATATACTATATTTTTTTCCTACACACATATCTATGTAAAGTTTAATTTACAAATTAGGCACAATAATACATTAATGAACTAACGATAAAATGAAAAAGTATAAATATACTGTAATAAAATTCCTCTTGAACTTTGGGGCTGTTATTAAGTAAACTACAGTTTATTTCAACACAAGCACTGTAATACAGATAACTGAGAGTGCTTCTAAGTGACTAGTAAACAGGTGGTAGATATGCTGGACAGAGGAATGATTCACGTCTTTGGTAGGACAGAATGAGATGGCGTAGGATTTTATTATGCTGGTCAGAATGGCACACAATTTAAAACTTAAACTTCATTGGGCTGAGAGTGTAGCTCAGTGGTAGAGTGCATTCTAAGCATGTGGAAGGCCCTGGGTTTAATCCCCAGGACCAAAAAACACAACAAATATTTTAAATTATTTCTAGAATTTTCCATTTATTATTTATTTTCCAACCATGGTTGACCATAGATAACTGAAAGCATGGAAATTGAAACTGTTCCTAAAGGAGGACTACTGCAGTTTCAAGTCTGTATGGCAGGTATGTTCAGCCCATGGCCCCACAAAATCATAAATATTATTCTGTGATTTTTAGTGATATTTTTCATGACTCCATTGCCTGGTGCTTGAGCACAGACTGTGTAGGCTGTAACAGAATGCTAAGAATTGCAACTCCTTCAGTGGAGCCAGGCATTGATGCATTAGTTTCGTAAAAACAAGGTCACATACCTACCAGTTTTATGTGTATGTTACTCACTTTTTAAAAATGTTATACTAAAGATAGTAATTTTGCTACTTACAAATATTAACTGTATTACATATTTTATAAGTGGCCCAAGACAGTTCCTCTTCACTCAATGCAGCCCAGGCAAGCTGAAAAATTGGATATTCATGCTATATGGTAACTGGCTCCTGATACTTTAAAAAAAACTGCATTTAATCCTCCAGTTTCCCTTTTCTCACAAATCTTGTATCACATTTATACTGACAAGAAATAAAATGAACAGATATAAGCTTTGACATTTTAGACACTGGGAAAAGCATTAGAGAACCATAGAAGAGACCCGTAGAGCAATGTGGCAGAGGAAGAGGTGTATCAGCCTATGACAGTCAAGCACTGACTTACTCAGTATGAACTGTTTTAACAGAAAAATGAACTGTTTAACTATGCAGATGTTTTACTGATTATTAATTAAAGCAAAAGAGGACTGTTTATGGCTTTTGAGTACTTTTCAAAAGTTTGACCTTAGTAACTCTTAAGTGGGGGTGACTCCTTGGTTTAGACCTCAGGTGAAAAGCTCATGCTGGGAAGAAAACTGTTGTGAATACATGGGTTGGTTGGGCATGCTGGAATAATTTCTGTTTTCTGAAGGAAAGCTATTTTTGCATAGTTATTTTCCTGTGTTCATCACTTCTCCTTGTTCTTTTAAAATAAATATAAGGTTGCCTAGACAATAAAGTTTCCAAGAATTACTAGGATAAATCCAAAGGTTGAATTTGGGCAGTAATGTTTTGTCTTTCCTGGACATAGTTAAAACCAATTCAAATAAAGTATACTTTAAAAAAAAAAAAAGCTGTTTTCTTAAAATAAGAACCAATTCAAATACATCAAGTATTTTAAAAGGACATGGGATAGATACAACTCAGTAGCTCATCAAATTGTTGCAAGGGTTAGAGATTCAAATTGAGGGCTAAGCAACCAGAAACAGTGCCCAAAATCACATCGCACAATTCCCATGAGAATGAGAGTACATCTAGAGACAGACAGATGCCACAGCCTGCCCCAGTGACCTGCTAGCTCTGAATGATTCTAAATGCTGCCACCTCTGCCCTGGACTTGACCTTGCTGCAATTGCTGCAGTAGTATGAGAGCAAGTTCCTTCTGTGTTCTGCTTCTCCTCACTTGCTGCCCATTTGTAGCTTGGGCTAGACATGTATTTGGCAAAGTATATATCCTAGATGTATAGGAAGTGTGGGAAAAATTTTTAACCTTCTGAAGTTAGAAGATTGATAAAATTCTTAGAGTTAAGATGTGAGAAGGTATTTGACTGTCTGAAATAATAAGATGGAGAAAGTTCAGGTAGGCAAAAAGAATGGATAGATTTTCTCTAAACCTAATGTTTTGGGCATTGAGCCTTCACTGTGTGGCAGGCACCATAGCCCTCACTATGTACTAAGAATTTTACAAGCATTTTCCCCCCCTCCCCCATTCTTCTCCCTTTCCTGTTGTTGGGGTTCAAACTCAAGGCCTCCAACGTTCAAGGCAGTCTCCCAGCTCAGTATCTGATTTATTTTTTTAATTTTCTGACTATTTTTCTAATTAATGTTGCTATAGGTCACAACTTGATAAAATCCTTTCTGAAAATCAGTGTTTGGAACTGAGTTCTTACAGGTAGACACGAAGGAGAGGAAATACAGAGTGACTAAGATTGAAGGAGAAAGGGAGATAATTACACACACACACACACACACACACACACACACACACACGCACGCGCGCAGCCTAAATGCATCTTGAAGGACAAGGACCCAGATGTTACCCTAAAACGGTATTTCTTTTCTTCTGTTACTTCTAATAGGTGGAAAAACAATGAAATTCTTCTTTGCTTTAGGAAAGTCATCGAGGTCTTTTGGTTTTTTGTTAAAGTTTGAATCAGTGCCTTCTCTAGAGTAAACAGTAGGCTTTTAGCCTTTGTAGCAGTTTGCTTTAAGTTGACTTATGTTTTTCTAATTTAAAGCTAAAAAGATTGTGTAATATCTAAAAGCAATAAACAGGAGCTGATATTTAATTTGGGAAGTAGCTATCTTGGTTTGAGGCAGGAAAAATAAAGATAGATTTCCATCCTTTCTACTATGTCAGTCAAACTTGAATATTTCTTTTTTTTTTAATATTTCTTTATAGGCCACAACCATTGTTCATTACCCCTTTAATACAAGTGTGTCCTACAGATTTTTCTCTGCTACTAGGAAAGCACTTTATAATAATGGTATTTTAGTCATTTGTGCTTTTTGGATGAAATGGGTTGTAAAATTGAGTAGATTGAGTGTAAAGATGCACACTATTTTGTAGACTGTTTTACTATAATCTGTGTGCTAGAGAAATAGATGTAAGGTAGATGTCTGTGAAATTAAAGTGATTTAAAATTTCAGTATTGAAATTACTCATTATTGCTTTTTGTCCCAACCCCCATCTAGTCTTTTCTAGGATATAATTTTTAATTTAAGAAATGTTTGTCCTCCCGTCTTCCTTACCTTCTGTCCTGAACCTATCACATCTCACACCCATCCCCCAACTCCCCGGGTTTTGTTTTGTTTTGGGGGATTTTCTTTCTTTCTTTCTTTTTTTTTGTTTGAGACAAGGTCTTGCTAAATGCCCGGGCTGGACTCAAACTTGCAATTTTCTCGCCCTCAGCTCTGCAGTGCTAGGATTACATGTGTCTACCATCATGCCCAGCAAGACCTGCTCTTTTCTTTCTCAGTTTTTTGTTTTCAGGCCAGTACAAGCTGTATAAAGTGGGCTTTTTTTTTTTTTTTTGTATAAATGTTACTTGGCGTTATATAGCCTTCTATTGCATTACTTTATTTTGAGATTTATGCCTCTTGTGCAAACAGTTATAGTAAACCAGCAGTCCTCAAAATGACCAGTAGTCCTTTTATTAAATCACCATGTTGAAAACAGGGTTTTGGATGCTATGTAGTTTTTTAAAAAAATCTTTTAAGGCATTAGTTAATCGTGACTTTAATCATTTTTATAAGAGATGGTGTGGTGAACCTAAGCAGTGATCCATCCAGCCCAAACTGTATTAAAAAGCTGTACCAAGAATACAGATTACTTCTTTGGAATACTGTAATTTCTATGTCATTTGTGCTATCTCTTTTTTCATTGACTCCAATCAATCTTATGTTATTCTTCCTTGCATCATCTAGCAATTGCTGGATTGATTTCTCATAGTCCCTCGCTATTTTTAAGGAATATCTTTTCCTGATACTACCGCAATCCTATCTTATGTATCTGATATTCTGTCCTCACATTAGTTTATTCTGCTGTGTATACTTTCAGTGGCGTTTTTAATCTGGCTGTCTGTTTGAATCTGTTCATGGATTCCATTTCTTTCCTATGCTGGACGTTCATGGTTTCCATCATTTTCCTAAGCGCCTCTCTATTTTTTTATCTGCACCTTTCAGAATACTGTAATTTCTAAAGAGCACATTGGCCATGCTTAACTTCCTTAATTTATATACTATATTCATTTAAATTCTTTAATTCCAATCTGTTCTGATTGAACTAAAATCCCTTATTTACTTATTTTTTGAAACAAGGTCTCGCTGTGTAGTTCAGGTTAACCTTGAACTCACTGTGTAGCCCAGGCTGGCCTCAAACTCACTGTGATCCTCCTGCTTCAGCCTCGTGAGTGCTGGGATTACAGGTGTGTGCCATCATGCCTGGCTCATTTTTAAAGAACATTTTTTTATTGGCATGTGTTTGTATTACATAATGATTGTATTCCTCATGGGGAGACATAATACATCTTTTTTGTTTTGTTTTTTTGAGACAGGTATTCAGGCTGGCCTTGAACTCAGTGTGTAGTCAGGCTGTTCCTGGACCTCCCAAGTGCTGGGATTACAGGTGTGCACAACCACACTCAGCTCACATTTTTGTTCTTTGTTTTTTTAAATCCTCTTTCCTCTTCCTCCTTCCATCTCCTGATGTCCTCTCTCTCTTTTTTTTGCGGTACCAGGGATCGAACTCAGGACCTTGTGCTTGCCAGGCAGATGCCATGCCACTGAGCTAAATCCCCAGCCCTTGATCTTCTCTCTTGCAAAAAATCTGTCTCCCTATTTCTTTCTTATTATCTTTTATTTTGTTCTTTATATTTTGGACTTCTCATGTAAGAGAAACCATGTGATATTGCTCATGTGTCTGATTTATTTCACTTAACATTATGATCTCAAGGCACATCTATTTATCTATGTGTGGCTCAAATTTTATCCCTCTTTATGGCAGAGTAGTACTCTATCATGTATAAATGCCAGACTTTCTTTATCCATTCATCTCCTGATGGACATACAGGTAGCTTCCAAGATTATTATGAGTTGTGCGTTGTATTGCTATAAACTTGAGTTTGCTTGTATCACTTTATTGTGATGTCTTTTTTAACTCTTTGGGGAAAATACCTAGAAGGGGAATAACTGAGTCAGGTGATTAAGTTTTTTTCCCCTTCTTATAATCCGTTCTGGTATTTCTAATATGACCTATTTATGGGGTTGTTCCTTTCTTTGCTCTTCATAGCATTTTTTAAATGCGGCATTTAAGTATAGAATATTGAGCAGGCTCTTGATGAATAATGAAAGCGACAGAAGTTAAAGATGGCCACTGAATTCATTTGACTTATCTTAAGGCTGCAACTAAGTTTTGTGGATTTCAAGAAAAATAGTATTTTACAACAGTAGTTCAGAGATGTGGCTTGTGCTATGGCTTAAGTGAGTCCCCAAGGATTCGTAAGCTGGAAGCTTAGTCCTCAGTGTGGTAATGTTGGGAGGTAATACAAGCTTTAAGCAGTGGGACTTAGTGGAGGATAGGCCATTGGGAGCCCTGCCCCTATGAAGAATTAATGTAGAGCTTGCAGGTCCTGGTTAGTTCTTGCAATAGGACTATTCTGAAAGAGCAAGATTAGCCCCTCCTCACCCTCTGACTTCTGTCATGCTGTCACGCCTTATACTTTCTGCCACATGCACTCTCATCATTGTGATACAGAGCCAGTACCATTGTAATTTTTGGACTTTCAGCCTCTATAACAATGAGCCATATAAATCTCCTGTCTTTATAAAGTACCTAGCATCAGATATTTTGATATAGTAACAGAAAAAGACAGCTTGTATTGAGTGCTTTGGAATATGGATTTATTAAAGGACCCTTTTATGAGACATGTATTTGCTGGAAAAAGGTTGAAGACATCATTCCTTTTTTCAGTGTTCGTTGTACAATACACACCATGAGAAATTATCTTAGCCTTTGTTTGTGGGAAAAGTTGTCTTAGGTGGCATGGTGGTACATGCCTGTAACCTCACCTATTGGGAAGCTCAGACAAGAGGATTGCAAGTTTGATGCCAGCCTGATCAGCTTATCAAGACTCTACTTGCAGATTTTTTTCAATATTTAAAAGAAAAGCAATCAGAGATGTACCTTGCTGGTAGAGTGCTTGCCTAGCGTGTTTTGTTTGTTTGTTTTGTTTGGTTTGGTTTGGTTTGGTACTGGGGATCGAACTTGGGACCTTGCACTTGCGAGGCAGGTGGTGAAACCACTGAGCTAAATCCAGGCCCTGCCTAGCATGTTTGAGCTCCTAGATTCAATCCCCAGTTACCCCCTCCCCCACTTCCAAAGGAAAGGTTTCTATACCATATACATCAAAAGGTATTTAGAGTTTCCACAAAAATGGAGATGGTTTTATTCCTAGCTGATTTAAGGAGGAATGTTTTTTAAAAAAAAATCTTTAACTATTTTTGGTTGTCTTCTGATTCCGAAGTTGTGGATTATCCCCTAGAAAATAAAGGACTGGAATATGCATTATAAAAACTGCTTTCTACTCTGAGGAGGTTGATGGAGTACATTGACAGTCTTGGGGACATATGAAGATAACCTCTTTGGAGGTTATCAAGGCCCAAGCTGTTTTGTTATTTAAGTAATTTTAGTTTAGTATTAAACTTACTTTAATGCTAAGCTATTCTCCATAGTGAATATTTTGTGTATTGCATTAAAATTCATGAAAAACAAAACCAGAGACTCTGATGTTTAGATTTGTATGTATCTCTTATGCATATTGTTGAAGATACAGAAGAAAATTAACTCTAGAAGTTTTTACTTTGATTTTGCTGTTCTGAATAGTATTAATATGTAATCTTATGTCTTAGTAAAAAGAAATATATGTAGATATTTTATTATGGGCTAGAACAGCGATGGCAAATCTTTTAGTGTTTCTAATGATAAACAGCTAGCTGCAGCATGCATACCATAGGTTTGCCACTGGCCTACAATGTGAATACCATGTCTGTATATGAATCAAAAGATTTAAATTATAAGTTACTTCTACTGTATATGAATGTACAAAGAGGAAAGGGAGGGACAAGATACAAAGGCTGACTATCAGTAAGATTACATGTAGGATAAAGTTTCAAAAGCTGGGCAAGTTGGCACACACCTGTAATCCTAGCACTGTGGAGGATGAGGCAGGAGGATCAAAAGTTTAAACCCTTTCTCCAAAAATGAATGTATTAATGAATGAATGGACAAGGGGTATATCTCAGTGCAAAGGTCATGGATTCAAATCCTAGTACTGGGAAAATTATATACCCTATAAAGCAAACGCCATGGGTGATGCCCCCGATATTGGTTTCAAAACCATACAGACCATTCCATTATCTTTGTTTGATTTAGTTATAGGTTTGTACACTGTTTTCTTGCTGAGAAAGAAACATCAAAATCCCAAGTTTTTTAAAAAAATAAACTTGTGTTATTTATAAGTGGTATCTTAAGAGAGTATATCCTCTTTTCCTTCTTCATTCTTAACCATCAGGGCAATGAGTTGAGATTGAAAGGGAAAGGGAAATGTAAGTGTAGAAATCCCAGGACAAAAGTATTTAGAAAATTAGCATATGTATTTAGTCCTTTGTGAAACTTTATTTATTTATTTTTTTGTACCGGGGATTGAACTTGGGTCCTTGTCCTTGCAAGGCAGGCAGCAGAACCACTGAGCTAAATCCCTGGCCCAAAAAGCTTTTTTTGTTTTGGTTCTGGGGATCGAACTTGGGTCCTTGTGCTTGCACAGCAAGCGGTGAAACCACTGAGCTAAATCCCTGGCCATTGTGAAACTTTAAACTGACCAATGAGTTCAGTCTCTTCTTTGTAAGATCAGTAAGTTGTATTGATGTTCAAATAGTATCTTTTTTATTTGGTACCAGGGATCGAACTCAGGTCCTCATGCTTGTGGCAGAACCACTGAGCTAAATCCCTGGCCCCTAAATGGCATCTTTTTTAGTCAGGAGAATAATTTGTTTCAAGGAATTTTTACTTTTTCCAAATAATTGAGGACATTAATGGAGCAAGGCCACATTTTCTTAGTAATGTGTCCTGTTATTAAGGAGTCATATTAGGAATTAGTTACATCTAATAATAAAAAATCAAATTTATAATTTAGAAAGAATATTCATACACATTATTTTGACTGACATTTAAAAAATCAGATCCTGTTAAATATGAACTAAAGTCCCTCATTAGTGTCATTTGATAATGTTAGGAACTAAGATACTCCATGCAAGAGGATTTTACTGGAAGAGGAAATCAGGAATCATAACTAATAATTTTATTGTGAATTTTAAAAAATTAATGGAATACTTTATGTACAATTTAAGTATATATGTATGTGTATATAAAGAAAGGGATAGAAATGTTCAAAGAAACTATTTTGGTAAAAACTATATACCCATTCTTACCTTTTTTCTTTCTTGACTTTTCTGTGGGTATGAAATAGCAGTCAGTCATTGAGAATGATTCCAGTTAATCATTGCAAATGAAAACTAAGGAGTTTTTTGGTGGTTTGTTTGTTTTTGCCATGTTGGAGATGGAACCCCAGGCCTCACACATGCTAGGCAGGTGCTCTATCACTGAGCTACATACCCAGCTCTGAAAACCAAGGAGGCTGATTCATTCTTAATCAATTCCATCAAATCTAAGTGTCATATGTTCTTTGCATTCACCCATTAATGCCAGAGCTTTTTAAAATACATATAACCACATTGCCAGTCCTTTAAACCAGTTCTTGTCCTGTGCTCTTCCTTTCTTACTCCTGATCAGTTCTCTTAAATTTAAGTGTCATGTGTTCTTTGTATGCATCAGTTAATGTCCTAAGTTTCTTCTTAATGTATAACTGCGAACCTTTCCCCCTTTTGCCTTTATTATCTAAAGCAACTTTAGAAAAATGAAAAAATGTCATAAATGAGTAGCCTGGATTTACATGTTAGTCCTGTGGTGTAAATGTGGGATTTGTGACTAATAATTTTATCCCAGGTTACAGCAGATTATATAGTAAAAAAAAAAAAAACAGATGGAAGATTTTGAATCCTGGATCCATCTTTGTTGGGGATTTTAACTGTGTGTTTTCTTTAGCTTTGACATAGGGGAGTTCTGAAAATTAAGTAAGCCTAATGTATATATTTGGCACTCAGAGAAGTTGTTCAATAAAGTTTTTTTTTGTACCGGGAATCGAACTCGGGTCCTTTCGCTTGCCCAGCAGGTGGCAAAACCACTGAGCTAAATCCCTGGCCCTTTTTTTATTTTTTTGAGACAAGTTCTCACTATTAATTCAGGGTGGTCTTGAACTCACTATGTACCCCAGGCTGGCCTTGAATTCACAGTGATCCTGCCTTCAGGCATGCTCCCCCACGCCCAGCAATAACTTTAATATTGTTGAATCTGTTAAAGTCTGATTTTTAAGTGAGAGTATCTCTACTTAAAAATATTTGTGTTCTCTCTACTCTCTGTTCCTTCAAAAGTAGATTTTAAAATTAAATTTCATCATCCGATTCTTGGAACTCCTGCTGATTGTTTATTGTACTTTTGGATTTTGATGTATGTTTTATTTGAGACTGTCTTACTTTATAAAAGACTAGACTAGCCTTGAATCTGCAATCCTCCTGCCTCAGCCTACTGGTTGCTTGGATTACAGATGTATGATACCATATGGTGGTTTTGGTTTATTTTGGTTCCCAAGTTTTATTCAAGAACTCATAAAAAATATTCCAGACAAATGAGTTTTAATCCTCATCTTCCTCCTCCTCTTCATCCTGGTTAATCTGGAAGTAATGTAATTCGTAACTCTCTTTGCTGTTAGCAACTACGCTCAACCAGTCACGTAGATTATTCTTCTTCAAATATTTTTTGGTGAGATATTTCAAATACCTTTTAGAAAAAGGCACCTCGGAAGTCACGGTGATCTTGCTCTTGCTCCTTTCGATGGTGACCACCCCTCTACCGAGATTCCCGGCTTTGCCGTTCACCTTGATTCTGTCTTGGAGAAACTGCTTGAAATTGGCAGCATCCATGATTCCATCTTCTGCAGGATGTGTGCGGTCAAGGGTGAACTTCAGGACCTGCTTCTTTTTTTTGACCCCCTTTGCCACAAGCTTTTTCACGGGTGCCATGGAGGCCGAGGAATCAGAAAGGGGGTTTTGGTTTATTTTTATACCTTGGTTTATGTGAGAGTCATATAATAAGTGCTTTGTGAATTTTAAGGGAAAATAGATTGTTCAGATGAAAAGCATATGGATCTGTTAGCTTTTGAGCAATTCTAGAGAATTCTTGCCAGAACTAGTATCTTTGTTTTGGTTCTCAGAAACTATTAAATGCAATCACTGAGTCACACTTGCTGTTTTCTTTGTCCCTTGGTTTTCTCTCTGAAAATCCTGAAGTTTGTCAGCCACAGGATACTTAAAAGACAGAGTAGGTCTCAGACCCAGGGGAGTTTGTTTATTTAAAGAAAAATAATTAAGTTCAAACATCTCTACCATGTGATAGCAAATTTAGTCATGTTAAGAATTAATAGTTCGTGGGCCGGTGATTTAGCTCAGTGGCACCATGCCTGCCTCCCAAGTGGTCCTGGTACCAAAAAAAAAAAAAAAAAGAGTTAGAAGTTCTTTTGATTCTCTCTGGTGGTCATAGTACCTAAAGGTAACAGATAAATTTGAAGTAGCTGAACCTTTCCTATTACTTGGAACTTTATAATGTATTCACAAATAGAAATCCATAAAGTAGGAGAAAAGGGAATGTTGTTTATATTGGTAGTTGTTTTTTTTTGTTGTTTTTTTGTTTGTTTTTGGTACCAAAATCAGGACCTTGCCCTTGCCAGGCATTGGCACTAGTTGTTGCTTTTTTTGTGTGTGTACCGGGGATCGAACTTGGGACTTTGGGCTTGTGAGGTAGGTACCGGAACCACTGAACTAAATCCCCGGCCCAGTTGTTGCTTTTTTTTTTTTTTTTTGGTACCAGGGATTGAACTCGGGTCCTTGTACTTGCATAGCAGGCAGCGAAACCACTGAGTTAAATCCCTGGCCCCAGTTGTTGTTTTTAATAAAACTTATTTACTGAAAATCTTTTACCAGTCTTTTCTAGAATTCTAGTACAAATAATTTATTTTTATTTTTATTTTTTGGTACTGAGGATCGAACTCGGGTCCTTGTGCTTGCATAGCAGGCGTCGAAACCACTAAGCTAAATCCCTCGCCCTAGTACAAATAATTTAAAGACAAAACAACCAATAAACAAAACAGCTACACCATCTTCATAGGATAGTTTCATTAATTCTTTAAAGTTGAGAGCATAGAATCATTTTATTTTATTTTTTGGTACCGGAAATCGAACTTGGGATCTTGCACTTGCAAGGCAGGCAGCGAAACCACTGAGCTAAATCCCTGCCCCATAGAATCTTTTAAAAGGAACAGTGTAGCTCTATAGATGTTTAGACAGAAAGATCTGAAAATTGATGGCGATGTGTTTGCTTACCCCATTAACTTTACAACTTATTTTTTCCTCGTATAGTCTCTGCCAGATAAGGAAAACTAAGGCAGATATTTTGGGCTTGCCTGTGGTACCAGGGGAGATCTCCAAATGAGATGACTTCTAAAGCCAAATCCTAAAGGAAGATGAGGAATAAGCCAAAGAGACGTCTAGTGTTCCAGGCAAAGGAAAACACAAGTTCGGAGGCCCTGAGAATGGGTTTGGTATTTAGAGAAAGGAAAGGAGCCAGTATAGCTGGAATGGAATGAATGGGAAAGAGAATGGTATGGTCGGAGAAGTAGGGAGGGGGTTATCAGATTATGTTTCTTATGGGCCATTGTAAAGGTTTTGGCTTTTAAATTAGTGAGATGGACTCCATTAGAGCATTTGTTCAAAAGAGTGACCTGATCTTTCTCTTTGCTTTTGTGTTTGTTTGTGGTACTGGGGATTGAATCCAGGGCCTTCACACTAAGCTATATACACAACCCTTTTAATTTTTTTTTTTAATTTTGAGACAGGGTCTCACTAAGGTGATAAATTGCCCAGGCAGGGTTTGAATTTATTATACCCCTGCCTCAGCCTTCCAGAGTGCTGGGATTACAGGTGTGCACCACCACGCCCAGTCTGACTTCTTTTGAAAATGATTAGTCTGACTGATTTGTTGAGGTGAACATGGCAGAGGCCAGGCGATTAAACAGGCAACTATTATAGTAATGCAAATGCAAAATAAGGTGGTATGGATCATAGTGATAAAGAGTGGAAATGGTTAAAAGTGTTGCTACCATGTATCTTTCAAAACTGGAGTTGTAAAATGAACAATAGTGATGAGTTTACTTGATCCTTTCTTTTGTTTTTTTTTTTTTTACTTAATCCATTTTTGTTTTTGTTTTTTGGTTTTTGGTTTTTTTTTGGTTATGAGGATCGAACTCGGGACCTTGTGCTTACGCGGCAGGTGCCGGAACACTGAGCTAAATTCCCAGCCCCACTTAATCCATTTTTAACGGTAAAATTAATCATTGAATTCAAGGTTTGGTTTGGTTTGGTCTGGTCTGGTTTTGCAGTATTGGAGA
The DNA here is from genome assembly GCF_000247695.1 of Heterocephalus glaber. The sequence continues at coordinate 28,283,237 of NW_004624750.1, read as the reverse complement.
TTGAACTCAGGGCCTACTGCCTGGTAGGCAAGCACTCTACCACTGAGCTACATCCTCTCTGCCCCTCACCTTGCTGCTTCCCCCTTCAGACAAGCTCCCCAAGTGTTACTAGACTGGCCTTGAATTGGGGTCCTCCTGCCTCCCAAACAGCTGGGATTATAGTTGTGCCACTACAGCACTGGCTCTCTGGGTTCAAATTTTGTTAGCCTGATCCATCTGTTGTTTCTCTTTTTCCAATGGTTTTAGCAACCACTGATTATTTTCTATATTCATTATTAGGGGTGACAAAATGGTGATTTTTGTAATCCCATCATTCCTTTCATTTTTATTATTTTGAATCCTATAAGGAAGACATCTCATTAACTGACTGCTTGATTACTTGGTGATATCTTTTATATGAAGTTTGCTGTCCTAGCAGTTTCTGTGAAAGAAGTGCCATCTTCAGGCTTGCTATTTTAAAATTCTGAAAGGTTAAATATTATGTCAACTAAGTTAATTCATCAGTTTATTCATTCTTTCCGTGAATATTTACTGAGCACTTCTGGTATGACAGTCATTATTTTAGGTTCTTAAAATATCAATAAGTAAAACTGACAAAACTTTCTGGGTTTTTATTCTAGGTAATGGGTAAATAGACAATAAATAAAGTAAGTAAACAGTTTATGATGTTCACATGTGTGATTTTAGGGCTCCCAATCTACACTTTTCCTTTTCCCCCTTTTTTTCTTGTTCCAGTGTGTAAATAATACTCAGGAATTGTGAGGCCCAGCTGGGTGAAAGGCATCAGTGGCCAGAGCATTTTGCTCCCATGGGACAATAGCCAATTTTCTAAACTTCCCACTTCACCCTCGGCCCTGTTTGTAATATTTTCTTGTTTTGTTTTGTTTTGTTTTTATTAAAAGATTGCTCAAGAATTATTTTTATGGTTGTCTGGTAACTACAAATTAGGTAATTGTCCTTAAAAATTGTAATTTTTTGGTTATATATACAAGAGTCTCATTTTTAATAACTGTACCTTTTTTTCAGAAATGGCCATTAAGAAGTAGATGTCCAGATGCAAAGGGTTTTGAAACAGTCCATTTGTCGTAAAGTAAGATGCAGCTGTGGCTTTTCAACCAGATTAGTAAGTGTAACCAAATCTTTTAACTATAATTTTATCTGTTGTTTTGGAGAACATATAATAAAAATACGGTGGATATTAGAAAAGTGTCACCTTATATTTTTTAGTTTGTAGTTCAAATTCTAGAGTACAGCAATAGAATGTATGTCTGTACTGTACCTTTTTAGGAATCTTGAAGATAGTAATAGTAAATCACAGATACAGAGAAAATACCACTATCCGAATATTGCTACTCTTACAATTTTGTAGGCTGGGCGTGGTGGCGCATGCCTGTAATCCCAGCACTTGGGAGGCTGAGGAAGGAGGATCATGGTGAATTCAAGGTCAGCCTGGACTACATAGCAAGACCCTATCTGGAAAAATTTTTTTTTAATATATATTTTTTCTTCAGTCCTTGTTCTACGTATTTTAAATTTTGATCATATTTTGTACAGTATGCTTCTTACATATCTTTTTAAAATTAAATTTGTTTCAGATGCTTCTTCCTGGAATTAGAAATATGCCCTTTATTATGGGATTTCTTATTGGGATGATAAAAATATTCTGGAATTAGATGGTGGTAATGGTTACAAAACTTTGTGCATACATTAAAAACTTATGTTGAAATGGGTGACTTTTATGATGTGTGAATTATATCTTTTAAAAAATCAGCCTTGCCGAGGATTTAGCTCAGTGGTTCTGCCACCTGCCTGGCAAGCTTAAGGACCTGAGTTTGATCCCCGGTACTAATAAATAAATAAATAGCCTTTAGAATATGATCTTGGACAGTAAAATTCACTTAAGTTACTGACATTTTAGAATATGAAGATGTGTCACACATTATTATATATCTAGCAAAAACGAATTGATGTTTAGTCCATAGAATAGTCTTTTAGTAATAAAAATAATGAATTTCATGAGTTTTTTTATTAAAATACTTTTATTAGAGATCTGATGTTTCTTAAGCTTTGGTAGTAGCAATTTTGAATATACTAAGTAAGCAGTTTATAACTTATTTTTAAGAGACTGTTTTGAAACTAACATCTCAACTTTTCTACCTGAAATTTTTTTTTAGGAACAAAATTATATCTTTTTCTCAGAAGAGAATTCCACAAGGTGAGAAATTGTTAATATAGTCATTAAACAAATGTAGTTGAATCCAGGCTTAGTAGCTCATGATTGTTTTATCCTGTTCCCCATATTTATGATGTATCTTTTTTGGATTATTATAAGATTCTCATAAATTTATTACTCTCTCTTTTACTACTTTTTGCTAGCAAGACAGAAGTCTCGTTTGAAGTTAGAATTAAGAGTTTGGTAAAAGTAGTCATCTCTGAAACTCTTGTATTGCTTATTCCTAGCTCCTTGAGAGTAGTTTTATCTCTTTTGGGAAAAAAAGTTCTTTTTCGTTGAAGTTCAGTAGATATTGCCTAAGTGATTTCAGGGAGTAGAGGACTCTTAAAGTTCTCTGGGGAAACTGTGTAAGTCCTATGCTTAGTTTGACAAGTAGATTGCTTTCTACCAGATAGATTACTATATAAAACATTATACTGTAGGCTGGGGATTTAGCTCAGTGGTTCTGCTGCCCGGCTCGCAACCATAAGGTCCCGAGTTCGATCCCCAATACCAAAAAAACCCCCCCAAAAACAAAAAAACACATTATACTATATAAACATTAAACTATAAAAAACATCTAATGTATATTTTTTAAAATTCCTGAATGATCACCTTTTAGTGGGTTTTGTTATCATTAATCAGTTAACATTCTTTAGACTTCTGATGTATGAAATGTTCAAGTGGATAGATATTAAAATCTTTTTATTGGTTTGTTTTCTTTGTGCTAAGAGCTTGAAATCAATTGTTCGGAAGCTAAAGCTGCCAAAGAAGTTACTTTGGTTACATTTTCTCAGGAACTATTTGGAGTAGGTTGTAGTGATCATTTGCTATGTTAATACAACTTGTCAGCCGAAAATGCTTTTAAAGCATTTCAGATCAGCAATTCTATTTCTTATTTATTCACCTTTTTCAGTATTACATGTTTTGAGGAGTACATGTACTCTTAAATACTCTTGCCTTTTTGAAACCACTGTAGTTTTAGTTAATCGAGTCAGTTTTTATCCTGGTATTGGAAACAAAGGGTTAAAATGAAGAGACCCACTAACTGAAGAGGAAAAGGGAAAAACAAATACAAAGATTGTTCCTTTCCACATTCCTTTTCCCTATTTTTTTCTTCTATTTTTAGGAGCTTGAGGAAGGAAGTCCTGGACCTTTGTGTGGTACTATCCAATCCCCTGCTCAAAGGCAGTGAAGTCAGGCAGTACTTTAGAAGAAACCCAGACTCTCCTTTTCTGGGACCACAGTACTGAAAGCAAAAACAGACACTTCAAAAGGTTTAATCTCCACAAATTTAGTCTATTACATCTTAATATGTCACATTTTGACACATGAAATTTAAATCTATATCTACATTAATACAATGCAAAATACATACAATAAAGATGGATCATAGAGTTTGATACTATTAGGGCTCAACTGTAAAGTGTTTGATACGTATTTATACAGTAGTGGGGATTGAACTCAGGACCCTCACACTGAGCAACATCACCAGCCCCTTATTTTTTATTTTGAGACAGGTTCTCACCAAGTTGTTTAATTGCCCTGGCTAGGCTCAAATTTGTGATCCTCTCAGCCTCCCAGTGTTGAGATTACAGTCAGGCATCACCATGCCCAGCTTGATGACCTTTAAATGTTTGGTGTGTATTCTTTTGTTAGTGTCTTATAAAGGGTTATATTATGTGTCTATGTTTTAATTTATATTAAAAAATGAGAGAAAGAGAAATATGTCACCCTACCATATCTAATATAATGTAAGAAACCCACAGATAATTAAGTATTGTTCTTTTTTTAATTTTTATGTTTTGGTACTGGGGATTGAACTTGGGACCTTGCACTTGCGAGGCAGGCAGCGGCACCACTGAGCTAAATCCCTGGCCCAGTATTGTTCTTTTTTTTAAAAAGTAGTATTCTTGACCATAACAAACCTTAGAATAAAATGATTTAAGACATATACCATATACAAAGGACATACACATTAGAACTTATTCTGATTTTTGATCTCTGTTCCACCTTTCTCCCCCTGCATTTCCCTCCAAGATCAGGCCACATTGCTGAGTGTTCATCTAGTTTACTTTGTCTAACTAATACACTGTACTCCATATTGATGTTTATGAAAAATGAATCCATTAAATGTAAAATTTCTTCAATATGTAAAGCACCTAAAATGGATATTTAGGAAAAGGCCATTTTGTGCTTCTTTCTTTCTTTTTTTTTTTTTTTTTTTTGGTACCAGGGATCGAACTCGGGTCCTTGCGCTTGCGCAGCAGGCGGCGAAACTACTGAGCTAAATCCCTGGCCCTATGTGCTTATTTCTTTATATTAGTCCAAGGACTTTTTTCTATCAGAGATTTTGAGCTTATTTTTTCTTTATATTAGAATTAAAGTTAAAAGAATATAATTTAGATGCTGTGGATGTTTAGAGGAAGAAATACAAACATCTGTTCAGGAGGCTTCCTATCTTGGTCTGTTAAGAGTTGTCAAAGAAAAGGATGGTAGAGCCTTATAAAAACATGTATTTTTCTTCTGGAAATTGTGTCAGAATGTATTATCTCACTAAAGCTTAATAGTTAAATTGGCTGATGCCAAGAGAAAAGGTAATGCCAATAATATGAAACCATGTCATTATCTGTCACAAATTAATTTCTGTAGTGTGTTATATTTAAACATTAATCTTCTCTTCTAATTCCACAAAGCAGAACTGTCTTCTGTGAAACCCCTTTGCTGAATGAAATATACAGTAAGAATTGAATAATAACCAGTACAAGTGCCAGGCTCTGTATGTGGGATGCAGAGACACTACAGTGGTACCTTGGTTCATGAATGCTTTTGTTTGCAAACAATTTGGTTCGCAAACAGAAGCATTTGGCAAAATTTTGTTTTTGTTTGCAAACTCAGACATGACCGTGGCCATCTTTTCCAAAATCCTAGAACAAATTAAGTTTGTGAACTATTTCATCTATAGTAGTGCAGTATCAGGAGGAGCAACTTCTCTTTAAGCTCCTAACTAGAAATTGACAGAGTGGGAACTTGTGATTTGTCTTGTTTTGTTTTGTGACAGGGTCTTACTATGTAGTTCAGGCTGGCCTTGAACTCGTGATGATCCTCCTGCCTCAGCCTCCTGAGTGCTGAGATTATAGGAATGCGCCACCATGCCTGGCAAGGTTGAGGTTTTTTGAAAGAAGTTATTTATATGTCAGCACTCGAGGATTTATAAGAATTTTGTGAGAAGAACAAAAACTCCTGAAGTTGATACTAAACAGTTTAGAGAATTAAAAAATTAAATATCAAGTAATGTAAAGACACTTTGTCCGATGTGTTTTTGAATCTTTTGTGTATAGCACAGTATTGTCACACTGATGTGTTAGCACACTGCATAAGCAAAACTGATAGTTTTCCCATCTTACAAATAGCAAACCAGGAGTAGAATTGATTTTTAGGTTTCATTTTTGTTTTTGTTTTTTTTTACTAATTTATACTGCCACTCTGTCAACTGATCCTTTGCTCTGTTGTACAGAAGATGTAATTGCTAGGTTAGTTTTGAGAGAAGTGTTTCTAACCAGGAAGAACCTCATGGCTTGAGAAATTTAAACACTTATACAGGCAAAAATATAAACAATAAATAATATAGGTGACAATCACTAAACCTTAAGGTTCATTAAAGCAGTATTTATTAAATTGATATAGATTTGGTCTAGTTCTGTTGCACAGAAAAGTCTTTTCATAAATACATCCAATTTAGGATGAATAACATAAGCTTGGATATATTTAGGGCAGAGCATATCAGTTAATTTTCTTTCATGTGTCTCATTTTGGCAGATGGGACATTAAAATCCTTATGTGGATATAGAATGAGTAATTAGACTTCATATTTCAGAATGTAGTTAATTTTATCCCCTTAAATTATTTGTTTATAGTGTGAAAATCAGGTACTGGATTTTAAACCTGTATCTTTTATCTTGAGAGGCTTAATTTGGTTCAGACTCAATTACAGGGAGAGGTCAAGATTGGTTTTGAGTAATTTAGTGTTGTGTTAGGTCATGCTAGATCTACAGGGTCTTCAAATAAATTACCCTGTTTGATTTGAGCCTGGGGATAGGTTGTGAGAAATTTCACATGTAGCTGATAAAATAAAGGAATGCTGATTGACTGATTGATAGTCCATTTAATACCTTGGAGTATGGGACTCTGGAGTGTGTTTTTTTTGTTGTTATTACTGGTGGTGTGGTAACGATGCTGGGATTGAACCCAGGGCCTTGTATGCTGCAGAAGCATTCTACCACTGAGCTACACCCCCAGTCCCTAGCAGCGTTTTTTATTTTCAAAGAAAAGATTATGATATTTAAAAGACACAGGTCTTCTGACTCTGATCTCTTACTATACATTACACTTTCAGTTATTATAGTTCAATTTAGCTGAATTTAAATTTTATCCATAAAAATGTGGATCGTTTTAATGTTTTGTAAATGAATACAGTTATTTTAGTTAGCTTTTTATTTTATATTCTACTCTTAGAGTTCCATATGTGCTGGTTTGATTTTATTTTTTCAACTACTTGATTTTGGATTAAAGAAAAACAAAAACCTCCAAAACTCAGAATAGGTTGAGACTTCACACAAATTGCTGCCACAGAACAAAAGTGCTGATCAAGTTAAATCAACCCCTGTAATGTGTATTGAAAGGAAAACCTCTCTTCTCTACCCCAATTTGAAGAACAAGCATTTTCCCTGCCAAGAAGGACTGACTTTAAATGGACCAGCTGTCCATATTAGGAACATAGGGTTGCTAAGGTGACCATGGCTGTTTGGGGAAGAATGCAGCTGAGAGGGCAAGTTCTTGATGTGTGAGCTGAGGGAAAGAATGTGGTGTGATTGCACATCATTCCTCCTAATCACATGCTCTCAAAGTGCTGTGTGGGCAGGGTGTAGAAACTACAAGTCTAAATGGAGCTTGTGTGTGCTTAAGGTCATTGTTTTACTGTGAAGCAGGGTTTACAAGGAAACTGCCCACCTTGTATGTATGTGTGTGTTGGGAGCGAAAGGAGGGGAGGCCATTTTGATGCTGGATGAAATGAGTTATTTTGTGTGATGGCGTTGTTATTTTAAAAAGTGTTTGAAATAAGTGTTTTTCTCACTCATTTTCAGTCATAAATACAGTGTTAATAGTTCAAGTAAGTGATTTTTCTTGATATTTCTTTGACACTTTTTTTTCCCTCTCAGTATCGGGGATCAAACTCAGGACTTTACACTTGCCAGGCAGGCGCGGCTTCACTGAGCAGCATCTCTGGCCCTCTTGGGCACTTTAATTCCAGAATTATTTAGAAAGTCCTAAAACATGTTGTCTGCTCTGTTTATTACCTTTTTTAATTTTTAATTTTAAAAAATATTTCCCAGGTATATTAGTGTGCACCTGTAATCCCAGCTCCAGGAGGCTAAGGCAAGAGACTCAGGGTCACAAGTTCTAGCCCACTATTGGCAACCTAGCAGTTTAGGAAAACCCTGTCTCAAAATAAGAAAAAATAAAATTAAAAAGGGCTGGGGATGTAGCTCAGTGTGTAGGCCTTGTGTAATAAATAAATAATAAA
>NW_004624750.1:28254240-28268443 GCF_000247695.1 Heterocephalus glaber | reverse complement strand
GTTCAGAGAGTCCAGATGGTTGAGTATCAGAGTGTTCCATCCTGTTTCCCTTTGGGGCTGCTGTAGGTGATCTGGAAGTCTGTTTTTGAGGCTTGTTTATGTGTCTTCTCATTTCCTCGGGGTGGGGGGGTTGCTTCTGGCGCCCATGCGGCTCACCTTCTGTGCCCTAGGAGCCTGGGATGGAGGTGGGGAGCTTCCTTCCGGGTGCTGGGACCAGCTCACCTTCTTGGCCCTAGGAGCCTGGGATGGAGGCGGGGAGCTTCCTTCCGGGTGCTGGGACCGGCTGAGCTTCACTGCCCTAGGAGCCTGGGATGGAGGCGGGGGAACTTCCTTCCGGGTGCTGGCACCGGGTGCTGGGACCGGCTCGAATTTCCTTTTGAATTAAATGTGTTTCTTGTATGCAGCATATTGTTGGATCTTGCTTCTTGATCCATTCTGTAAGTTTCTTGTGATTGGTGAATTGATTCCATTAACATTGGTGGTTATAACTGATATGTATTATCTCTGTCATGTTATTTTCTTGGTGTTGGCTTTCTTCTTTTTCTGTTTAATTTCTTCCCTTACCTGGATGATTCATTCTGTTGGTGTTCATGAAGTTATAATCCTTGCTGTCTCTTTCTAGAATATCTTGCAGAACACTTTGAAGTACTGGTTTGGTCGTCATGAATTTCTTTACATGTTCTTTGACATGGAAGTATCTTATTTCTTCATCAATTTTGAAAGACAGTTTTCCCAGGTACATCAGTCTGGATTGGCGGTTGTTTTCCTTTAGGCTTGAAATACTCCATTCCAAGCTCTCCTTTGACTCGAGGGTTTGTGTTGAGAAGTCTACTATGATTCTGATTGGCTTTTCCTTTATAAGTGATTTGTTTCTTTTTTCTAACAGCTTTTAATATTCTGTTCTTGTGTTGAACTTCTGAAATCTTGGGGAAGATTTTTTTTTTTAATCATGGCTAAGTGGAGTCCTATATGCCTCACATATTATCTGTGTGTCAAATTCTTCTGTTTGAGAAGTTTTCGGCCATTACTGTTGTGAACGAGTTTTTGTATGTCATTTGCACTAACTCCTGCTTTTTCATGGACTCCAATCAACCTTATGTTATTCTTCTTTGCATCATCTAGCAGCTGCTGGATTGATTTTTCTTTTTCTTTTTTTTTTTTGAGGGGGGGATACTAGGGATCGAACTGAGGATCTTGCGCTTGCCAGGCAGGCTGCAGAACCACTGAGCTAAATCCCTGGCCCTTGCTAGATTGATTTCTCATGGTCCCTTGCTAGTTTTAAGAAATCTGCCTTTACATAATCATTAACCACAATCCTGTCTTCTGTATCTGATATTCTGTCCTCACATTGGCTCATTCTGCTGTGTGTACTTTCAATGGAACTTTTAATCTCCTGTATCTGTTTGAATCTATTTCATGGATTCCATTTCTTTCCTATGCTGGGTGTTCATGGTTTCCATCATGTTTCTGAGCTCCTCTATTTTTAATCTGTATCTGTTCTGGAGTCACTAAGTATGTCTTTCATTCTGATCACCATCTCTGTAGTTATCTGAGAACTTCTTTCTTTCTTTTTCTTTTCTTTTCTTTTCCTTTTTTCTTTTTTTTTTTGGTACTGGGGATTGAACTTGAGACCTTGCACTTGCAAGGCAGGTACCAGCACCACTGAGCTAAATCCCTGGCCCTTGAGAAATTATTTCTGCTTTGAATTTTTTCTAGAACTTCATTCATCTGCTTTGTTGCTTCTGCTGTTACCACTTCAGAGAGTCCAGATGGATGGCTTTCAGATTGTTCCACTTCATTGCCCCTTGGGTTTGCCTTTGGTGAGCTGAAAGTCTGAGGGGGTTGTGTCTTGTTTAAGTGTCTTCTCGCTTTTTTTTTTTTAAGTTTATTTCCTGAGTTAATGCTTGTAAATTGCTTATGGCAAGTAGCTTTATTCCCAGTATTTAGAACCCTTAGGAAATGACTACTTCTCAGAAGTGTCTTCCAGGTTTAGCTGGCTTTTGAGTTTTGAGTCTGTTGCACAGTCCTGCCTCTTCAGTTTATTGAAGATGAGGAGATTCTGCCTCCTGGCCCAGCCACCAGTTTTTTGGCACTGGCATATTGGTTTTTCTTTTTTTTTTAAAGACCCTTAGGCAATCTCAGTCTTGGTATACCAGGAGGAGCAGCTGATTACCACAATTAGCTAGTACAATTCAACAGTAACAATATCATCAAATATAGCCTAGAAAATGACAAAGTGTAGTAACTTTTTTTTTTTTGGTATGTGGGATTGAACTTGGGACCTTGGGCTTGCAAGGCAGGCACCGGAACCACTGAGCTAAATCCCCGGCCCTGTAGTAATTATTAATTTGCTGCCTTTAACCATATGAACTAGATTTGTGATTACATAGCAAAATCTAGAATGAATCCAAAAATTGTATGCAATAAATAAGCCCTTAATACAACACTTTTACCCTTATAGGCAGGAGAAGATTTAAAATGGGTTGGTGAGGGACAAGAAATAGAAGAGGAAGAGATCAGAAGCAAGTCTGGAGGTCAAATTTTAGGAAATTGTTGAAGAAGACAGGAGAAAGAGAAAAGGAAGAAATAAAAACAAAAACAGAATAGGACAACAACAAAATAACTAGAAACTGTATTCAAACAATCAAAGAAAAACAAAACAAGAACCATAAAGGAGGAAAAACAAGGAAAGAAAGAAAGAAAAAGTCCAATTCAAGATGTTTCTCTGTTGTCACTGATGGGCAACTCAGGCAGACAGAATCCAAAGCCAAATTGATTAATCCCAGCAAGCCAGCCTCAGCTTCACGGTAGGATAGTGGAAAAAAATCCCAGCCATCCCACCTCTTTAGTCTCCCTGAAGTTCAGGCTGGTTTATGGCTATGAGACTGGAACCAAATTCCTTGAGCCTACTACAGTTGATGTGCCTCCTCCTGCCAGCTTGAACTCTGCTCCCTGACCTCGTGCTGACTTGAACTTGCCACCTGCACCAAGACACCAGAGCCACTAGATGGAGTCAGCCCATAACTGTTCTGAGTTCCTAGCTCAGTTGACCCCTCTCCAAGATGGCTACCTGCCAATTCCCCTCTTCTGGGTGATGTCTGAACCCAAATAACTCACCAGCCACTGCAGTCTGCTGTGTCCACTGCTCTATTCCACTGGTGCATTTCTCTGTGGAGGCCTCTGGGTTTGCCAGTAGTCACTGCGAGTGTGCAGGTTTGAACACCCCACCACCACCACCAACGCACACTGCAACCAAGCCCTGGGAGCAAGCGCTGCTTGTTAACTCCTTCCTCTTCATTGAAGTCTCTTTTTGTTCACTCTCCCCGTGGATTTCACTTCTCAGTTCAGATCCTTCCGGGGTTCTGGGGACCCACTTTCCTCCTTCACTTCCTTGCATCACTATATTGCAGTGTCAGGACACCAAATCTTGGAGAGGCTCTTTGTCAGCTGCTCACTACTCCACCATCTTCTTGAAAGTCCAGATGCATCACTTTGGGGATTTCTTACCCTAATTTGTTTCTTTGGTAGCACTTCTGTCGTATATTCCCTTTGAACATTGCAGCCTCAGTTTGACCTTGGCTCTGGGGAGCTGAGTCCTCCTAGTCTACTTCAACCTCTGAACTCAGCCTTACAGTTTTATCTTTTCTGTTGAGAAACCTCTGAAAACATTTCTCTTCTTTGTATCTATTAAAAATGGGATTTATCTATCCTTTATTCTATTAATGTGAAGAATTACTTAAGCAAATGCTAGATTCCTAGTATAGTTCTAGCAAAGTCATGAATTGTTAATCATTTTATTGGACTCACTTTGCTAATATTTTACAATTTTTGCACTGATTGCATAAAGATCAGCCTATAACTTTCATTTATTGTGCTATCCTTTTTATGTTTAGTATTAAGATTATTCTAATTTCTTCAGGAGAGAAACCTTTATTCTCCAGAATACAGATTGCTGCTTGCTACAGCAACCAAAATGAAGCTGTTTATCACTTTGTCCTGTTTCCCAAAAAGTTGTGTCTCAATTTTGTTTTTAAAAATTTAGTCTCCCTCATATTTTTCAGATATTTTCAAAACATGTCTATGAAAAAGTGATGATAAATGTCCCATCTACAATTGCATTAGTTTTTAAATTCTGATTATTGGGCCGGGGATTTAGCCTAGTGGTTCTGCCGTCTGCCTCGCAAGCGCAAGGACCCGAGTTCGATCCCCAGTACCAAATAAATAAATAAATTCTGATTCTTTTTCTGTTTATTTTTATATTTTGTCATGCACATTCCCCACAAAAATCACGTAAAATGTAATTTTAAAAAGAGACCCTCCTAGAAGCAATGATGCCCCTGCAGTAAGAGCAAACCTAGAGTCCAGAGCTTGGTAAAAGGGCTCCTTAGAAAAAATGGCTGATTGTAAGGGCAAGAAATAATACAGCATCAGCTTAGATTATCTTGTGCAAAAAATTAAGGATGTGTTAAAAAAAAGAAAAATACCCACAGTGGCAAGAAGATGTCAAAGGAATATAGCCAAATGAAAGAACTCCAAATGTTAGAAAATAAATATATACCAGAACTGGATATAAATCAGAGTATAAAATAAATACCCATGGGTCTGTATTAGTATTTAAAGATTGAATGAATAAATAAATGGAGGAGAGACAAATCTCCTGCCAGAACAACGGTAAATAGTTTATGTAATACTCTGCCTTCTTCAAGATGAAGCATAATTTACTCCTCCTTAAATGTGGGCACTGTGTGCCTTCCAAAAGGTACAGTTGACAAAGGAGGTTGGGGGAGGAGCAACTTCACAGTGCAGAAATATGACAAACACTGCCTCAACCAAGTGATCAAGGTTAACATCAGCTATAACAAATGAAGTCGATAGAATATTTCAAGGAATATAATATGATGTAAATTGCACTTTATCTCTGTGGTCTTCCCAAAACCCATAACAATGAGAAAAACACCAGACAAATTCCAATAGAGGAACACTCTATAAAATAATTGACCAAGTATTCGTCAGAATTCTAAGGGTCATCAAAAACAAGGAAAATTCTTGAAATTATTAATAACCAAAAGGAGCCTAAGTAGACTTGACATGTAAAACTTAAGTAAATATGAGTAAGTATGGACTTTAATTAATAACATCCATATTGTTTATTACTCATAGCAAATGTAGTTTTTAAGATGTTAATAATAAAGATGGATATGGGATTTATAGCAATACTCTGTATATTTTCTCTTTGTTTTTCTAAATAAAAAACTGCTCTAAAAAGAGTTTATGTTTTTAAAAAAATGAATCCCTCAAACTTTTTTTTTTTTTTGGTACCAGGGATTGAACTCAGGACCTTGTGCTTGCAAGGCAGGTGGCAGCCCCAGCCCTCAAACATTTTTTAAAATGGCAGAAGTCATGTCCTTTACAACTTCTACCACTATTAAGTATGCATTACTCCTGGAACAGTAAAGCTGTTAAAAAATCTAGTGAAAAAAAAATCTAGTGAAAGAGTAATTTGTTTAAGAGTATTGGATAACTAATTGTTGCAAAGAGGGCCAACATTTATTATTCTGCATTTGTGGCCAGCAGAAGGGAACAAATGGCAGAAAGTTTATTAAAATCTTAACTCCTTTAATATCATTTCAAAATTTTTTATCTTTTTTTTCCAAAATTTTGTATCTTTAACAAAATTCTTATAAAAATATTGACAATACATTAGACTTATAACTCATTACGTATTTGTACAATGAATGTCTATTTGTGTGTTTAGCCTACCCTGTAAAAAAAAGACTACAGCATTAAGTCTAATTATATTTTAGTATGGTTGCTGGTAAAAAAGGAACATTGTATTCTTATTAGTTCAGATGGACTGGTTGTTTTAATCTAATATTTTTTCCTATAGAAGTATTCTTTCTTATTCTTTGATATAATCTTTTAAAGAGAGATACGAGTTTCAAACAAGTCACTCCTTTTTCAGAATAATTTGCCCTAGACACCTGAATCATGATTTGGTTATCTATTTGTTACTGTAGCAAGTATTACCAGGCTCATCCATAATGAAAACAGCATTAATTAGCATTAACAAACACATGAATTTGTGACATTTTAATTAAAAAGTGAAAATGTGTATGCTGGTAAATCCAATCCTAAACAGCTTAAGCTTTATCAACAAGAGAAACTTGAAGTCTTATGATGGCTTTGATGTTTATTTATAGGTTAAAGAAAGACAAACTTTTTAAACTAAATTTTTCAAAAGTTTTGAGTGAATTAAGGTCAAGAAAAAATATTTGAAACTAGTATTGTTCATAGCTAGACCATCATTTCAGTAGTCTGAATGTTCTGAAGTTGTGCTTTCTAATATGATTAACAACATTCCCATTCAGTTGAAATATTTTCAGTACACTAAAGGTATTGATGTTGGAAATGTGTATGGTAGATCATTCAGGCAAGCTAATCCTACATTTTAAATCATTTTTCATGAAATAGCTGTCGATTTAATAAAATAATAAGTTCTAATGAAAAATTATTGTGGTTTTATTGACACTTGTATTGCAGGCTGTAAACAGTATACAGTATTAGGGTCTTTATTTAACTAACAGTTACTCAGAGTCTGCTATGTGTCTGACAGAGTCTTTCGCCTTAGGGAGTTTACATTTTGTACTGTCAGTAGGGTAAGAGATAAAGAATCAAAAATAAGTCAATATACAATGTGCCTCTTAGTAACAAGTCATTTGGTGAATATGGCAGAGAAATACGATACAGTAAGCCTTACTTGTATCAGATCCTCTAATAGGTTGATTCATGCTTGAATATCTCTCACAAGTGAGAGAACAATCTATGTAGGTATCTGATGAAAATTCTAGGCACAAAGAACAGTAGTTGCAAAGGACCTAAGGGAGGAACATTCTTAGTGCAGTCCAGAAAGAACACCAAGGCTAGTAGTGCTGGAGCAGAATGTGGAGAGGGAAGAGTTGTAAAGTACCTGATTAGTAGTGGAGTCAGCATGGACAGGAAATGATACCAAAATATTCAAGACCTTGTAGCCCATTGAAGAGTCTATAAATATTATCTTCAGGGGCCTATGGAAGCCATTGCAAGATTTTGTCAGGAAAAATATGAACTACTTTGGAATTGACTAACACTGATGAGTGAGTGCCCTGTCTGACACATCCATTGAGTGTCTCTCTCTCTCTTTCTCTCTCTCTCTCTCTCTCTCTCTCTCTCCAGTGTCACGCTCTGTAGTTCAGATTGGACTTGAACTCACTATGTAGCCCAGCTTGGCCTCAAACTCACAGCAATTCCCCTGCATACACCTCCTGAGTCCTGGGATTACAGGCATGTGCTACTATGCCCAGCCTCTCATTTTCTTTGCTCTATTTTAGAGTACTATAAGTTGTAGAAAACTTAAAAATGCAGCAGAATCATGAATATTGATGTAGAAGTCTGCCCCGCCCCCCCCAAAAAACACCTGGCAAAACAAATTCAGCATATTTAAGGATTATACAGTAATGACTCAGTTCACACACAAACATTTCTATATGCAAATAATTTGGTTCACAAACAAAAATGCTTGGCAGAATTTTGCTGCTTCTCACAAAGTCTGCATCAAGTGAGAAATATGACCATGGCCATCTTTCCTAAAAATGTAAAATAAGTTTATAAACCAAGGTACCACTGTATATAACATAATCAAGTAGAATTTTTTCCCCCTGGATATAAGGATAGTTCCCCATAAAATGAAGAATGATCAGTGTGGTAAAACACCACGTTAACAGATTGAAAGGGGAAAAAAACCCCACATGATCATCTCAATTCATGCAGAAAAAGTACTTGACAAAATTCAACATCCTTTTGTGATAAAAAACATTCAACAAACTAGACATAGAAGACAACTACTGGGCCAGGGATGTAGCTCAGTGGTGCTGTGCCCACCTGGCAAGCGCAATGTCCTAAGTTCTATCCCTGGTACCAGGGGGAAAAAAAAAAAGACAATTGCTTTAGTACAATAAAACCTATGTGTAAAAAATTGCAGTGAGTACATTTCTCCATGATGAAAGACTGAATACTTCTCCAGATTCCTGCTCTCACCACTTCTGTTTACCACAGCCTGGAAGTTCTAGCCAGAACAATTAGGTAAGAAAAGAAGTAAAAGGCATTCAAATGGTAAAGATCATGTTCACATATGATCTTGATGTAATAAACCCTAAAGATTTCACCAAAAAACTGTTGAACTAATGAATTTAGAAAAGTTTAGCAGATGTGAAGTCAACATACATAAACAATGAACACTTTGAAAAGGAAATGATGAAAACAATTCCACTCATTAGAGCATCCAGAAGAACAAAGTGGAGCCAGGCACAGTGGCACACTCCTGTAATCCCAGCACTTGGGAGGCTGAGGCAGGAGGATCACCATAAGTTTGAGGTCAGCCTGGGCTACATACACAGTGAGTTCAAGTCCAGCTTGAACCACATAACATGACCCTGACTGAAAAAACAAAAAAACAAAGTGGAGAACTCAGGGGCCAGGGATTTAGCTCAGTGGTTTCGTCGCCTGCTGCTCAAGCGCAAGGACCTGAGTTCGATCCCCGGTACCAAAAAAAAAAGTGGAGAACTCAGACTTCTTGGTTTCAAGACTTAATATAAAGCCACAGTAATTAAAATAGTACATGATACTGGCATGACATGTAGTCCAGTGAATTAGCATAGGAAGTCCAGAAATAAACTGTTAACATGGTTTTTTAAAAAAAAATATCATTGACAAAAATGCTGGATTGGTTAGCTTTTTGTTGATGTGACAAAAATACCTGACATAAACAACGTAAAGGAAGAAAAGCTTATTTTGGCCCACAGTTTACAGGTTTCAGTCTATGGTTGTTTGCCTCCATTGCTGTGGCCTGTGGCAGAGCAGAAGATGATGGCATAAGGGTATGGCAGAGGAAGGCTGCACACCCCATAGCATCCAGGAAGAAGCTAGAGGGAAAGAGCCAGAGAGGAGGGTCTGGGGACAGGATATAACCCCCAGGGTCATGGCCCAGTGACTAGGGCTTCACTCTAGACTAGGCTCCACCTCCTAATCCATTACCTCCCAATAATGCCATCAGATATCGATCTCATCAACCAATTCAGCTACTGATAGAGCCTTGGTGATCCAGTTACTTTGAGGGAACTGCCAAGACCATTCAATGAGGGAAGGACAGTCTTTCCAACAAATGGTGCTGGGAAGACTGATCATTCAAGATGTAAAAGGAAGAAAGTTGGACCTTCACCCAGTGGGAAAATTGATCATTCAAGATGTAAAAGGATGAAGTTGGAACCTCACCTGATGCCTCGTTTAACAACAGAGTTACTTACATTCCTGCAACTAAGAGTTAAATGGATGGCTTGCTAAATGAGGACTTGAATATACAGTAGTATGTACAAAATTCAGAACAAAGAAAAGGTCAAAGGAAACTCCAACTTGATGACGTTGCTTTTTTTTTTTTAACTTTGCTTTTATTTGCATAACTCTTACAGTACTGTAATATATAATAACATAAACCTATAGAATTGTGTAGTACAATCCACAAAAATTACAGTACAGTATAAACAAGGTGTACTGTACCAAAAAAGGGTGTTGAGGCTTTATACACAAGATGTACAGAACTGTACCCAAAAAAGGACTGCATGTGTCCGATGGTCGTTTGTAAGCCCAAATAGCTGTTGAACGAGGAATATCTGTATTTATAGAGTGGGCAGATTAAGGGAAACCAGCAACCAAACTACCAACGATGGGAAGCTGTTAGACCTCTGGGTCTAAAATGGACAAGGGGAGTGACTACCTGAACTAGCAAGAGCTCTAGGGGCTGCCTGATAGGGACCATCAGTACAGCAACTTCACAGAGAAGTGGGGGCACAGCCAAGCTGGTCTGGTGCTCCATGAAGATCTCCTTGGCTGAGTAGTGTGGAGAATGTCAAGAGGATGGCTCTGTAGGGTTATCTGGAATTCCAGAGAACTTTTAATCTTTGTTTTTAAACAAACACCTTTATGTTTCTGAATTTTAAAAAAAGTAAAATGAAAAGAAAACAATATCTTGGTAGTAAAAAGTTATAAAAACTAAGTTCAGTAGGTTTTAATGACATTAAACAATTGTTACAGCTAAAAACTAAAGTTTGATAAAAAGTTAAAAATTTTTATATTAAATGTATTACTTTGGACTAATGAAGTTTAAAATGCCTCATTTTTCTTATTCTACTTGAATTAATTGAATATAATTTTTAAAACTTGATAGAAGTATTAGCTTATATTTCTAAGTATTTAAAAGATTTTTTTTTTAAGTTCACTTTAATGCAAAATAGTTCAGTTTTAGTTTGGTCCTTGAAATTCACTTCACTTGGAATAAACCTCAAATCATCTAACTTCTTCCAGGATTGGAATCTACTGATATACTCTTAGTGATTGGGAACTCAACATTTAAAGGAGCTAAGTTTTTTGTTAGGTAGAAGTTTGTTCTATTTCTATACACTTCTGTAATCTTATTTCAGGAGTAAGGCAAGTCCATATTCCATATTGAAGACAGTTGTTTATGTTTTACTCTTTATACTACTAAACATTCATTCTTCCAAACTAACTGATCCTGGTTTCTTCACTCTTACTTTACTGATTGTTATAGCTAGATCTAGGTTGTGTGAATATGGATTAAGGGTGTGTGACAACCACATTAATCCACTGATCGGTTTATCATAGTTCTGGAAGTGGGTGATTTGAAGGCTTTCTCTGGGTGTGGGTGGCACCAGTCAATAGGTTTGTAGCCTGAATGGAATAAATGGGAAAGGGAGGCTCACTGCTGGCTCTCCTTGCTGCCTCCTGTCTGCCCTGCTATGGACTGTTTCTCCACTGCCATGCTCCCTTGCTTTGGAGCCAGCTGATTATGGACTGAAACCTCTACAAACTATGACCTAAAATAAACCTTCCTTTCCACACTTGTGGGTGTTGGATATTTTGTCCCAGCAATGAGAAAGTAAGACACTTTTTTTTTTGGAACTGGGGATCGAACTCAGGACCTTGCGCTTGCGAGGCAGGCAGCAGAACCACTGAGCTAAATCCCTGGCCCCAGTAAGACACTTTTCTTCAACACTTTTCTTCCTATCCCATTTCCTGACTAATTCTTCCCTAGGCTTGTGATAACACACTCAAGGTGATTTTCCTCTTGCTGCTCAGTGTGTGTGTGTGTGTGTGTGTGTGTGTGTGTGTGTGTGTGTGTGTCTTTATGCTGGGAGTTGAGCCTAGAGCCTCACATTTGCTAGGCAGTGCTCTCCTACTGAGCTACATTGCCAGCCCTCTCTTGCTTCTACGACAGTGGCTTATTCCTGGTTCCTTTTCTTCCTCTACTGGGCAGTCTCCTCTTGTCTCATTCCTTGGTTCTGCAAGTGGAATGAATTTCAGATATTTCTCCATACCTATATTTGTTTGCTTATGAAGCATCTCTACTTAGATATCATACAGGTATCACAGTACATTCAAAACAACTTACATGCTTCTCTAAGCCTTGTGTCCTTCCTTTATTCCCTAGCTCAGGGAAAGTACTATCACCCAAACAGAAAATGGGAGTTTTCCTTGACTCCTGCACTGCTTCCCAGTCTAATGAAACATCAGGAGCTATTGACAATAACTCCCAAGTATAGTATTACCTTAATTGACCCCCTCCTTTCTCCATTTCAGTTGTTCACTTCTCTGACTTGACTCCCATGATTTCCTCTAAACCTCTAACAACCATTCATAGATAAGGAGAGGTGGTAATGGGAAATGTTTTTAACTTCCACGTGAGGAAATTTGGATGCAGACAAAGCTCAAACACCTGTGTTTCACAGCATCATGCTGCCCTGCTGGTATTAGGAGATTGATGGTGCCTTCTACTGAAGAAATATAGAACATTAAAAACAAAGCCCTGGGCCAGAGATTTAGCTCAGTGGCACCATGCCTCCCTTGCAAGCAGAAGGTCCTGAGTTCGGTTGCTGGAACCCCCCCCCCCAAAGCCTTTTACTTTAGATTATAATGTAGTGTTTAAAGTACATTTAGATAGTAGACATACTGTATGCCATTTGTCAGTTATATATTTTTTTGTCAGTTATATTAATAGTAACATCTTTCTGGGTGTGGTGTCTCACACCTGTAATCCAAGTACTTGGGAGGCTGAGGCAGGAGGATCACCACAAGTTTGAGGCTGGCCTGGGCTACAGAGTAAGTTCAAGGCCAGCCTGAACTGTGCAGCAAGACTCTGTCTCTGGGGGAAAAAAAGTAACATTTTGCCCAGGCCCATGCTGTACCTTTTATTTAGAAGATTTAATAGTTTCTAGGAATTCAGAATTATAATTTGCATTGGAAAATTTTAAAATTTAAGGCTTTGACATGAGTATTTTATATGCATAACTATGCAAAACTAACATTCTTTGTAGCTAGCTATTGAATTAAGTTCAAAGATTTTATGAAAGAGGATTTAAAGTATAGTTTTCAGCCAGTACTGATGAAGAAACATTTTGTGAACAGAATAAAACATCATAGAAATTCCAGCTGTTTTCTGTAGAGATTTTTGTCTTTAAAAAAACAACAGGGAAGAAAATATTCTCACTTTTGCTTTCATATATTTTATTGTATGTTACGCTCAGACTAGCCTTAGCTAGATTTGTGAGTGTCATTTCAGAATTTCCTTCACTATGGATGATTGATATACTGAATTTAAAAATCAAGATAAATCTTTAAGAAGACAAACTGAACTTTTTCACCTTCATTTTCCCACTTGAAAGATGAAGAAAATAAAAAAAAAGAAAAAATGGAGAAAATAATTTCTTGAGGTTGTTGTTTAGATCAGTTTTATCAAGGGCTTAAAAGGACATTGATCTTTTTTAAAATAAATTTTATTTTATCCCATTCCTCCCATCCTCCTCCTCTCCTCCCTATGTACAAAAGCTTTGTTTACATTTTCCTTCTATTTTCACTTTTTTCTTGTCACTTTCTTCCTTTGTCCCTCCCTCTTCCCTTGTTTCATTTCACATTTGAACACTTTCTTCCCATTTCACAACATCCATTATACATCTCAGTCCTTATTTCTACATTCAGTTTCTCACATGAGAGAAACAATGCAGTATTTAAACGTGTCAGATTTATTTCACTTAAGAGTATCGTCTCAAGGTCCATCCATTTAGCTATAAATGTCTGATGCTCATCCTTCTTTATGCCAGAGTAGTACTCCATTGTATAAAAAAATCTTTATCCACTCATCAATTGATGGGCATTTGGGCTGTTTCCAAGATTTAGCTATTACAGACTGTGCTGCTATAAACATGTGTGCATATATTACTGTGGTATGATGTTTTTAATTGTTTCGGGAAAATACTAAGAGGTATAGCTGAATTGAAAGGAACCTCTAGTTTTAGTTCTTTGAGGAATCTCCACACTGATTTCCATAGTGGTTGCACCAGTCTACACTCCCACCAGCAGTGGAGAAGGCTTCCTTTTTCCCACATCCCCTCCATCATTTGTTGATTCTTGATAGTAGCCATTCTTTCTGAAGTGCGGTGCAGTCTCAGCATTGTTTTAATTTACATCTCTTGAATGACCAGTGATGCTGAACATTTTTTCATATATTTATTTGCCATTTCTAATTCTTTATCTGTCTGCAAGTGTCTTTATTTCAGATGCCCCCCTTTTTTTTCTTAAATTCTTTTATTGGTACATTTTAGTCATTTACATTTATCATTGGGTGTTTGTACCTGTACATGATGAATCTTGGTTCTTATTTTTTCCCTATTCCCTGCGGCCCTTCACCCCTTCCACCCTTCCCTATTTACATAGACTTCACTTCCATTTCTTTTTCTTTTCTCATAATTTTTCCTTTCCCTTCTTTCCTTTCCCCTTCCCCTGCCACCAGCCCTACCCCTTTGGACCTTTTCTTCCTATTTCAAATTAACAATTATTCATTTTAGGGCCGGGGATTTAGCTCAGTGGTTCCGGCGCCTGCCTGGCAAGTGCAAGGTCCCAAGTTCGATCCCCGGTACCCCCCTCCCAAAAAATCAATTATTGGTTTTAATCATTTTAACCCTTATTTACACTTTCAGTTTCTCACACCAGAGAAACTATTCGGTATTTACACGTGTCTCCTATTTATTTCACTTAAGAGTATGGCCTCAATATGCATCCATTTAGCTATAAATCTCTAGATTCTCATTCTTGGCTGAGTAGT